>OX596264.1:4395714-4439793 GCA_951394255.1 Polyploca ridens | reverse complement strand
TGAAGGATTCGAACGGGACACGCGGCGATGTCATAAATTGTATGGAGTCATTGTATTATTTTGATATTTTCCTTTATCGAAAACTAAATCCTCCTTCAGGTTTGACTCGAGGAATAATATAAAGTCATCAAGAAAAAATCCCTTCCTATTCAGCGCTTTTACACCGCCTTTAAAAAGTAACGACCAATCCCTCCTGACACAAAGCTCTTACTAGTTCGGGAGCCTATGGATTAAGCTGTAATATGAAAAGATGCCAATACATCAATGATATTATAATAGAGATATGCTATCTTCATACTAAGCGGCGTTCAGTAATTTTTGAATTAGGTGAATGCGATAGATAATACGGAACGTATGGTACCGGAAGAGATAGCTATATGTAGCCGCTAAGCAAAATTACGACAATTGTCTGAATTCGTCGGCAACAATTTGCGTGCGTTCATGCGATATCTACCTCTTTTTATTATAATATCATTGCAATACATGAATAAATTCATCACTACATGCCGTGTTCTTGACTTGACCAATCAGAGCGCGTGTAACCTTGAATTAGCCAATTAGATCGCATTGTCGGTGATGGGAAATTGGCGGAATAGATTTCATGAAAAATGAACGTCATTGCGCTTCTTTGGGTTAATAGGCTAGATGACTGAAAAAATATATTTAGTCCGACGTTTACATTACCAAAAAACCATTAAACACGTATTTTTTCTTACGAAGATATCGAGTCTTCCGCGAGACATTACGTTATGGTACAGTGTTTACTTTAAAGTGACGTCACGTGGGGGGCCCCACTCCTGAACTTTGACGCGCTTTATCTTTTCATTCCATTTTTGATTTGATAAAGCAAAAAATACGTGTCCAATATTTTTTGATAATCTAACTGACGGACAAGTTTTGTTTTACCCAGGAATCATCCCTTTTGTTTTGTGTATAAAGTTTTAATAATAATGAACTAAACATACTAGTAGGTTGTGTAGAGTGAGAGGGCACATCGACGAGCAGGTTGTCGCACTCGTCGTCCACCTGTAAAGGACTGCCGCCGCCCTCCGATACTGAATCGCGAGCTCGCTTCGGTTCTATCACTGCCGGTTGCTGCACACAAAACATTTATTATTAGGGCATGCTATTTTAAAAGAATTTGTTAAAGTTACATTAAAAAAAAATTAAATGACATAAGGTTTAGCGTCCATTAATCGCAATGCAATATTTTACTACATGAGAAATGAGCTGATAATTCGTGAAACAATCCGGAATTTGTGTTGAGATGCCTAGCCTGGTGCGGCCGAACCACCGAACAAAAGGAGACAGCGTCATTTGCTAGAAAAAAATCAGTGCAGAATTCTTTTTTTGACGGATGTATCGATATGTAAAATTATCGTTTTTGTCGACAAATCTGGCATAAACCTATATGAATGACATTTGATATTGATAAAACAACCTACTATATCGATGTTTAAATTTATCGACGATCCATGCTCGCGTAGGTTAGTGCGGTCGTCTGTTAACACTAGTCAGGCGGGTACTAAAAAGTACCCAACCACCGTGCAAATGCCGACAATATCGGTGGCAGTAGCCGAATTGATGAATACATCCCGAATGACCCAAATACCCCACATCCTATAACTATTATAAATGCGAAAGTGAGTTTGTTTGTTACGCCTTCACGCCTCAACTATTCAACGGATCATCATGAAATTTGGCATGAAGATGGCCTCCCTTCTCTCCAATGTCATGGAGCGCGTGATCAACACGCAGCTTTTGAGATACCTGGAGGATCACGAGTTGTTGAGCGACCGACAATATGGCTTCCGCCACAGTCGCTCAGCTGGTGACCTCCTTGTGTATCTCACGCACCGTTGGTCGCTCGCCATCGAGAGTCAAGGTGAGGCATTGGCAGTGAGCCTAGATGTGGCGAAGGCGTTCGATCGGGTCTGGCACAGGGGTCTTTTAACGAAGTTACCATCATACGGGCTTCCCGAGGGATTATGCAAATGGATTGCCAGCTTTCTGTCCAGCAGATGCATAAGGGCCGTCGTTGACGGTAGCTGCTCTGATAGCATGGACATAAATGCTGGCGTCCCGCAAGGCTCTGTGCTGTCCCCAACATTGTTCCTACTGCATATCAATGATATGCTGTCTATTGACGGCATTCATTGCTATGCGGATGACAGTACAGGGGACGCTTATTACACGGGCCGTGCAAATATCCCTCGTTCCGAGGTGGAGGAAAGCCGCGAACGGCTGATGTCTGAAATCGAGAGTACATTAACTAGTGTCTCCGATTGGGGTCGACTAAACCTAGTCCATTTCAACTAGGGAATGCAAAACCGTGGCAAAATGAAAACCGGTTTTTATTTCGGTTATGAGAGGAAAAAACCGGTTAACCGGTTTTAAACCGGTTTTTTAAATGTTCGTTCGTTTTTTTTCACGTTATTTCTATAGTTCGAATTATAGATAATAACCGTGCCTAAGATTTAAAAATCGCAAACTGAGGAATTATTGTCAGTTAAAGTTAATGAAGTGGGTATAAAAGAAACCTGTCCTGTTCCCTATAATTTGGGATCGGCACAATATGTACGCTTCTTCTATCCGTTATACACTCGTTTCTTACCAATATCATGTTTCACACAATCAATCCATCTCTTTTTCATAAAATTTATGGAAATAATCGTTTATTTAACTCTTTAGATCAGATACTCGTTTATATAGACTACACGGTTCGTTGCTTTTGATTTTATTTTAAATGAATGAAATCATAAAAACATATAACTTTTGCTTTATTTTTAATTGCTATTAGATATTATGACTATGTTAAAAAATAGATCAGTATTAAAGAAGTAATTATTTAAACATTTATTAAATTATGTTTCGTAAGTTATGATATTAATTTCACACGTAATATACATGTCATATTGTAGCGGCACAGCAACTTGCGAGTACACTTAAACGTGCTTATTATTATACGAATGTTTCCTTAGATAAAAAAAAATTATCCAGTTTTTGCCGTCGTGCAGACGGGTAAAAAATAACACCAATCAGTCCGCTTGCTGTCTGGCAGATACATAAGAGCCTTCGTTGACAGTAGTTGCTCCGATAGCATGACATTAATGCTGGCGTCCCGAAAGGCTCTGAATTATCCCCAACACTGTTCCTCCAGCATATTAATGATATACTCTCTATTGCCAGCATTCATTGCTATGCAGATGAAATTACATGGGACGCTCATTACACGAACCGTGCAAATGTCTCACGTTCTATATTGGAGAAAGGCGCGAAGGACTTGTCTTAAATCGAGAGTACACAAACTAGTGACTCCGATTAGTGTCGACTAAACCTAGTCTATTTCAACCCCACTAAATCACACGCAAGCCTGCGCATTCACCGTTGAGAGAAGTCCAATTGCTGTGGCTCCTCATTTCTAGAACATGTCCCTCAACATCACGAAAAGCATTGGGATCCTTCACGTTAATATTTGTAGCGACGTTCTGTTCCAAAGTCATCTACAGATATCCAAAAAACTCGGTGTGATTAATAGAGCGAAGCAGTACTTCTTATCGAGACAAAGACTCTGGAAGTCTGGCCCAAATGAAGTAATGCTGTCTTCTGTGGGCACCTGGATACCAGCTTGGGTATTTAGACTCAATTCAGCGACGTGCCGTTAGAATTGTCAATGATCCCGAGCTCACAAGTGTTTTAAAGCCACTTAGTTTTTTTTTTTTTTTTTTTATACCACTAAGGTGGCAAACAAGCATACGGCCCGCCTGATGGTAAGCAGTTACCGTAGCCTATGGACGCTTGCAACACCAGGGGTCTGAGGAGATACTGCCTTCTTATGTGTGTTAAACCGCTTTTCCAACAGTGTTCTGAAGGTTTGATTGACCTGATGCCCAGTTACCTTGATCCATCGTCACCGATGGGGAGTCTATCCTCACACATTGGAACCAAAATGTTCTCATACTGTGCGGTTTTAAAGAAGCTTCCTATCGTGGATGCTCAGGCTGTGGAATGAGCTCCCCGCTTCAAAAAGGTTGAGGGTTGGTAACGTGCGAGTGATAACCGTTATGTTACAAGAATCCATAGGCTAGAGTAACTGGTTATCATCAGGCGGGCCGTACGCTTGTTTGCTGCATAAAACATGTAAAAAAAGTTTTACATGTTTTATATCTATCATAAAAACAATCATTATTTTAAGTTATTTTCTTACCAGCTCAACAAACTACACATCAACACACTTCAGTTCATCACAAAAATACTCACTGCATTGCACTCAGTTTACAAAACGGCGGCAAATCTTCCTTTTTTAGTTTTTTCAAACATTGAAAGAAAAACCGAAAAAAATCGTAAAACCGGTTTTGGTGTTATGTGAAACCGGTTTTTTTGTTGGTCAAAACCGTACCGAATAACCGGTTTTTCGATTTTCGGTGAAACCGGTTTGCATTCCCTAATTTCAACCCTATCAAGACTCAAGCCTGCGCGTTCACCGCTAAGAAAACCCCATGGTCTGTGGCTCCACAATTCCAGAACACCTCCTTGAACATCAGTCAAAGCATCGGGATCCTTGGCGTCGACATTTCTAGCGACGTTTTGTTCCGAAGTCACTTGGAAGACAAGGTTAAGCTGGCATCCAAAAAGCTCGGAGTGCTCAACAGAGCGAGGCAGTACTTCACATCGGGGCAAAGGCTACAACTTTATAAGTCACAAGTCCGGCCTCATATGGAGTACTGCTGTCACCTATCGGCGGGAGCACCTGGATACCAGCTTGGGCCTTTAGACTCGGTTCAACGACGTGCCATCAGAATTGTTGACGATCCCGAGCTCACAAGCGGTTTAGAGCCCCTTAGTCTAAGGAGAGACTTTGCCTCCTTATGTGTGTTCTACCGCTTGTACAACGGAGAGTGTTCTAAAGAATTGTTCGACTTGTTGCCCACTGCTACCTTCTACCATCGCAACTCTCGCCATCGACGGGGAGTCCATCCTCACATATTGAAACCAGAATTGTTTCGAACTGTGCGGGCTCAAAGGAGCTTTCTTCCGCGGACGCTCAGATTGTGGAATGAGCTCCCCGCCGTGGTTTTCCCAATGGAGTACAGCATAGGGTTCTTCAAAAAGGGCGTGAAGAGATTTCTTCAGGGTCGGCAACGCGCGAGTGATGCCCCTGGTGTTGCAAGCGTCCATAGGCTACGGTAACTGCTTACCATCAGGCAGGCCGTATGCTTGTTTGCCACCTTAGTGGTATAAAAAAAAAAAAAAAAAAAGATAGCCTATGGTGTGGAGAAGGACATAGGCTACTTTTTATCCCGGGAACGTGGGTGTAACCGCGGGGGACAGCTAGTTTTAAATAAAGTATAAAATGTTAATAGCACATAGAATAAATATAATTTCGCAAATTACTTACCACTGCAGGTAGTATCCCTAGTTTCCTTTTCCGTTCTCTTTCTTCTATTAATTTCTTCTCTTCTGATTTCACACGATCTACAAATTAATTACAATTTCCTAAAGTTGTTGTGCTGTTTTAAACCATATATCATAAATGGTAGGGCTTACAATAGTTATACTTACATTTGAGTTCAATCTCCTCGTCATCAAGAAGTAATGAGACCACTTCTTTAGGTTTGAGAGTATCCGGTTTGAAATTACCGCCGCTTATTACCATCCTTTGAATCTATAATTGAAATTGCAAGTACAGATTAAAAATAATAACCCGGTCATGTATGAGTTGGGACTGGGCAAATAAAATTACTAAATAAAACCCATCTTAGATATTTCAATCTTGATAAATTTTGCTCACAGGGTCGGACCATATGTTCATATCTCTTTCTAACATATCGCTAGCTAAAGCGAGAGGGATTGATTCACAGAAGCGATTTGCGCGAGCTTATATAGAGACGAAAACAATACACAAAACTCTTGGCCCGTGATTGTGAAAATCGTATTACAAAGTGCGAGCGCCGTCAGTCTAATATCGACTCTATACCACAGCGCACTATGTTACAATAGTACAAAATGATAAGACAATACATATATTATGTCATATGTTGGCAAAACGGTGCCGCCTACTGACACGATTGAATATCAAGGAATTTATTGAGCAAGGCTGTTCACGTCACTTGCTAATATTACTATAAAATTCACTCTTTCGCGATCTGTGCGCTTAGTACCAAAGAAGTCGTGTACTGTTACGGATATTTCTTTCACACGTTGTATATCCTTGTTGTTCAGGAATCGTTTACGTCAGATTATACTATGGGGAGGGGGGCACAGACATAAATCTAAATAGATACCGCAAGTCCCTCCATCCGTATGAAAATCAAGCGTGTAACTTTTTTTGTAGCTACCATAATGTCACAAAATTGATTTAGTTAGGCTGGCATTAGATTTTTAACGTGAAAATAAAGCTATCCTATTTGTCAGCTAAACATATCCCTCGCTACACATGTCTGGTGGACATGCAGCCTTATGCGAGTTCCCTGTCAGCGTGAAACAGTTTCAAAAGAAGAACATTGTGCCCCATTTTTGCACAGATTTTGACACGCGACATACACTCGCGTCATCTATTTAGATGTATATCTGTGGGGGGGGGGGATTTTGTGGTTTAAAACGTACCTCACTCTTCTCCCTGGCTCGTTGCATGATCCTCTCTTCAATGGTGCCCTTACATATGAGCCTGTAGACCGTCACTTGTTTGGTCTGACCCAGTCTGTGGGCGCGGTCCATCGCCTGCTGGTCCACCGTGGGGTTCCAGTCTGAGTCGTAGAATATCACCTACAAAATAATATTCATTATAAGAATTGTTTTACTGTGAAAAGGATTTTTACTTTGTATAATCCTGTATTTGACCACAACGTCACCATGGTAAGTGACGATCCATCATCCACGATCCATCATAGTAAGACTAGAAGGAACTGGCTCTTCCTTCAGCCAGTTCCTTCCAGGCTTACATACCGATAGGTGCTTGGCGATATCTTTTCAACTTGAGGGTGTTAGCCAGCCATGTGGGTACTACAAAGTACCCTACCACCGTCCTATGGTTTCCTCACGATGTTTTCCTTCACCAAAAACTCAAGCTCATTATCGATTCGAACCCGGGACCTTCGTCTCGGTATCCAACGTCACTACCACTGAGCTATAGGTTTGTTTGGCCACCATCATAATTGATACTGCCCGCCTAATGGTAAGCGGGCAGTAATCTTTATTAAACGAATCCGTCGTATAAAAAGAACAAAGCAAATAAGCAAACAATATAGGTCTCAAGTGCGGTTTCAGGAACGGTAGGAGGGTGTTGGTGCTTAAAGACACATGTTTGTATAGAGAATGGTAGCCATATCATATTTAACTGCATCTTGGATAGGACTGTATCCTGCATCGGATCTATTCCAGAGTTAACGTAGCAAACAGATGACATGCAGTTTCTCTTTTGGCCAGATCCTCCATCTGGCATAAAACCGATCATAAATTTGAATATTTCATACAAAATTAACCTTTTTTTTTATTCTACTTAGGTAGCAAACAAGCATACGTCCCGCCTGATGGTAAGCGGTTACCGCAGCTTATGGAAGCTTGCATCACAAGGGGTGTTACTCGCTCGTTGCCTATCTATACCGCTCTATCTAATCATAGCCAAAATTATATAACTTGTAAAAAATAACAATATAAACTTACAGTATCAGCTGCCGTCAGATTGATGCCCAGCCCACCAGCGCGCGTTGACAATAGAAACACGAATATGTCCGTTCGAGCCTGCCAATAAAGTTCAATATTCAATAACCAGCTACTAGGATTCTCCAAAATTCATAAAAATATGCAAGTAAATTATATTTCACCTGGAAATCTGCAACCATATCGCGTCGTGCTGAGATTTTGCTTGAACCGTCTAACCGCATGTATTTATGTTTGCGATGCCACATGTATTCCTTTAAAATAAAATTATTATTGGACGTATAGATACAAAGAAAAAAGCACTTACAGCGTACATTGATAAAGTAGTTTTTTCAATAATTGAGAATAACAAGAGCAATTTTTTGTCTTTTATCAAAAAGGAGATTAAAATTTCTCCGATATTTTATTGGTTTATGCATCTGTGGTGAACCCAGCAGACAAAATTGGGAGCGGAACTTTCTATTACTCGTACGTGTTGTTGAGAATTTGACAAGGGACTTCATTTAGGGACCAATTCTTCAATTTTGTATAAATTGGAGAATTGGTCCCTAAATAAAGATATATTGAAATTTCATACAACTCTAAATAAAGATTTATTGTCTCATCAATTAATATTTACATATCAGACCAGAAAATGAATAATCTGGGGGCACGGAAGTGCCCCCCGCCAAGACAGCCAAGCAAAGCGAAAGGGCACTACCTACCTTTTCTCGAAGCGCTTCGTCGTTTTTTTTAACCCTCATAACTTGGGTTTGGATTATACCAGATAAATAAAATTCTCAGGACATGATGTCAATAGTAAACTTATTAAACATATTAAGTTTCAATAACATAGCTCTTATACTTTAGATTTTATTGATATCTAAAAAACCCCGATTTCGTCACTGACTCACTGATGATCATCAAAACTCATAGGGTACTTCCTGAAGTCTTAGAAAGCTGAAATTTGGTATGTAAGCTTGTATTAGTATACAAACAACAAAAAAATTATAAAACTTGGAAATTTCAAACAAAAAAAAACATAAGCAACTTACAAAAAGAAGTGAAATCCCACCAAAAACATTTTTATGTAAAATGTTGCCGCCAAGACATATGGCTCGTACTGTCAAAAAGTTATCAGATCTCATCTAGAGCCAAGCTTATAACTCTACATGCACTTACTTTATAAGCCCTAACTTCACAAACTCTACACACCGTAGTCAAAATATGTGGCTTGGCCGTTTCAATACTACAAGAACTATTGAATAACAAAAAACCTAATGAACAGTGAATACATTTTTCACCTTACTCCCATGTGACGGTAGCGAAACGGCCAAGCCACATACTTTGACTAAGGTGTAGAGTTTGTGAAGTTAGGGCTTGTAGAGTAAGTGCATGTAGAGTTATAAGCTTGGCTCTAGATGAGATCTGATAACTTTTTGACAGTACGAGCCATGTCTTGGCGGCAACATTTTACATAAAAATGTTTTTGGTGGGATTAATACATACCTCTAACAGATCTATCATCTTGGTCATCTGGCTGTATATGAGCACCCTATGACCTCGCTCCTTCAGTCTTTTCAATAACGAATCCAACACCGTTAACTTGCCGGCGTCGCTGACTAACTGGTTTTTATCTGAAAGTTACGTTGATATTGAAGAATCACGCTTATTTCATCATTCAGATCTTTACCACCCATACATGTCCAAAGCACTTTGGACACACACAAAAACACCCACCCACAAACATATTAAATAGGGTAAATAATGTAAATATACAACGTGAAACGGAAAGGGTATATTTATCCGAAAGGGGTGAACACTTCATCAGGTATAGACGCTATAAAAAGTTTAAGGCAAAAATATAAATTATTCAAAAATTCATAGCAAAATTTCGCTTCCAAAGAATCATGGCGAGATCCATACATTGATTTGTACAAAAAAATAAAACATTTTAGAGAGTTTTGAATCACTTCCAATGTTGAGATTACATTAGCAGCAACATATTTACATACTTAAAATAAACCCGGCAAAACATAACAATAACATAACGGTTTTGGTCGCGATTCGCCGGCATGGCATAGTATGTCGCATTTTTATCCGGGGATCCAAAAATATTTTAAATGCTTCAAGTTATTTCTTAGGCACCAAGGAAAAATAATAACGTCATTCTAACGTCTCTTAAAATCTTTATTTTTTTGTAAAAATCTCGCCATGATTCTTTATTGAATTGAAATCTTAACCAATGTATCACCGCTCAATGAGGATCATTATCTTTTCACATCACTTCTCTTTTACAATCACACTTCACTCACACTCTTCCGCGATCTGTGCGCCTAGTACCACTATACGTAACTTAAGATACTCATTCACACTCACAACATGAAACATAAAAACACAACGCCACGACACCAAAACCAGACACAGGTTCAAAATCATTTCTAACCTCATACATTTTCAAAGTATTTTTGCCAAACATACACACCCCCACACACCCTCACTCACACACTCTCACCCCCGCACACTGTCACTCACACACACCCAGTGTAAATAATGTCAATATGTGTATGGTCACCAGGTACTTGCAGCGAGGCCCAGCCGGTGGGCGGGCGGGCGGCGGCCACCAGCCGCGCGAGCGTCTCCGAGCCTCGCCCGCTTTCCCCGTGCTGGTGCCGCCGCACGTGGTATGCAAAGCTGCGGGACACAGCGAATGGTACCATCGTGTGGGCGCATACCTGTTTAAAATTCAAAATCATTTATTCAAATAGACCTACGATCAATACGACTCTAATACCGGTTCGGAAGGTTGAATTTGAGAAGAGCCGGCAATAAACTCAGCAATTACTGTTACTAGTTTTTATCATTCAAACACTCCGTTAGCGATTATTATTATAACAAAATGAAAAAAAAAACGACCTTCTACTAGCTGCCCGGCGCGACTTTGTTCCCGTTGTGATACCCTACCCTGTGGTGCTACCCTAGCCTACCCTACCCTACTCTATATAAGCCATCCAGGAAGTTAATTCTACTGTACGTGTGTATGTCACTGAACTCCTCCTAAACGGCTGGACCGATTTTGTGCAAACATCAAATAAGCCATCTACTAAATAGTCCGAACAAAGCCTAAACATTTGCACCCTTACTCATAAAACGTTATTTAACTAATAAGCTGATTAAGGGCGACTTGCACCAAATTTCGTTTAAATATGTCCTAAACAAATTTAACTAAATGCGTTTAAATCCTTAAATGTATTTAACATAATTCCATTTAGTGATTTCTTGCACGAAGCTGTTTGGAAGATCATTTAACTCTACGCGTTTATTGTGTCGTTATGTGAGTTCCCCTACGTGTCGATAGATGGCAGCAGTTTGGAACTAGTTAAAAAACTGTATTTTTGGGTATAACATTAGATAATAAATAACAATGGCGTCCTCAGGTAGAATCTTTATCTCGTAAATTAAGGACTGCTGCGTTTGCAGTTTGAAAAATTAAATAAATTACGAATGATGAGACGGCCAAATTAGTTTATATTGCATAAATTTCAGAGCCGTTGATCTTATAGCGTATTTCTATGGGGAGCTGCAGCAAATATTGAGAATATTTTTATTAATACTTACAAAAAAGAGCAATTCGTGCAATTTGTAGTCCTCTTGAATCATTGAAGGAATTATTTATCTCATACAAAGAAAGTCAAGAGCTTATTATAAGGGTAAAATTATATTGATGATTCCCTTTACCAATATGTATACTTATAAGCTCTGTTATTTCTTCATCATCATCCGAATAAAAACCCCAAATATCCATTATTATAACAAATTCAAAACAATCCAATAAACAAACATCACCTCTAAAAAAAAACGTCAACTTCTGTTGCAATATGGCGCTAAACGTATTTAGCGGGGTTAAATAGTGTCCACAGCGCGTTTAATTTTGATAGCTCGGTAAACGTATTTAGCGCCTTAAATATTTTGGTGCAAGAAGAATGTCTGATTTAAATCAAAAATTTCGATTAATTCCTACTTAAACACATTTAAGATGGATGGTGCAAGCGGCCCTAAGTGGTCACCTAAATAACGTCAAATTGTTTGACAATGACAGCAAGGTGACGTTATTTATTTGACCATTTATTCAGTAGATTTAGTTAAATAGCGTTTATGAGTAAGGCCGTTGGTTTGGATAGGTGAGCCCGTTCTTGAGTTATAAAATTACAACGAAAAGTGGCATTGATTTTTATATATCTTCTATATATTCTTCTATACATGTATATAAAAATGAATCCCTATTTCCCTTGGTCACGCCATAACTTGAGAACGACTTTACCGATTACATCCATCTTTTAAGTTTTCTAATTGTAGAAGGTTCTTACGGAAAAAATATAAAGAAAGTTGCGCGGGTAGGGTAGAGTATAGGGTAGGGCCCCGCGGAAACGGAATCGCACCGGGCAGCTAATTATTTAAAGATACGAGACCTCAAAGTTACACTGACAGGTTATTTTTACGCTGTTTTTTATCATCCAAAGTAAATTTAAAGCTTGTATTCAGGACGCTTACGCTTCAATAAAAAATAATTAATGGCTACGATGTACTTAAACGCAGTTTTTCACGACCACATCACTTTCGAGTATCAATTTACATGGGGCGTTTTCAACGCTGTCTGACTTTGACTCTCATTTCTGACGTTTGTAATGATCTTATTTCAATTCCTCCCATATAGACATTTGTTACTACCAAAAAACATGATTGATTAGCATTATAAATGTACTCATGTAGCCTATTGTATGATGCAGATGCCTCTCTTTATACCAAAAGCCAGAGAATAGATATAAAAAGTTTCCTATATGTTATTCCAGGGTATAATTTCTCTATGTCAATGTTTCGTCCAAAAGCATTGTTGCAATGCATTATTGAGGCACAAACAACTGAACATCCAAACATTGACATCTATTATATAAATTGAATAATGGCTTTGACTTTATTCCGGGAAAGATAATATCCCTCGGGAACACGAGTGATTACAAATAGCAGAACACCAATGTATCTCACCTTCTGTTGAGCAGTAAACAAGAAGGCAGGCAGCGAAGTAGGTACATCAGTATAAGTAGTCGCCGCTCGCTCCACGTGAAGCAACTCCGGCGCTTCACTCTGCGGAACAACTGGGATAACACCGCCCTCTTCTGTCTTTATCTCGCACAGCATGTCCGACTGAGAGGGAACATGTCAACGAAACAGTTAGGATGACAAAAGTTTGGTTCATAGATATCGTTGGTAAATTGTGGTATTGAGAAAGAGAAGCTATCTCAATTAACAATATTACCTGTCCCTCTCTCTCCCTCATGTTCCTCGTCCTGAGCGCTCTATGCTCTATGGTCTCTGGCATGTGATGTATCGTATGATCCGTGTGACAATAGAATGGACCACCTGATTAAAAATAAAATAGTAGGTTAGTATGAGCTCATGATGGAAGACAAATTATCATGGATTGTTCGATCACAATCTTACCTATGATAAGTGATGCTTTGGCTCAGAAGGGAGCAGCTTTCGGATCACACTAGGTGCTTTTTTTTCAAGAGGCGGGTATTTTCCAGAAGAAAAAGAATTGAAATTGAACACTTTGCTATAATTCTACTTACCAATACTCCAAAGCGGATCCGTAAACAATAAGTCTTTCCATAACGAACTATCTTCCTTTCTCTGCCTCAACACATCTCCATCGGGACACACGAGCAGTCTATCTTTGCTTCTCACTCTATCGTAGTACTGCGGACATATATCCATCTCTGTCTCCTCCTGTTTTATACTGTAATCCTGATTGGTTTGCCACCAGTACTGTCTGTGGCGAAGCTTCTCGTATCTCTGGAGGCATTGTTCTATGTGATCCATGCTGAAATGTTTGGTTGAGGTTAGAATTGTTTCAAAGATCTTGCTAGTATAGTTGGGGCTTTATTACATTGAGATAGAGATTAAAATCACTATTTTAGCATCATGTTCTCACTAATTTCATCTCACTTAAGAGGTCTACAAAAAAAAATGTCGGTCTTTTTGTTCCGGATAATCTCCGAAACGGATTTTGCCGGAAATTCCTCTGGCAGATAGCTAATGCTATAAGGAGTACCTTAGGATACCTTTATTTTAGTAAATTAATTAGGGTTCCGCGTTAAAAAAACCGTACAGTAGTACCCAACTAATATGGCTTACCGATGTACCTGCGTAGAAGATACATTTTCAAAGCGCGGGAAACGCTATTGGCCGCCATTTCAGCGCGCGCCGTTCGGAGGGGCATGACTTGCGAGTGAGACGGAACTATACTGTTTTCAGGATTAGAAGATATCGGTGACAGTTCCGGTTCACTCATACTACTTGCGAGTAACTAATACAATATTTTACAAAAAAATATTTTAATTTCCATTTTATATCATTGCAAAAATACAATATATATCGCTATACATAACTATGAAATAATTTCAGCACATTAATATAGCTTGATAATTTTAATAATAAGAAATAGGATATCCTTAAAATACTTGCTGCATGAAACGGAACATTTAACTATAGTGATTGACAATGCTTGATCGACAGGGAAATTAAAAAAAAGTATCGATATATGTTATATCGATTATTTTTGAATAGGTTTATCAATATCGAAATATTTTTAATAACCAAAAAATTTCGGTATATCGGTACGATATCAAAGAGAGAGAATATTCTTATATTACTAGGTAAATATCAATTAACAAACATGATTTCTCATAAATAATTATCTGAAATTAAGATCAACGATAATAGTACAGTATGATACATGTGTGCAAAGTTGGTAATTACACACGAGGCAGTATTAAGCAGTAAGACAGTGATAAGGAAATATAATTTGGAAAATAAAAGCACTAAAATAAAAATCGATTAGACTTTCTTTATTAACTTTCTCGATACAACAAAAATATCGATTGGATATCGTTAAGGCGCATGACTATAATTGTCAAAAGTGAACTGTCACCGATGTCTTCTAATCCTGAAAACAGTATAACAGCTGCAATGTATTATGAACCTTATAGTAGTGATCTAAGGTTGATTGTAAGTTTTAAGCATTCTTTCGTTAATCTTCGGGGCCATACTTTCTTTTCTGTGCGAGCGAAGATTCACGACGCGCCATATCAGTTGGGTAATACGGTACGCGGGTTAAATCGCGGGAGTTGGACCCATATTACTGAAACTATATTCAACAATTATCTTATATTTGTATTAATACTTACGCATACAACCATCCACACAACATCACTCTATATATCTCCATGGGCGATACATCAATAAACCTCGAAAACGCGAAACATTCAACATCTTTATCTCCTTTAATTTCCTTATTAACACTATTATGTACATGTTCTGATGTTAAAACAGATAGCTTATTATATAATAAATGCCGTTTGGATGGTATCGAACGAATTAGTATGCCCTCTTCAGCTAAAAGCTTTGGTATGTGATAATCGTCAATTTGCATAGCAAAGGGTGATTTTACGTCTCGCCTTTCGAATAGTTCTGGGTGATTACATACCTGTGAACAAGATTTAATTGATCAAAAGAGATGCGGCCTGGGTAACTACATTATAATTCTAATTATACTCGACGCACGCCGCAGGTCGTGGGTGCGATTCCCACACAGTTCATGCTTTTGTGTACATGTCTGTATTATGTTCTGAGTCTTGGTGTAATTATGTATATTAAGTATGTATTTACAAACAAAAAGTAGTATATCAGTTATCTGGTTTCCATGGTACAAGCTCTGCTTATATTGGGATCAGATAACCGTGTGTGAGGAATATCGCAGGATATTTATTTATAATTAGTCCGTCGGTTAGATTATCAAATATTGGATACGTATTGTCTGTTTTAACAAATTAATAAAAAGTTACAAAGATAAAGCGCTTCAACGTTCTGGAGCGGGGTCTCGTGACGTCATTTGTTTGTGAAAAATGTACATGTACGATATATAAAATTATGTATTACATACGTAATTTTTTGTTTGATTGACAATATATAAATTACGAGAGGTAAAAAGATTTTTTCAGGCCACTAGCCTATTCAATAAAGCAGAATGTTATTAACCGACTTCAAAAAAGGAGAAGGTTCTCAATTCGAATGTTTTTTTTTTATATTTGTTACCTCATAACTCCGTCGTTTATTAACCGATTCGGAAAATTCTTTTTTTATTTGAAAGGGTATACTTCCCGTTTGGTCTCAGATCAGGATTTCATTACTTCTTAGTGGACTTTGAAGTCGGTTTAAGTTTTTTGTACAACAGACATTATTTGATGTGAACGAATCTTAACTAACTTAAAAAAATAACCTATTTTTTACAACTAAGTAGATAAGCTTGGGAGGAAAGCTGGTAAGCGGTTACCCTACAGTAGGGCTACCCTATGGACGGCTTATGATGGCACGCGTCGCATCAAAACACACAGGGCATCACTCTCGCCGTAACCGACCTTCCCCCCTCCCCAATGATCCCTGGCGACCTTACTCTCGCGCAGGATCACAACATTTACTTATTTGACTGCGGTATTCTGTAAGGTGGAGGTACTACCCCAGTCGAGCTGCTCTGTGAGCGAATAAACGAAAGTCTCATAAACTGATATCTTCATATTTTAGTATATTCATTTGCTTATTGAAAAAGGCTTGTATGCCAGTGCATTTTTGGCCGCACACGCATTGCATATACTTTTGATTCCTCTTTAGGAGATTAATTTATAAATGTAGGGGCTACAAGCTTCGATCAAATATACACAAGACGTCGGGACGGCGCAAAAAAAAAACGGCTCGTTAAATTGTGAGCTCTTATTTTGTTCAGATGATTTGTGACATTATTACTGAGTGCTATGGTCGTAATTCGGTTGAACTTATATTTGATCGAAGGCTACAAGTCGATAAATAATAATGTGTATTACTTACTTTCCTAAACTGCATAACTAAATTCATTAAATTCGATGTGAAGTTCTTGTCGACATTATGACCAGATTCCCCTCCAACGGAATAATGAAGCAATTCTTCTATTTTTATTTTCTTTTTTAATGCTGCAACAAAATGTTATTAAATACCCTTCCACAAGCAATATTACGTATAAGCTTGTATTTGACCATAATCATAACATGGTAAGTGATGTGGTCAAGGTAAGCACACAAACCCTACAATGGAGCTGGCTCGCAAGTACCGAAAGTACCCTATGACCGTGCTATGGTGTGGAAAGCTCATGTTCATTGAAGCATTTGAATCCTCGGTCTAAGCCATGGCATAAGACAACACTGATCTATCGCTTTTCTATCAGTCACATCGAGGAAATATCCCTATAGAGTATTAATACTGAACAATATAATTCCACAACTAGTCAGTGATTTGTGACTGAATTTAAACAGTAAGGACCACTCGCTGCGTCGTGTTTTTTTGACTTGGCCAATCAGAGTGCATGCGTCCTTGTCTTAACCAATCAGCGCGCATTGTCGGCAGTGGGAAATTGGCGGAATTTAGTTCAACCAAAATGAACGTCATTGCGCTTCTATAGGTTAATTGTTCCATGATCAGTCATAATCATATCAATCAGTTTAAAATCTATATCTCAAAAAATAACCTATTCAAAACAAACATCGATTAATAACATATTTTTCGTAAATGAGCGAGCTGATATGTGAAACTTACCTATATACAATAGTTTTTGTCTTATCGTGAGTGGACAATGCACCATGATTTCAATTTTATCGGACAGTTCGTTCTCAACGTCCTTCTTGATTCGCCGCAGCATGAACGGTTTCAATATCATGTGCAGACGAGATAAATGCTCTGAGGACAAACAATATTAACATTAAAACTTAGGTTATTTTATATAAAATAAGTTATAATTATTATGAAGTAGCTTCCAGTCCGTGGATTCACCCGTGTTATCGGTACAAAACGTAGCCTATGTGGCCTAAAATCAAGTCTTCCATTACTCAGTCTTTACACAAGACCCAAGTGATTTTAAAACTCAGACTTAAACCAGAGTTTTGTATATAAATAAGTTTGAGATCTCGAAAATGGCTTTTAACGATTTCGATGAAATTTGCTATATGGAGGTTTTGGGGGCGAACAATCGATCTAGCTGTCTCATCTCTGGGAAAATGCGTTTTTCCTAATAATATAAATGCTAGTATTTGTTGGTTTGTCCTTCTTTCACGCAGCAATGGGCCAACGGAACGAAGTAATATGTTGCATAAATACTTTATGGGCGAGGTTTATCCCCGAAACGCGGGTGAAACCGCGGAGATAATAAGATACTCACTTTCATCAATGGTGCTCTTGTTTTCCGCGTGACTTTCAATATCCTTCGAGAACCATTCGTTGAACTCCTCGTGAGAGTCGAACAGCGTCGGCATTATGAAGTGAAGTAGCGCCCATAACTCCGCCATACTGTTTTGTATTGGTGTTCCTAACAATATGAAAAAATCTTTCAAGGCGATGTTAGCTCAGTGGTAACATTCTACAGTAGCAATATACAAAACTAAAACATCGTGAGGAAACCATAGCACGGTGTTGGGAACTTCGAACACCTGGCTGACTATCACACTCATGTTGAAAATCTGTCGCCAAGCCCTATCGGTGTGTTCCGACAGCTGCACTTCAGAGCCAGTTCCTTCTAGGCTTTTTGCGCTTACCACCTTCGGCCACATCATCACTTAACATGGTCAGATTACGGTCAAAACACAGGCACAAATAAAAAAAACTACACAAAAGAAAAAACTATCGCACTAACAGAATGTTGCTCGTCTGCCTCAGATCAAAGTTTTAGTTTAATTTTTAATAAAAGCTTTTTTTGTTGACTGTACTTGCATTGTCATCCAATATACACATGTATACCAAATATCAAGTCAATCCGATCACTGGAAGTGGGTGAAATTCGACTTGCAAGATTCGACCCGAACATACATACACACAAACATTGCAAGTTAAAAGCTTGTAAATTCACTAACCTGATAACAAAAGTCTATTCCTACAGCTGAATCCAAGCAACAGCTTCCACCTCATGCTGGCTGAACTCTTAATCGCCTGTGCCTCATCCAGTATCATATACTGCCACGACACACGGTTCAAGTACTTGAGGTCGGATACTACAATCTGGTAGGAAGTGACTACGACGTGGAAGGCAGCCTGTCGTGTGTGGAGGTCTTTACGCTCCCAGAACTGACGGAGGATCTTGCGTTCGCTTGGACTGCCCCAGTAAGGTACCTGATAACAAATTTAATCTAAATAAGTTTTTGTAAAAAAAAACATTTTTAATACAAGCTTTTTTTGGGGACTGTACTTTTTGTTGACTGTACTTGCATTGTCATCCAATATACTAATCTACACCAAATATCAAGTCAATCCGACCACTGGAAGTGGGTGAAATTCGACTTGCAAGATTCCACCCGAACAAACATACGTACATACATTGCAAGTTAAATAAATGCTTATAATAACAACCGGCACGTTATGATGGTCGTTTTTACATGAGGGTGACTTCTAGTCTCGCCATGCGTGTCTCTTTTGGAGAAAAGTTTAGGCGCCGATCCTGCGGAAACGCAGAATTCTGACCGCAGAACTCGAGACCGCTCGCTGTGCGATCGACGCCTTAGTGTAGTGCATTATTGGTAGCGCATAAAGATTTTTTATTGTTTTATTACAACGCCAGTTTCTGCCTCACGGTTTTAGCCGTGGTTTGTTTCACTCGCTTGCCGCCAGTATACCTAACTTACTATTATTGTTTTGGTAAATTAAATAATCAACTTGCTTCATGAAAGGATAATTTCATCAAGTCGTTATAAAAAAATTTGACTGCGTAACTTGGTCAGATTTAATAAAATCACTTACCTAACTAGACCAAAAGAAAGCCATTTTTTTATTTTGAAATATTTTTCTTTTTATACAACTAAGTCGGTTAACAAGCATACGGCCCGCCAGATGGTAAGCGGTTACCATAGCCATATGAACGCTTGTAACACACGAAGCATGGCTCACGCGTCATCGACCTTTCCCCCTCCCCAATGAGCTCAACGAGTTATTCGGCTGCAGTATTGTGGAGTTACTTCCCCAGTCGAGCTACTGATTGAGCTAATAAACGCTATGCTCTCTCTTAAAATAACTGTGAAGAAACTAAATGTCAACAATAACTTACAACTTTGAAATCGGGCACAAATCTCTGCATCTCCTGCTGCCAGTTGTGCAACGTTGAAGCGGGAGACACAACGAGGAAGGGTCCCCAAACTCCCAGCCTCTCCGCAACATGACACAGGAACGCTATGCACTGCACCGTCTTGCCTAGACCCATCTCGTCGGCCAGGATACCGCTTATACCCTGATGGAGTATTAAACGATTCATTTTGAGGTATAGCAATCGCCTGAAGCTGACTTAGCACCAGACTTAAAGCGATGATGATCTCAGTGGTAGTGACGTCGGATACCGAGACGAAGGTCCCGGGTTCGAATCCTACAATGAGCTTAAGCTTTCGGTGAAGGAAAAACCGGAAGGAAACCATAGCACGGTGGTAGGGTACTTTGTAGTACCCATCTGGCTGGCTACCACCCTCAAGTTGAAACTCTGTCGTCAAGCACCTATCGGTGTGTTCCGAGAGCAGAACTTGAGAGCCAGTTCCTTCTAGGCTTTGTGTGCTTACCGCCTTCGGCCGCATCATCACTTACCATATTGAGATTGTTTTCAAAACACAGACCTATACACAGTAAAAAAAAAGAATGAATTTTAGACCTATGATTGCCTTATTTTCACCATATAGATTTTAAAGATCGGTATCACATTTGTAAAACTAATAGGCCCATTAAGGTCTGGTCAAATAGGAATTAATGCAATGACGTTCATTTTATTGGAAATCTCTCCGCCAATTACCCTCGACACGCCTCGCGCTCTGATTGCCTAAGTCCAGAACAATATTTAGATGCAGTGATTGGTCGGTACTGTTATAATTCCTTGTGTTACTTACTAGTTGCGGAATCGGATTGCTCGTTATAACTACTCTAAAGGTATTTTTCCCCGATGATAGCGCTAGGAAGCGAAGTTAATATTATATAGGTCACAGTAAAATATAACTCGACGTACTAGCGCGGCGTCAAAGGCTTTGACGCTATAGACCGTCCTATTTAACGAATTATTTAAGAAGCCGTAGATGGCAATTGAAATAACATACAAAAAGACACATGCTTTATCTATGTACAAAATCGAATATTGCTAATCATATTGAGAACAAAAAAAACTAAACTCACCTGATCATAAAGATTCGCCAGCCAGTTCATGCCTTTCAGCTGATACCCCTTCAAGGTCCCCCTGAATATATCGGGCTGGTCGTGGTCTCCCCCCCTGCGCGTGACCTCCCCCTCCTCATCTGGCAGGTCCCCCTCCCCCTCCCCTTCGCCCCCGCTACTCGCGGTACTGTCGGGGCCGGGCCCCGCGCCGGCTGCAGAATCGAATAAATGCGTGCGCGCACGTTCCGCTCGGAACGCTTCACGAGCGTTTCTTGACGCGCGAGCTTTCATTGCTTCGCTGGAATAATTTTTATTTGTCAATTTCGACTTCATTGCGCAGAAGTCACAATAAATGACTTAAAAAAAAATGAGGAGGTTCTCAATTCGGTTGTTTTTTTTTTGTTTGATACCTCTTAACTCAGTCACTTATGAACCGATTTGGAAAATTCTTTTTTTATTTGGATGGGTACTCTTCCCATTGTCATCAGGTCAGAATTTTATTACTTTTTAGTGTACTTTGAAGTCAGTTTAATTTTTTCGTAATACCGTTCTTTATGTAGTCATTATTTACTAGAAGTAACCTTCGCTCAGGTAGTGGAATGAGCTCCCTGCTGTGGTTTAATAATATCCTAATAATAATAATATAACCTGATAAATATCTAACACAAAAATCATACAAAATACAGGCCCCGGATTCTCGTGTCTCGACATCGGTGTCACATTGGCGAGACAAAAACATGGCGGACTTTTGCCACAATGTATACAATTTCTGAGATATCCTCCACCATGGTATTCCTCTACTAATGCGATGCGACATTCCTGCAAATGCCCAAAAAGTGCCAAAAACTCACCTGTCATAATGATCAATGGCCGCCAACCTCGGATCCCTATCTTCGTCCAGCTGCCGCAGTATTCGATCGGCGCCACCGTCGCCACTGTCGCTCGTATTGTTTAATTTCCGTTGCATAAAGTGAGCGTATAACTCCGTCTGAGTTATCAGGAAGTTTAGTTTACGCCGTTGTCGTTTAGCTTCCATTAGTTCTACGTCCATCTGCAGAGAAATTGTAATTTTAATGGAAGTCAAAACCTCTACCTTTATTTTTTAGGGTTTTGTACAGAAAAAGGAACCATTGTAGAATCACTCGTTTGTCTGTCTGTCTATCACTGCTACGAATCTACTGTACCGATTAAGTTGAAATTTGGTACACATAAAAGTACAAACACGCACGTGTATCGTAAAAAAATGAATTTGGTATATGGGGGACGCTTTTGTTTATGAGAAAATTTAGAAAATTAAAAAAATGAGTTTTGCTATCCGTGTGTTGTAACCGTGTGACATATCAAATAAAGGAAATAGATTTATAATTTTAAAGACCCTGTACAAAGTTCAATATCGTATCACTATCTTAAAAAGTGCGCGCCGCGTCTCGTCTCGGTGAGAAGAGCATATTTTGATACGCGTTTAAAAATAGAGTTTAGATTGATTGAAATAAGGTTTTTTTTACATTTCACTTCTTTTATTAGCGCGTTACGACGCCTATCCAGCATTTAAAGTAAAAATAAACCTTATTTCAATGACCCTAAAGTGTATTTTTAAGCGCGTATCAAAATATGCTCTTCGCTCCGAGCCGGTCTGTATGAACGGTTACGAGTTCAGATTTATAAGAAAACAAAAATTTCGGTTTTATATGGATCAATATTTGCACACATAAGGAAAATAAATATTAGTATAAAATGATGTAGATAAGAAGGACAGCACCTTTCTCTGTTCCTCTGCCTCCCGCTCCATGCGGCGCCTAGTCTCCCGCTCGGCGCGGTCGTAGCGGCGCCAGTACGCTTGCATCTCCCTGCTCAGGCGCTTGCATCGCCATACTGTCTCTTTCATATTCTTTTGTGACTGCACAGACAAATGTTTTTTTTACCGTGTAATCTAATCGCACCATATTTCTTTACTGCAGATGTTATCCGAATCTAAGTGTATGCAGGAGGTGTAATAAAACCACGTAATAAACTCATGTATCTTCGGCTAAAATGTATAAAAAGCTGTATTAATTTTGTGATTTCGAAGTTAGTCCCACCCATAGTAAAAGTTGTGCGTATTTATGAGTACTTTACGAGGATTCATTTATTGTCGCATCCACCCCGTATGACTATTTTACCAAAAAATATTGATTTTACATAGGTTAATTCATTTAAGAAAAAGTAGTTTGAAAAACTATTTCAAAATTCTCACATACATAAAAATTACAAACAACATTCATATAATTTAAACCTTTTTATAACAGGTGGAGATTTCGAGATGGCATATTTTGAAAACCTATGTTGGGATAGTCATGCTGAACAATTTTTACTAGGAGGGGACCAATGGTGAATTCTCAAAAAAAAATTATAACTTTCCATAGTAAATGTCAACCTTGTTCGATCATAATGTATGAAAAGTAAAATGTTTTTTTTGAGAATTTAGTTTTGGTCCCATAGTAAAAGTTGTTCAGCATTACTAACCCAACATAGGTTTCAAAAATATGCCATCTCGAAATCTCCACCCAGTATACAAACCTGCATAGCGACATGCCTCCAATGTTTACAGCACAGTGTTGCCAACCTCTTCCTCTGTAACATAACGTCTCTATGTGTAGCCGTCCGTGCTCTCTGCACTTTGCCCAACTCCTTCTTGACTAGTAAAAGCCAGTGGCGACGTCTTCGAGCAGTCAATGCTTCAGGGCTCTTTAGAGTTGATAGTTTTTTTCGACCTCTGGGTGGGGAAATAAATAATATTAGGGATTTTTGTGACAAGCAAAACTGACTATTATTACCAATCTTATTTGAGTATTTTTAAGGTTTATTATAGTTTGGTTTTTTATACTTTACCTTACACCTGGTTTGTCGGGTGCACTGTACTCATCATTTTCATTCTCCTCTTTCAAATGACGTAGTTGCTCTTCCCAGTCAACACCGTCAGGCTAAAAACAGGGGTTAGAATCAGTTTTTTTTTGTGAATTCATTTTCAAATTCATTTGTTAACACTCAACAAAACCTATGAACAAACCAATGATTACAGACAATTCTGATCAATGACTATAAGAATAACCTATCTTTTCAGCTGTAGATTTTTGAGCTCATAATATGTTAAATCTCATCTAATTTAGGCCCTGATAAGAAACTTCACTGTAGAAATGTTAGAATGGCTTACCAAATCACTATTATCAGGTCTTCCGTCTCTAACTCTTCCTCTCCTAGCTTTATGTGCTCCTCTCCCTGATCCTCTCTCTGAAGGGCGTCCTCTTCGTCCTCTTGTAGACGGAGTAGGCACGGGACGACTGATGCGCCTCTCTGGATATCGATCTACGGTTGATAGAAGACCAGCTCCGTAGTACATGTAGCGGGAATTCTGAAAACATGGATCATAATAAATAAAAATCGTACTGCACAACAAGATATAAATCTAATTAGATGCCGCGAGTGTATGTACTTCGCGCACGAAAAGGGAGAGCAATGCTCTTCTTTTCCGCTGTTTCGCAGGATGGGGAACTAACATAAGGCTAAGTTTTCATAGGAGGGACTTGCGTTATCTATTTAGATTTATGTCTGTAGTTACAATTGATTTCAGAAATCTAGTCTGACAAATCTATAAATTAACCTTGTGACATTTAAGAATGTAAAAGCAAAAATAACCTAATTGCACCAATATAAGGTTTATCTGTTAAATCTATGGTTGTTTATATAATAATATAGAACCTTATTGCAAAAAATATAAGGACTACTTTTCTTTGTAATTATTAACATCAAAATGTAATTCTTAGATTAGATGGAGGCAATGATGTTTATAAATCTCACCATTTGATCTTTATAATATTTCTTTGTAAACTTATTGTGATATCTCCTTTCACGCAGCATTTGTTGTATTCTCAACTCCTTGCTAGCTGGAGAGTTATCATCGCTACTGGATTCAGAGTCTGAAGATAAAAGGACATCTCTGAGCCATTCCCTTTCTTCACCCACTGATGTTAGGTTGTAGAGACGGAGACGGTCACCTTGGCGTTCTAAAATACATAAAAGAAACTGCTGCAAATTGCACTAAACTAATTTCACATCTTATTCTAACAAACATTATTGGTATAGAATAGATAATGTTCATGGCTGTCTTACAGGTAAATAGTTATGACCAATTTCAACGTCAAATAAATTCATGTTGAATCAATTGGACTTTTTTGACAGGACAAACTTATTGAATATCCTTTTCTTAAGGTGAATGGAAGACCATTTGGTAGGGTAAGACCCTACATACAGTAAGAAATACGATTAATTCTAAATAGCTACAAAGATTGCAGCCCAGTAAAACTTTAGTTTAATAGCTTAGCTTTTCGAATATCAGGCTGCTATCTTTGTAGCTATTCAGAATTGGCATATTTCATACTGTATGATTTTACCAAACAGGATGTTCTTCGCCCCATTGACCTTATGTTTAGTAAGACAGATGTAGTAAGACTAAATTAGTTTTGTTTTTAACAAGAAAACCAGTAACAGTCAGTGTGACTAACATATCAACATGCAACTTATAGTTTTAGAAACATGAAATTCATAGATTTTTCTGAAGTAACCAGTTAGGCGCCGATCCCACAGAGAGAGTTCAGAGTTCCGAGTTCTGCATTCCGTGTTGACTATTGTGCACACAGCAAACAGAGTTCTTATTCGCTACTGATCGCACATCATACACTTTTTTTACTTTCAAAGGCCCCACATAGCTTACAGTCAACGCGGAATGCAGAACTCGGAATGTGGAACTCTAGAACTCTTTTCTGTGGGATCGGCGCCTTATAGATAATTTTAGGAAATTCTGCTTCTGGACAAATGAAAGTAGGTATTTATTTTAAACTTTTTCATGCAAACTTTTTAACTTTCTTTTAAAAAATTTGCAAATGTGTAACTACTGAGATTTAAATTCCCTTGTATATCTTCTGCTTATGCATATTTACTAATCAATGCAATAAATTGCGTACACACTGGATATGGGAAGTGGTTGCATTGTGCAGTGAAGGTGTTCACAGATTTGTATACTGAATTTTCTATTAGATACTGCACTTAGTTAATAGATCTAGCTAGATAATATAGGATCCTAGAAACCATGTCATACCTTACCTTGTTTAGTAGTAACAACTCCATGGATAATCCGGTCACCTTTGGACATCTCATTGCCCATAGATCTCGCGTCGGAGTCATCATCGCTGTCGCTTCCACCATCAGAGTTCAGGATGCTTTCCACCTGAGCTACGAAAGGCCTCACGTCTAAGGCGGCCTCCAACCTCTGAATATGCACAGGCCTCGCAACCTCATGTCGTTTCAGCACTGACTTCCCAACCAACTTCTCAGACATTATGCCAATACCTGAAAATAACACAAGATTCGCAAGATTCTATGTACCGAAATGAATGGTGAGTAAGCAAGACGTATGAAGGCCAAATTCCATTTTTTCGAGCAGTAAAAGAAACAAAACACCAACGAATAAACGATACCCGCGAGCGCTCGGCAAGCATCATACACGAATCGCGAATATATCGAATATCAAATCGTCCACCGAGGGCACTTTGCACATTGTCGAACTTACACGAATTTCGGATTCCTCGCGTTGATTACTTAACACAAAATTCCATAGCATTAACAAAATGGCGCACGAGAATATTCGACAAATCGCTGTCAATGTCGCCGCCCGAGCGGCGCAAATAACTACTCATTTCGTATTTGAGCTTGAAAAAACACGAACCCGCCATAATAGAGGATGGTTTTGTCAACTAACTATTATATTTTACAGATCATTCATTGGTTAATTGCAATCTGGTTCATGTAATATCCAATGGCAACTAGGGCTGTCAGTATTGTAGCCAATCAATGAGCAATTTTATTTGCAGTCGAAACATTCGACTGGCTGTCATTAAAATATCGCGTTCAATTTAACACATTTATTGACCAAAGATAAAAATATGGAGTACCTATAGAGGTAAGGAAGGAGCAGCATCTCCATATACATCCAAGTATCCCATAAATACCCGTTAAATTGGTGACGCTATAGTAGCCAGCGTTGCCAGAGTGACTTCACGATAGAATACGCACAGCACCTAAAAATAGTACGAAACTTAACTTTTGAGTACTAAGTGAATAAAAAAATATTTCAGTAATTTCTCGGATATAGTAAGTTTATTAATTGCATTTTGTAAGTGCTGTTTGTACACCGAAACCGAAGGAACCACGAAATAACAAAAACAAACCAGCGAAACCACAAACAGTAATACAGAATGATGAATCATAAGACGAAACATGGAATACAAAAGAAACAAACACACTGGGGCGCTAGTGCTCATTTTGTGCTGAAACGTGCTTTACAGAAAATAAAATTATTAAACTTTTTTATTTTGATTTTGAAAAATTGAATTTTTTGGCTTGACAATGAGGAGTTTTCAAGAGACCTCTATGGTCAAAATACCTGTCAAGTTGTGTTACTTAAGGTTCAAATTGGTTCGAATTATCAACAGTTCGACATGTATTTTGATCATAGAGGTATCATAAGAAAACTCGCCATAAAATAGTACGCAAATTGGCGAGAGAGTACCTGAGAACGCTACCTAACGGAATAGTACGCAATGCGTACTAATGCGTACCCTAATGGCAACGCTGATAGTAGCAACACGGTATGAAACGTAGAGTGAATATGACTAGAGTCCGTTTTGTCGTGGTCAGTTTGAGATAGAGAATGAGCTATATGTAGTTATACGATTTTTATACATGTATAGAACTGGTGTTACCATATAATTATTATTACTCGGCTTTTGGGAAATTATTATTTGAGTTCTATAAAAAGCTTATTTAAAAATTTGACATAAATTTAGAATAATAAATATCCTGGGTTCACACATATAATGCGTCAAATAAATCGTATTATTTCTTGATAAGTATTATTTGTTATTATAGCGGCAATAGAAAATTTCAACTGTCTACTTATTACGGTTCATGAGAACCTCACTGTCAGATAGACGGACTGACAGCGGACGCTTAGAAATAGGGTCCCATTGGCAGCCTTTGGGTAGGGAAGTAAAAAAAAATTAATTTGTAATCTCCTTCGTATAGCCCCACAAACTTATCTGGCCCCGTGGCCAGGTTTAGTTTAACTTTGACGGCCATTGATTTGGGATTTCATATTTACGATTTATAACGTATTAAAAAAGCTACTTACTAAATCTCGTTCAAACCAATTTTCAGTGGAAGTTTGCATGGTAAATCATATATTTTTTTTAGTTTTATTGTTCTCTTATTTTAGAAGTTACAGGGGGGGACACACATTTTACCATTTTGGAAGTGTCTATCGCACAAACTATTCACATTAGAAAAAATGATATTTGAAACCTCGATATCATTTTTGAAGACCTATCCATAGATAACCCACACGTAAGGATTTGATGAAAAAAAATTTTGAGTTTCAGTTCTAAGTATGGGGAACCCCCAAAATGTATTGTTTTTTTTTCTATTTTTGTGTGAAAATCTTAATGCGGTTCACAGAATACATCTACTTACCAAGTTTCAATAGTATAGTTCTTATAGTTTCGGAAAAAAGTGGCTGTGACATACGGACGGACAGACAGACAGACAGACATGACGAATCTATATGGGTTCCGTTTTTTGCCATTTGGCTACGGAACCCTAAAAAGAACTTATTATATCTTTCGAAAACAATAGCATAAATGAATGTGATGAAACAATATTTCTTGGCATAAAGTTAGATGATAAAGCAGGATATGTAAGAAAGTTAATCCATTTTTTTTGCCTTATGGCGTTTGGTGAACATTGCAGGTGAACATACGGCCATACAGGCAAACCACGGCTATGTATGTTCTGTCATTAGATATGGTATAATCGAGTGGGGAAATTCATGCCATTTCAATAGAGTATTTATTGCGCAAAAGCAATGCGTGTGTTAGATATTGGGTTATATCTGATAGTTAAATGCCTACTTGATAAATTCATTATTTGCAGTGGCAGCACTACTGAACTAAATGTTACTTCCGGTTGATTATTAATTTAAACTTCCGATGCAACTTGATGTTATTTTTAATTTATAATTCTGATAACAATTGGATTAAAGTAATTGCAGAGTCATAAAGTGACTCCTAGGATAATTAATTGTTGATAAACATTTTTACTGTAAAGTAACGAGATGTGAATTGACTTCTGACGATTAATATTTCTATCGAAGAATTTAATTGCTTTGACGAATCATATTATGATCATACCTATATTCGGTAATAGTTATTTCAATAATTAACAACTAGTACTATAATTTTTATTGATAATGGTTCACTAAAGTTATTATTAAGAGTAGTGACATTTGTTGATAAAATGTATTCACGTTGTGATCATGCCCTTTGAGACTTTTAGTTGTTGAATAAAGTACTATAAAATGGGCGGGTAAGTCTGGGCTTGGCGAGTCGTCGTTTGTATTTGAAAGTGATTACTTATAGTGGTAATAATGTAGTTAATCGTGATAATGTGAAATCACTGTCCGACGTCCGTCGACATAAAGATAAGTATATTTGATATTCTCAACTGTAAAGATTGATCATTTTAAAATAATGTGTTTTGTGTATTTGTTGTATACAGAGAATAACTCTGAATATGTGTAGTGGCCGTACATAAGACCTTAATATTGAGTTTCTTACCGGTATCTTCTCAATATGGTCGGCCATCCGAACCGGTGGTAGCTTTGAGAGTAAATTCATGATTTTGGCCATTGATATGATATTTGAATAAATACATTCTAAAGTCTGGCCTAAATGATTATTTATTATCCTGATCTAAACCCATTAGTAGACTGATATAGTTAGGTATACCTGATTTGGAAATATGCTATATAATAAATTTAGTATTATCATCCTAACGTTTGAATTACGTAATCTGATTCTTATTGTCTATTATCTGAACTGATGTTAAATATTGAAGTTCAGATCGGAAATCTAAAGGTGAATAAATGAAATACATTGAAGCGTGGTCTTGTGATTTATTTATTAACACCTACCCTACATTGCAACTTCAACCTGTTTCTACATTCAGTAATTTAGAACTTCTAAGTAAATAGTAATTACATAACTATAAACAGTTTCTAAACACCTGTTGATAAATTTCTCGATGACTCTTTATTTATTTAAGATTGATAGTAAATTGGTAGATATATACTCTTTCCCAATGATGTTGAACCGCTTAACCTGACACGTGCGAGCAATCTGCAATGTAGATAGTTTGACTTCTAGCAAACCATTATTCAAAAAATTTAATTTGCTGACGGTCCCTTGTTTATACATTTTTGAAATGTGTTTATTTGTTAAAATGCATATTATGCAGCTATTTAATCGATTTAGTGATGAATGTAGTCTTATAGTAGATTGCCAAACAGATTGAGACTATCAAACATAAGAACAACGCTTTATAGTAACAACTGTTATCCAATGGCTGTAAAAAATTACAATAAATTGCCTGAAAGTATTAGTAATTTACCATTAAATAAATTTAAAATTATATTTAAAAAAATGTTATCATGTGAATGTTTTTATTCAAGAAACGATTATTTCAATTATAAATTTTGGTATGAATAAAAATTTAAAAATCATATAGATATAGTTTATGTTATGTGAATCTTAAATCTGTTTTATTGCTTAATTTATTTTGTGAATGTTAAAACTTAATATATTATAATTTTATTTTCTATTGTATAAATTTTTTACATTGTATTAATCAATTTTGCATACCACTTGCTGGTGAAGAGTGAGCACGTTTATTATTATGACCTTGTGTGTACCACAATTCGAGCAAAATAAAAATCATTCATTCATTCACTAGAGTGGGAGACTGAAATTTTATGTTGGCAACACAGATTTGAGAAAAGTTGGCAATACCGAAACGTCTTTGGAATGTCATTATTTATTTCGCGAACTAGTTCGCAAACATTGTAATGACCTTGAAAAACCGACATTCGAGTAGGATAAAAAATGCTAGCGCTCTGTCTCGTTTCTTAACGTGTATTTCCAATAAGTGTTTCTCTTTCTGTGTGAATGAGTCAGAAGATATCTCAAGGTCTATAGCTTTCTCCGTCTACGGTATGAAATGAAGTTAACCGTTGTTTACGGAGTGAAGTGCGCTGAGTACAGTGTTACCGTTGCAATATTGTGACTTTTCAAGTTGTTTCAAAGGGTCCACGAAAAGTTTTAGTATAATGTAATGGCCACTGTTTTAGTTCACTCACAAATCATTATTCATATCCATTAAAAATGATAAACTGTAGAGTGAGTATTTTAAGTAGACAGTCTACTAATATAATAATAATTACCAGAGCGATATACGTATAATTCAAAACGTGTATGTCCCTATCTTGCGTATAGGTTTTTATTGTTTGCCCTCAGTGTCGTTGGGGCCAAATAAGTTTGTGAAAGCAAAAGATATTTGTTAATAAGAGCTGTGAAATATATGTATGTTATTTGTGACTTCTCAAAGATATTGTGGTATACGATATGTTACGGACTGAAACGCGCGGTGTTCACAATACCAAGAAAAAAAAAGTTGCGAATTATTGCAAATATTTCGCAACAACGCGCGAATAAATTTTGCAAGGTTTAAGTGTTTTTGGTTTGAATTCGTGGTTTTTGGTGATTAATTGTTTATTAATTTCCTTAAAAACATTTTTTTAGACCTAAATAACAAGACACTTAGTAATATAAGCGAAATACATGAGGTATGTACCTTCTAAGCTCTTTACGATTTTTGAAGTAAGATCGAGGTCTATTCTTATAAGAATATCAGAAGTGGTAATAAGATTCCAATAGGAAATTTATCTAAGATTTCACTGTTCGTTTTATTTATTAGATTAGATGTGTAAGTTTAGAGATATTGGTGAAAATCTCAAGGTCGGCGCGCGTACCCGTTCGAATGCCGCGCAACTGTCAAGGTGCGCGGAATTAATCATTTTGACAGCTGGTTTTTTCGCGAGACAAGGCGTTTCTTTTTTTTTATTTAGTTTTGGCGTCACACGGCTTGTGTATTTTGCCATTTTCCAGTAATATTATAAGTTCTAGTCACAATAAATCACTTTCACATAGTCCTCAGTCAGTCACCGTCCATAAAAGTCATGTTTTAGTACAATGGTGGTAAATTGTACCAAAACTTTACACGGATTTCTTGAGACAACTTGAAAAGACACGATACACATAATTAATTTCATTTCACTTCACTGTGCACATGGATTGATCTTTATTGGATAAAATACCACCGATTATATGCAATAAAACTCAAAATACACGAATTTATGAAAATAAAAATTAAAAAGCAACGTCACTCTGCAAGTTCCCGCCAAAAAGTCCGAGCCAAGGGGTTAATGTATAGTGATAGTGAATTGTTGTGTAGTGAGGAGTTTTGTTTATGATATCTATGATTTTGAACCTTAAGGTTTCAAAATCATTCTTTATTGGAAGTTATATCGTAAATTGAGTACGTAGGTAGACGGGCTGTTAACATATAGCGAAGAAGACAGCAATATTTCGACATAATTACATATATATTTGGATTTTTATCGTATTTAGATTATCTATTTTTGAGCATAGAGGTATGATAAGAAAACTCCTCAATCGAAAATCATCACCATCATCACCCTTTTTTTAAGTCCACTGCTGGACAAAGGCCTTCCCAGACCGCGCCCCACCTTCCGGTTGCCAACCGCATCCAGCCCAATCCAGCAACTTGCCAACCGCATCCAGCCCAATCCAGCAACTTTTTCGCAAAATATGATTGAAATGTATTGCAACAAAGGTATTAGCACCGTCCGAAATATTCCGTCCGGTTTGGTCATATAAAAAACGTCACCTTGCTATTAATCGCAAAAAAGTGACGTTATTTACGTGAAAATTTAATCAGTATGAATAAATAGCGTTTTATGAGTAAGGGGGTTAGAATCTAATTATGGATATCCTAAACCAACTATAAATATAAAAGTTTGAGTAAATGTTTGCTACCCGATTGAGTAGGTATTATATTATAGCAGATTTTTATATATTATAAAGATATACAGAGAGTGATTACTCGGTAATAACTAAACGGTTTTTAATGGAGCTGGGCAGATAGATCTTACCTTGGAATTAAACATAAGATACTTTTTATCCCGGGACAACTTTAGATCCCTCCGAGATACGAATAATACCCTGGTACAAGTGTGATAGTATGTTTACTATTAATATTGTTAGATTAGCATATGAATATAAATTATTGAAAGAAATGTATACATGAGACCATCATCATGTCATTGCTTCATCGATATCAACTTTTTTATCTTCTTGGCATCACTAAAATGCCAAGCATCAGTTATTGCCAACATACCCCCAATAATTTGTAATAACTTTTTAAAATAAAGTGTGGTTACTTCACAATTACTAAATTTCAGTTTAGGCTAAAATAAAAATAATTATTTCCAGCTCATTTTCTAATTAAATCATATAATAAAATAGTATCAAAAATATACTAAGAATAACGTTTGACTATTGCATATCCGCAACAATTTGGCAGCAGGGGCAGGTTGATTCCAAACCAAAATGGTTGCCGTTTGTTGTGCTTTCAAGTGATTTGTGAATTTATTTTATTTCAGTGAGTAAACTTATTAATTCTTGCCAATAAAACATATTGTGTTTATTACATTAATTATTCCAAGCATAGACTACTATTATATGACGGAACAGCATCGACATGACCTTTCGCTTTTCTACTGCTTACAAAGGAACACCCAGACATCCTTGTTATAAAATCCAATAAATTTCTCCGAAAACGTTAAACTACACGTAATCTTTGTAATGGTAATAACTATATCATCTTTCGGTAACATTTTTTATGTACTTACGATTATTTCATAGTTTTCTTTTCCCTATAGAAAATAAGCGCGGGACGTGTGGCTTGGATTTAGTTTGGCGTCGTATACACATAATACTGGTTCATTGCTTACTAATAACTTGTATTCTATAATATTAATCTCTGAGTGTGAGTTTTAACTTATAAAATTGTCAAAAACATTCATAATATTGAAATATGTTACTAATCGGTGACTACCCATAGCATCATAACCTATAAACCTATTCTGCCGGGTGCGCCATATATAATCGGCGAAATCCATGTATTGAGACCAGGAATAATAGTGATTTGCTTATTTCAGATGTATATTGCATAATTATTTGACGAAACTTTCCAATTGGATTGATGAGATGGATGAGAAGGAGACTATACCTGAAAAAACAAATGAAGACGTCGGTGCGGAGCCCGAAGTCAGTCCTGAGGCTGGCGATCAGGCCGCCCAGGAACTAGAGACTGGAGAAGAAACATTGGCCACTGGTGATGGTGATAAAAGTAGTAGTGGAGTAAAAGACAGTGAAATCAGTGAAACATTAAATAGGGACAGTGAATTACAGAACCATGTAGACCATGGCGTGAGTACGGAGGACAGTTCTAGTGTAAGAAGTGATGCAGATGAGAACAAACATGATATTCAGTCTGAAGTTGATAGTCAGCCAGAAACTAAGGAGGAAGGTATAGATATGTTTATCTCTTAAGCCATACTATGTACCCTAGAGCATAATCAGTTACTTGCAGTACCTGGAATTCTATTTTTTCTTATGTAGTTATAGGATGAGCATCCCATCCATGAACCAACGTGTTATTCCATTGTTATACCTATTACCACCAATTACTTACTACTTGAAGAATACCTATAATAAATGTGGTCTGTTTATAAAGACTGCAACATAATTTGTATCATACCATCATAGCCATTACATTTATTGAGGTCCCTTCTCTTACAGCAAATTTAAATCTTGATTTTTTGTTTCATGTTATGTGCTATAGCTTAAAAAAATACAGTTTAGTAACTTGAAGCTGAAGGAGATATGGAATTAAAGTTGTTGAAATCTAACAGGTCCATTTTGACAAGAGGGTGTCTCTTTTTGTTGCACTATGTTTGTTTTTTTTGATACATTGATGTATATGTGCTGTCAAAACGGGCCTATTAGATTTTGCCAACTTTAGTTACAGTCAACTTTACAACTTTATTTACATCATTACATTTTAACAGATAACTTCTGTCCAAGTAGTTACTGTTTTCATAACAAGTAAACTAAAACAATTTTACTCACTTTCAGAAGAAACTACAGACAATGTTGATGACATATTAAAAGAGGAATCAAACAGCCAAGATGCTAGTCAAGAGTCAACAAGTCATGAGCCAAGCCAAGACTCGGCCACCCAGCAAGAGAAGTCCACTACGGATCAGGATGATAGTGAAAAGATTAGTGATATGGTTGACCTAGATCATGATGAAAAGAAAGAGCCACAGTTTGAAAATGCACCCAATGTTACCCTTGAGGAATCTCAAGAGGATCATACGCAGGTAATAATTTTTACTATTTGGCTTTTGTTTCCAGGAGTTGTTTGTTTTTGTGCAGTGACCAATTAATGTCTCATTAAGTATTACATAAACCAGTTCATCTATGCATTTATTCTGCACTGTTGGAGTATGTCAATAAAGCCAGTGCATTTAAACAAATTAATGTCTGTATTTTTACCCGACTGAACCGGAAGGAGGGTTATGTTTTTTCCTTAAAAGGTTCTTAATTTCCCAAAAATGTACCAGTGCTGTATCTGAATAATAATATCTAAAAAAACATAACTCCACGATGGAGAAGGAGAAAGCTGAGTGTTAGCCATGAATATTGATATGGGTAAAATTCACCATTTTGAAAATTTTAATAACTAACAGTAATATTAATTACACCACTATCTCCTTAACTATTAACAAAAAGGTTTTTTTATGTTAACCTTATATTCCTCTGTTCTCAGGCACTTGATCCATTTGATGCATTGCTAAAAGATACCAGTGATACAGCAACAGAGACTGAACCAAGCAAGTCACAAGATGCCCCCATAGCAATTGAAGATGACGATGATGATAATCACGCAGATAATGCTGATGGTGACATTGCACCCGAAGAGGATGAGGAATTTCATCCAGGTAATAAAGTTTAAGTTAATTTGTTTTATACTAATTACTTTTTTTTCAGTATGGGTAGGTTTAAAACTAGAAGAAAATGCTGAAAGGATGTATGAGTTCAGTTTTAAAAAATAGTCTTCACTTCAAGGGACAATGTATATGTTTCTATAGCACCAAGATACTCTTAACTTCTTGATAGTCAAAAAGTTATTAATTATCAAAAATAAATTAGTAAGAGCACTGATGGTGTCTGAGAAGGAGATGGGAGTATCTTATAATATTGTAAAGTTAAAAGCAAAGTGACCCAGATTTTTTAACACCATTTAAATATATTTTTTTTACAACACATAATTTGTACAGATGGACACACCTTAGATGTGAGTGGTGAAGAACCCGGGGCTGATGAAGAAGTGTGCCTCTTACCCGACACTGAGAGGGAAATATCTGAAGCGGACAAAGCTGAAGCTGAAAAGGTTTTAGCAGAGAAAAGGAAGCTGGCTGAGGGTAAGTCTTAAGATTTTTTTCTATGGATTATTATGGTTGGGAAGATATTTAATCTTTCATTTATTCTATTTTTTATTCTTTCTTGTAATTTTTAATATATCTTTTGTAAATTATAATATTTCTAAGTAGACATTTAAAAAAAGGCTTGGTATGTTTCTTGCTGGAGTCCTCTCAGTTCAAGTTGTATTCTAACCTGAATTTGCCTCTTTGATTTTAATTTATCTTCATGGTAAATCTCTCGAAGTTTGTTTTAATCTGGTAAATTTTAATTTAATTGTCATAGCTGCATCAGTGGAAGCGGCAGTGCCTAAAGAGGAGAATGAGATACCAGAGACAGATGACAAAGCCACTGAGTCGGCCAACAGTGAGACCCAGCATGTGCCCACTGAGGCGGCTACTGAAGACGCCTCGCAGGAAAACGGCGGCGGTAAGTTACTGTATAATCTCTAGTGAAGTTTAAAACCTTTGCATGAATTGAACTATGCATCTAACCATCCTTTGTTTTTCTTTGATATTCCTTCCTTATCAAATATTAATAATCTCAACTATCTTTACCAGACAAAGAAAATGAAAACGAAAACGAAATTGAACATGACGAAGCTGTAGAGATTGATGAAAATTTGGGAACAAGTATCATCCAAGAAATTAGCCCTACGGACGACACTTGCGTGCATTGCAAGACTGAGCAGCCCTGCTCGTACCGATTCAGTAACAAAGAGGGTGACAAAACATACCTCTGCAAAGAAGAATGCGTCAAAGCGTTCCAAGCGGAACATCCTGGACGATACACAGTCACACAAAAGAAATATCTAATCGAAGAAATACTTCCCAAACTCCTGAACTGCTCAGAATGTGAAGAAAGAAAAATATGCTACTTCTATTACAACTATGACGGTGATGACACCAACTACTGCTCACTGACATGCCTGCACAGCATGATGGCAGATGAAAAAGACAAATACATATTCAAAAGACGAAGAATAATGATCGAGGAGATCAATCAAAAAGACGGCGAGTGTCTAGTCTGCCACGAGAATAAAAAATGCAGCTATTCGTTCGTACGATATGGAGAAAATCATTTACTTTGCGATCAGAATTGCATGAAGACTTTAAACGGAACGGAAAATGGTCGGTATAATATCAAGAGGAAAAGGACTCCTCGGAAACAGCCGCAGGCGACTACAGTTGCTACTCCAAATACGGCGTCAAACCCGCCTCTGCTCAAGTTGAAAGTGATTAGTAATGCTACTGATAAATATTTGGATGAAGCGTACAAAATACAGGCGAAAACACCCGCTATGGTGCAAGCGGCGCGAGATGAGAGAGAACGCAGCTTCAACCGCCGCTGTAGCCAATGTGTCCTTCTACTACACAACGAGGAAAAGATCTTGACGTGGGAGACCATGGATTTCTGCGATGAAGTCTGTCTAGGACGATATCAAAATAAAATCGGTGCTCGATGTGCAAACTGTAAAAACACTGTCCTACACACGAGCTTAGGAAAATACTGCGTCAGATTCGGATACGATATCCGTCAGTTTTGCAATTCCGGATGTTTAGAAGAGTTCAAAAAGGGCTTGAAGATCTGCTGTTACTGCCAGAGAGATATATCGGTCGGGCATCAAGGTTTCCTAGCGCCAGTTGGCGATAAAGGGCAGTTTAAGGATTTCTGTTCTCAGATTTGTATGGGGAAGTTTGATCAGATGAGTAAAAATCCTGTGCCGCAAGCTATTTGGGCGAAATGTGCGGTTTGCTCGTTGGAAAAGGCGACGTCTATCGAAGTGGAGGTTAGCGAAGATGCATCACAGAGATTGTGCTCGGATCCATGTTTCGCGGCTTTCAAGTTCGTCAACAACATATTCCCTGGTGAGTATTTTATTGTTATCTTGAAATATTCTAAATCTTAATGAATTAATTTCATTCTTTTTATCATTCATCTCGGTCTCGCCATTCACTCTTTCTATACACAACTAACACAAACTCTTTTAGTAACATGAAATTTTATTCTTCGTAATTAGCAAACAACTCCTAAGGCTCAATTTAGATTGCCGCGGAACGGAATGCAAGCGATTTTTTGCAACGAAATTGTACATATTATAATGTGTTTTATGTTGTGTTACGTACAAACTAGATACAAGCCAAAAAAGAGGTCGCACGTCTACCGGGGAATTCTCACGCATTCGCGAAACGTCCCGTAGCTGATGTCAGCGCCGTCTGAGGAATTCGAGGGCGAGAAATTGTGCTAAGAGGGAATCGCAGTTTATCGTCATTTACTATAGCTACAAAGCGCTGTCGCGTGAATTCTCGAGCATTCTCGCGAATTCGCGCGCCTTCTCTTGTGACGAGGCACAATTGACGCTTCCGTTCCATTCCGTTCCGCGGCAATGTAAATTGAGCCTTATGCTACCTATAAATGTGTAAATATAATTAACCGTACTTTCCAGACCAGTGCAGATGGTGCAAGAAATACTTTGAACGCAAAGTGGCTAAGTGCTTCACAATCTACGAAGGCTCGAGCCCCAACTGTTTCTGCTCCAAAGCTTGCATGAACGTGTACATAAGCAACTCGAGGCACATAGTGCCGTGCAATTGGTGCAAAGTTAAGAAATACAACTTTGATATGATCAGACGCGTGCAGCCGAACGGGCAGGCAGTGATGATGTGCTCATTGAACTGTCTGAACTTGTATCAAGTTTCTGTGAATGCTGTGTCTTCGAGGAGGTGAGTTGTACAAACCTTTTTTTTTGGTAATTTTTAACTCTGGAAGCGAATCTTCTGCACGCATCACGGGATGGGGACCTAACCCACAATATGTGTAACGCGACCGTGGCGATGCAACGCAACTCATGTGAGTGAGTGAGACAGAGATACTTGTCTATCACGGTCGTCCCAGGATATTATTATCTACTTTGTTTATCAGATGTGAAAGTGCATCAGGTAAAGCTTATTGAACGACGGTAAAATACATGTGCTGCTATAAATAATGATGGTTCAAAAAGCGATTTATCCGAATGTGAATTACGTGGTGGAGTACTTGAAACTGTTAAGGTCGATTGAAACTCATAAAATGCTTGTAAAGAATCATGTAATAAAGAGAATGACCAATCACACGGTAAGTATTGGATGTTTCATTATTTGAATCAAATATTTTAATTATATTCCGTATTAAATAAATTAATTGAAAAAAATACTTGTTTTTTTATTATTAATCTGCGACCTGCCCTTTCTTCGCCGTAAGGCGTGTTCTTAGTTAGATATTTACCTAAATTGCATGGCATATACTATTTACGCAGTAGCCGCGAAAATGCGTCACCGAAAACAGACTTTTTCCCCGACGAAAACTGAAACACGAAAAATTTCAATTAATTTTATACTTAAAGCTTCCCCGTGAAGATAAAAACTGAATGAAATCCTACAGTAGTTTTCGAGAGTATCTGATTTTTCATATTATTTCTTTTCTTAATTTGTTTTAGTGATATTGAGGATAGTAAAACACCGTCTGGACGTGGCAAAGAGTATAGGGAGCGTTTGATGTTGCTTAATGCGTTGGAATTATGTACCAACAGTCCACAAAGGTATTTTCACAATAATTTTATCGTAATGTTAGGAATTCAAAAATAGTACTTTAATGACAAGCTTTATTCACATGCTTCTTTAAAAAAAACATTTCTAATATAGTACAGTTTCCTTATCAAATATCTTAATATTAAAAATTCTCGTGTCACAGTGTTTGTAACAACAAAACCTCCTCTGAAACGGCTTTGAAATTATGTAATTATAAGCACAGGAGATGAATCCATCCGTAAGCAAAGATAGGTTGCAATGAAATCAACTTAATTCGGAACAATTCGCCTTAGAAAATTTCAAATAATTGGTTTTGAACTAAGTGTGCAGCGTACATAAACTTATGGAATATCTTAGAAACCCGTGTGCGTTTTATATTGTTCTATGTGCAATATTTTGGAAGCCTCAATTCCAATTCCATAAGTTCATTCTTTTGCTGTATGTAACATGTATGTTGCGGCTTTAGTGAGAAAGAGTTTGTTGACGTCCATTAAAAATATTGCAGATATTTAACCGGTAAGAGAATTCGATATTATTCTTCACTATATAATATTATAAATTTGAAAATAATCAAATGATGGCACGTTGGCGTATGGAAAGGGGATACTGAAACGCCAATCAAGTTTAATTTTTACTATAAGATTTAATTTGATATTTTTATTGTTTCTGTTACAGAATTCCGTCATTGGTAGAAATGTTCGTAGTACTACAAGTTGCTTTGGATAAACAGAAAATTCGATTTTTTTTTCACATACAATGGATTTTATTATGCCAACACATATAGATTGGACCTCATTTCTCAAAGGATTATTATTCAAATAAGAAGACAGTTTTGGTTTTTATTACATTCGATATTGAATTAGTATATAAATAAAAAAACTTTTCTATTTAAATGTTTTCTTTTCATTACCTATATTGTTTTTTGGTTCATTCAACTTGGGGGTGGTAGCTAACCGGGACTCTACCACCATATCGACTTTAAGGTGATGATAGCTCAGTGGTAGTGACGTCGGATACCGAGACGAAGGTCCCGGGTTCGAATCCTACAATGAGCTTGAGCTTTCGGTGAAGGAAAACATCGTGAGGAAACCATAGCACGGTGGTAGGGTACTTTGTAGTACCCGCCTGGCTGGCTACCACCCTCATGTTGAAAATCTGTCGCCAGGCACCTTTCGGTATGTTCCGACAGCTGCACTTGAGAGCCAGCTCCTTCTAGGCTTTGTGTGATTACCACCTTCGGCATCCTCACTTAACATGGTGAGATTGCGGTCAAACACAGGCCTATACAGGGTGTTGTTTTGGTCGGCGACAAGCGACCCAGGAGCGGTAGTACAAAATATATATTCCCCAAAAATGGACTTAATTCCATTAAATACTGTAAATATGTTGAGAAATACCTTATTCAATTTGAAATAAAATTACCGCAAAGTATGGTTACTAGGCACGTGCACAGACTAGAGCTAGGCGCAAGCCGCCATCGCCCCACCCCTTTACTCCCTCGTACTCCCGTTGAGTATTATGTCTACATTTTAGCTTATTACATGATTATCAAAATTTTATTTTTTTTAGCACCAGTATCATTTGTATTATCGACCCTGAGTCGCTCGTCGCTGACCAAAACAACGACCTGTATACATTTAAAAAAATATATAATAAATGAATAAATATCCTGGGACATTAAATCTAATGTGCAGTCGAGCGCAAGACGAATGCTCGTTCTAGGCTTACAAGTCCGTCCACGCTACGCGAACATCGAACGAATCCTGTTCGTTCGTGGCTCGGCTCGTGCTCGTTTCGCGTAGCATGGACGCACCATAAAGAAATAGTACGCCAAGTCTATCCATTGAGCATGCAAATCCTTTTACCGTTGAATTTTTTTCACCCAACGTAAGATGAAAATAACATAGTAAGTGAAGTCCCACTGACACGATTATTTATTATTGTTTACAGAACCAAATGTGATATGTGCAAAAGGACTTCCCTGGCTCAATATCATTTGACGATGTCCGATGCCACAGTGCGGAATTTTTGTACTTACCAGTGTGTAATGTCATTCCAGGTAAGAATTGTACTCTATATCTTGTGGACTATTTGCTTAATATTTAAAACAACTCGTACAATAAACTGAGCTATTTTGAATCGGTAAATTGTGACCGAACGGCGAATATTTCTATAGCTCATATTTACATAATTTTAATCTTATTTCTTTATTTGCAGGGTCAGTATTCAAAGCATACGCCTCCACTAATACCCGGGGAGCCGGGTATTGAACAGCCAAAGGCTGTGCCTACCGGAGCACCCAGGCGGACATACTCCGCTGCAGCGAAGAATAATGGTAAATATTGTTTTGTTTTTATATTAATTTATTTCCGATAAACTGTATATAAGGTTTCAGCACTGGTTATGAAATATCGCACAATATAAAATATAAATGCTCATATAATATATTTGTCCACAGCAATGCCCAAAACTCCAACTCGATCAGGACTACCAGTGATCGCTAGCGTACAATCATTGGCCGCGCCACCCCCTCTCATGCCTTCTTTAACGCGCGGCAAATCCAAACGTCACGTCCCCGCGCCGCCCCCTCCCGAGCCGGAGCCCCCACAAGCCCCTCCGACGCCCCCTCCCCCGCCCAAGCCCCCGACCCCACCTCCGCCGCCGCCCCCTAAAGTCTACAACCATGTCATAGTAAAAACTTTACCTCCCCGCGAAGTCGCCAATAAAGGCACCATGTCGAAACCTATGATGGTTTCTAAAGGAGTATCGTGTCGACCACATCCTTGCACTAAAGAATGCCAAACCGACTCTAGTTTAGAACGGCGGGTTCTTATCCCGGTACCGGTACCGATTTACGTCCCGGTACCTTGTGCTATGTGGTCCCTGCCGTTCCCGGTACCGGTACCCATTCCGATACCTATTCCGACGCCAGTTTTCATACCCACTACGAGGAATTCCGCTAAGGGTATTATGAAGGAGATCAATAAGATTCATGATAAGATGCCGACGGATCCGTTCGAAGCTGAGCTACTGATGATGGCTGAGATGGTGGCCGGTGATAAGAAGAAGGATCAGAGCGATTCGGATACTGATGATGATAATGGTTTGTTACATTTTCTATTTGGAATGAAGAAATTAATCAGATTTTTTGGGTTAAATTGAAAAAAATATTTATTAATTACACATAGTACAGTATTACCCAACTTATATGGCGCGTCGTGAATCTTCGTTCGCACACAAAAGAAAGTATGGCACCGAAGATTAACGAAAGAATGCTTAAAACTTACAATCAACCTTAGATCACTACTATAAGGTTCATAATACACTGCAGCTGTTAGTTCCGTCTCACTCGCAAGTCACACCCCTCCGCACGGTGCGCGCTAACATGGCGGCAGCTGTTGACCAATAGCGTTTCCCGCGCTTAGAAAATGTATCTTCTGCGCAGGTACATCGGTAAGCCATATTAATTGGGTACTACTGTAACTTAGTTTTTTGTGCAATCATAATGGATGTGTATTCCTAAATCTTTCAAAAAGTAAGATTCTTTTTCTGGGCTGTTTGCTCGTGTAATTATAAACTTACTGACCCCCGCGGTTTTACCAGCGTAGTTTATTTTTTGCGCGGAACCCTAATTATTTTTCTGAAATAAAAGTATCCTAATTTGCTCCTTATAACATCAGCTATCTTTCAGTGAAAGTCCTGTCAAAATCGGCCCAGTCGTTTTGGAGATTAGCCGGAACAAATGGATAGATAAAAAATATAATTTTGGTATAAGTACCATAATACATACAGACAATTCAACTTATTATTAGTATATAATAAAAAAAAAATGTGGTTCCAGCTGAAGAAAGCTTCAGCCCAGTGGGCTGGTATAGATGGCAACAACGCGTTTGGTGAGGACATGTTACAAATGGCTCTCAAGATGGCCACGGAGTATGAAGATCAACCTGTCGACCTCGAGTCGGCTATGACGGCAAACACTATAACCCCTAGTTCACATCCTGGGATGCCTGGTAAGTCCTAGTCTTTATATCTGATATATAAATATATGATTGGGTCTTTTTAACCGGGTC
>OX596264.1:3981969-4395514 GCA_951394255.1 Polyploca ridens | reverse complement strand
GATCCGACGGAAACCGTTCAAGTCTGAAATACTGCAGTTGACGGCGGACGAGCTCAACTACTCGCTGTGTCTGTTCGTTAAGGAGGTGCGGAAACCTAACGGCAGTGAATATGCACCCGACACGATATATTATTTGGTTTTAGGTGAGTTATCTTAATATATAAAATGATAAACTGATTGTTGATATATCAGCCCACAGCCCAAACCGCTGGACCTAGAGATTTGAAATTTTGCACAAAGATACCTTATATAGTGGAGGCATCCACTAAGGAAGGATTTTTGGAAATTCCAACCCTAAGAGGGTAAAATAGGGGATGACAGTTTGTATGCAAGTCCGTCAGTTTTAAAGTTAGGATCTTCAAATTTTGTGTTTAGGCTGACGATTGAAAATTAATGTGTAGTTATCTCAGCGTTTGTGATAATTCCACCACCGAAGGGAGGAAAAGGGGGATGAAGTTGGGTATGCAAGTCCTTCAATTTCAAAGTAAACTTCACTAAATGTATTATTATACGGTGTAGACATCCACTAAGGAAGGATTTTTGGAAATTCCACCCCTAAGGGGTTAAAATAAGGGATGAAAGTTTGTATGCAAGTTCGTCAGTTTTGAAGTTAGGATCTTCAAATTTTGTGTTTAGGCTGACGATTGAAAATTAATATATAGTTATCTCAGCATTTGTGGTAATTCCACCACCGAAAGGAGGAAAAGGGGGATGAAGTTGTGTATTGCAAGTCCTTCAATTTCAAAGTAAACTTCACTAAATGTATTATTATACGGTGTAGACATCCACTAAGGAAGGATTTTTGGAAATTCCACCCCTAACAGGGTAAAATAAGGGATGAAAGTTTGTATGCAAGTCCGTCAGTTTTGAAGTTAGGATCTTCAAATTTTGTGTTTAGCCTGACGATTGAAAATTAATGTATAGTTATCTCAGTGTTTGTGATAATTCCACCATCGAAGGGAGGAAAAGGGGGATGAAGTTGTGTATGCAAGTCCTTCAATTTCAAAGTAAACTTCACTAAATGTATTATTATACGGTGTAGGCATCCACTAAGGAAGGATTTTTGGTAATTCCACCCCTAAGAGGGTAATCTTAATAATAATCTTAATGTATAAAATGATAAACTGATTGTTCATATATCAACGCACAGCCCAAACCGCTGGATCTAGAGATTTGAAATTTTGCACAAAGATACCTTGTATAGTGGAGGCACCCACTAAGGAAGGATTTTTGGAAATTCCACCCCTAACAGGGTAAACTAAGGGATGAACGTTTGTATGCACGTCCGTCAGTTTTGAAGTTAGGATCTTCAAATTCTGTGTTTAGGCTGACGATTGAAAATTAATATATAGTTATCTCAGCGTTTGTAATAATTCCACCACCGAAGGGAGGAAAAGGGGGATGAAATTGTGTATTCAAGTCCTTCAATTTCAAAGTAAACTTCACTAAATATATTATTATACGGTGTAGACATCCACTAAGGAAGGATTTTTGGACATTCCACCCCTAAGGGTGTAAAATAAGGGATGAAAGTTTGTATGCAAATCCGTCAGTTTTGAAGTTAGGATCTTCAAATTTTGTGTTTAGGCTGACGATTGAAAATTAATATATAGTTATCTCAGCGTTTGTAATAATTCCACCACCGAAGGGAGGAAAAGGGGGATGAAGTTGTGCATGCAAGTCCTTCAATTTCAAAGTAAACTTCACTAAATGTATTATTATACGGTGTAGGCATCCACTAAGGAAGGATTTTTGGAAACTCCACCCCTAACAGGGTAAAATAAGGGATGAAAGTTTGTATGCAAGTCCGTCAGTTTTGAAGTTAGGATCTTCAAATTTTGTGTTTAGGCTGACGATTGAAAATTAGTGTATAGTTATCTCAGCGTTTGTGATTATTCCACCGCCGAAGGGAGGAAAAGGAGGATGAACTTGTGTATGCAAGTCCTTCAATTTCAAAGTAAAGTTCACTAAATTTAATATTATACAGTGGAGGCATCCACTAAGGAAGGATTTTTGGAAATTACACCCCTAAGGGGGTAAAATAAGGGATGACAGTTTGTATGCAAGTCCGTCAGTTTTAAAGTTAGGATCTTCAAATTTTGTGTTTAGGCTGACGATTGAAAATTAATGTGTTGTTATCTCAGCTTTTTTTGACAATTCCACCCCCGACAGGGTGAAAAGGTATGGGATGTATGCAAGTCATTCAGTTTCAAAGTAAACGTCACTTAATATATTATTACACAGTGTAGGCAACCACTAAGGATTTTTGGATATTCCATCCTTAATGGGGTAAAATAGGGGATGCAAGTTTATATGAAAGTTCATCAGTTTCGAAGTTAAAATTAATTTATATGTGCCTCAACCTTTTTGATAATTCCGATCCCGAAAGGGTAAAAAGGGGGATGAATTTGTGTATGGAAGTACACTAAATTTATTATTTAAGCTTATGGTTATAAACTAACGCAACGAATATCGGTGTTGTTGGAATTTGAACCCTTGAGGAGTGAAAAGGGGGATTAAATTTAGTATATGAAGTTCTTTATTTTCGGAGTGAAAATTTCAAAATTTATTATTTCGGCTTATGGTATTGGCGTATTGAAATGACTCGCCTAAACAACATCAGGAAAAAGAGAGGAATCGGTATTAAAACAAAGATCCGGTTAATACGAGCATTGGTATTCCTCATTTTCATGTATGGAGTGGAAGCGTGGACTATACTGGCCCGAGAAAGGAAAAGAATTGATGCATTCGAGATATGGTGTTGGAAATACCTTGGACCGCTAAACGCAACAATGCATCAATCCTATCGCAGCTCCAAATTAAAACACGATTGTGCACCATATGCCACCAACGTATTTTTTCGTATTTCGGCCACATGGTGCGCAAAGGCGATGAAAGTTTGGAAATCTGATCATAGTTCACACACAGAACACGGAAGGAAAACGACTACGTGGTCGTTCACCAACAAGAGGGTCCGATCAAGTAAAAGACTCATCATCCATCGCCGCATTGTTATTGAGGCCAAAATATTTACTGGTTCTGCCAGAGGAGAAACAGTCTTCTTGCCGCGTATACCATTGATCCCAAATCACCTTCCGTTTGAATTTAAAAGATAACAGTTCCTAATTAAGGTTTGTAGTCACAGGGAAAAACTCTGAAATTTGCTAGAGTTGATTTGCGGCAGGACTGTTTCAGTTTAATGTAGCATCCTCGCATATGAGCTCTTAATCTAGGTGATTTTTTGTCAATATCACACGTAGTGGCGGACAATAGCCATGAACAAAGCTCTATATTGTTACAATGATTCATATCTAGAAAAAAGAAATAATCTATGCGGACGAAGTCGCGGGCTATAAAGCTAGTAATGTATAAAATAGCGTGGTAATATTTTTGCAGGATGCTACGGTAACCGCTTACCATCAGGCGGACCGTAAGTTTGTTTGCTACCTCAGTAATGTAAAATAATAACAGCAAGTTCTTTTTCTTAAACCTTTTTTAGTTTTAAACCTTTGAATCATAGTTACCGATGTTTTTGTGGTGGACTAACCATAATCCTCCTTAGTTATGGTGCCCAGTTGAAGAACAGCTTCCAAAAAGCAATAAGCCAACAAATGGTTCATAAAAAAAAACCTGCCTCACTGTATTCATAGAAAATTTAACTTATAATTTTGATTTCAGGCATACAACAATATCTGTTTGAAAACGGTAGGATAGACAACATATTCACGGATCCATATTACGAGAAGTTCACAGATTGTTTGGACGAAGTCGCCAGGAAGTTCTCGGTTCTATATAATGACTCACGTAAGTATACTTTTTAATTGTTTACGGCCTTATGGCCTCTTCATGGTCTGTAAGATTGTAAACGGCAAGCTATCCAAATTAAAATATTTTGTTAGGAAAGTGCATAGAATAAGCTTTTTTTACTAAGCGAAGTTTAGTTTTAAGAGAGGTTGAGCATAGCGTTTTGTTCGCTCAAAGAGCTTGGGCTGGGGAAGTACTTTCAGCTTACAGAATACCGCATCCAAATAACTTTGATGTTGTTCCTGCGCGTGAGTAAGCAAGTGTTGCAAGCGTCCATATGGCCATGATAACCGCTTACCATCAGGCGGACTTTATGCTTGTTTACCGATCTCTTCATATAAAGAGCTTACTCTCAAGTGCATCTTTTATTTCGCTGTTACAATTTTTTCACTACTAACAAATAGTTTATAATTACAGAGTACATAGTAACGCGTGTCGAAGAGGAGCACCTATGGGAGAGCAAACAGTTGGGCGCGCATTCTCCACACGTGCTTCTATCTACACTTATGTTCTTCAACACGAAACACTTCAACCTGGTGGTGAGTTATAGTTACTTTAATTTAGATAGGTAGATCGTATCAAGAAATTAACAAAGCTAAGTAATTTCTCTGTTTATTATCACAGACTGTGGAGGAACACATGCAGCTATCATTCTCGCACATAATGAAGCATTGGAAACGAAACCCTAACCAGCCGGGGCAGGCCAAGATACCCGGCTCGAGGAATGTGCTGCTACGCTTCTATCCGCCGCAATCAGCGTTAGGTAATATCATGGACGAATAGATAAGGACGAGCAAGCCCATACAAAAAAGCGTAGCACCGTTGCTTAGTTCTCGTAGGCTATGTAGATGTCACTACGGGTAGTGAATCCACGATTTTTAAACGATTTAAAAGTGAAAACGTATTCTGAAGAAAACCTTATCATTGAATCTCATTTGCGATCTTAATAACGCAAAGACAACCGTTAGATGGCGTTGTAATATTAGACAGTACGTATATAGTAGATAGTAGTAATTATAAAATAAATACAAAATAATAATGCTAATAATCAAAAACTAATTATGTGTTAACATTTAAAAAAATACTATTATTTTAGTTAGACTTTCAATTGGTCCTAGCTTTTAAACGCTCAACGACTTGATGCGGTAGCCGAATTTGTAAGCTTGCGCAAGAGCCGGCAAGAGCTAACAGCGCGAACGCGAAATAACCTAGGTAGGTAGGTATGTCTTCGAACGCAAAAATGATTTCATGTCAAAACTATTTTCAAATACCGTTATTGAACGAATTTCAAAAGAATATTGTTAATTTTAAATAGATTGTGTCTAAATCGTTTTTCTTTTATTAAGTATATCCATTATACATGAAAAAAAACGATAAAAACGAATACCTACACGGAGGATCGAACCTCGGACCTTTAAGTTTATAAAACTAAAAAGCAGTATTACAGATACCTATACATCTAAATAGATGATGCGAGCACAGACGCGATTTAGGTAGGTACTTCGCGTGACAAAATCTGTGCAGAAATGGGCACAATGTTTTTCTTTTGAAACTGTTTCGCGCGGACAGGGAACTCGCATAAGGCTGCATGTCCACCAGAGATGAGGACCGGCGGCGCGTGGAGTCGCCAATGACCTGGGGTGTGACCTTGCTTCCCGCTCCGCCATCCAAACCCCTACCCTCGCACTAAAACATCGCACGCGCTTGCGTTGCTGTGGTTATTATAGCACGATAATGTAAGTAGGGTAAACAGGATAGTTATCGGCACTTAATCATCACACCTATCATTATATTATTTTTATGATATAAGAATGGAATAAAAGCTGCTACTTGTAGTCTAATTCAATTGCACAATTTTGGAGGCCGTATAATTCTAATCAATATGATTTATTTATTTATTTATTTTATCATCATGGAAACAACAGCACTTAAAATTAAAGGTTCAGTTTGAAACATACTTTTAAAACATTGCCAATTACAGTTTCATTCTTTTTAAACTATACAAATAAGTTTTGATATAATAACGAAAAGCAAAAGTGAAAATAAACCAAACCTACACGCATATATGATAGGAGCACCTACACGCTACATAAGGACACGTAAGACACGGTGGATTGAGAGAGTAAAAAAAATTACAGGATAATTTCCGACTCATCAATATCGACCATGGTGGCAACAGAATTATAAATTATTTCTATACCTATGAATGTTTTTATCAACATTTCTTTGATAGCAGCGGCTTTGTCGGTTTTGGGAGTCCAAATGGCTCTCTCGCATAACCACTCCATGGTTTATGTTTAATATTTTTAACATCAAGATAAATTGTATCTGTAAGTTCCGCATAACTCATCTGGTATTTGAATCAGCCCATCTATTTTTGGAAAGTTTCCGTTTCCGATTCGAAAAAGAATATCTGAAAATTTACCGGCAGAAACATACATGCATTGATTGTTCGATCAGCCGTTAGGGGTCTATGTATGTGGAGGTAAATTATTTTTTTATTTCCCGAACTGTTGAAAAAGCGGTGTAGTATCGTTTTTTGTGTGGTGTCGTGGTCGGGATTATTTGTCTTAAATTACGCTATGAGATCTATCCACAAGTTCCTCAACCATTTCCTGACCACTGAGATATTTGCTCGTGGCAGACAGATAGACAGACCGAAATACGGGCGGAGATCTTTCCATAAATTTCTCAATAATTTCCAGACAGCTAAGATATTTCTTAAGACCTCTCAGTCTGAGGAGAGACTTTAGCTCCTTATGTGTGTTCTACCGCTTGTACAAAGTACAGTTAATAATTTACTGAAAATTCTTATAGGTGATGTAACTGCCTTTCAAATGAATCCTTTTCAGTATCTTTACGGCATTTAGAGGCAAAGCAATCGCATTTTTTCTGCACAGCTATCTAAATAAAAATAAGAAAATTAAAATTGCGGCCATTCCAACAGGAGAGGGTATGGACATTATTTGAAGATGGTTTTGTCGATACATTTTGTTGTATTACACTACACGCCATTAAAATATCGTTATTCCGAGACCAAACACAGTATATACATTTGTCCAACATGTATATTTGGACCGCGGTACCCAGGCACGACGACCCAGCCTGGCGGAAGATTTTCCCTTTTTAATGAAGATGTCATTTTTAACCTTGCACATCCATATTGGTGAGTACGGTGATCCCGACGTATTGGATGGGAAAATTCACAACCCTCCAATCACAGAACATGCAGTAGCACTTCTGAGCAGCTACCAAGCTCATCACTCCCCACCGACAAGCAGTCACACAGCAATCCAGCTTCGCCTTAACCAGTTCCAACGCAGCCGATTCACTGTGCTTCCTGGTCCTGCAAGGCACACATCTGCGACAGCACTCAGCGCCCGCACTGTCCACCGCAGCATACGTCTGCATCTCTTCGACTGGCTCACCCTCGCCGGAGTGGCAGTCTCGGCACTACGTGGACTCCCATGGCTCAACCCGTCACAGCACCGACGCAACAGAATACTGCTCAGCCTCGACATGCTACAGACTTCCTAGAAGCACAGGCACTTGCAAGCTATACACAATGACGCAACAATAGACCGACCTCTGGTCTAGGAAGGGAGTAATGTAGCAACCACCTACATAATGGAGTTCACACGTCGATAGATAGATGCAGCTCCAACATCCTGCATCGCGCTTACGAAGTTTTCTCGGCGATATGCATATATAATCATATCAACCTAGGGATGTCCACTGCTGAACATAGGCCTCCCTTCCATTAACTTCCACTTCGAACGGTTTTGGGCCACTTGCATCCAGCGGTGCCCAGCGATTTTGACCAGATCGTCGGTCCACCTGGTGGGAGGTCGTCCCGCTCGGCGCATTCCAGTACGTGGTCGCCATTCGAGAACCTTCATTCCCCATCGGCTATCGGTTCTTCGAGCCGTGGCCGGCCCATTGCCGCTTCAGCTTACTAACTCTACGAGCTATATCGGTAGTTTTCGTTCTCCCCTTATTCGGACCCTGTCACGTAGAGAGATTCTGAGCATAGCTCGTTCCATAGCGCGCTGAGTGACTCTGAGCTTATTTATTCGGCCAGCAGTAAAAGACCACGTCTCTGTTCCATATGTCATCACTGGTAACACGCACTTGAAGACCTTTGTCTTCAGACTCTGAGGTATTTTAGACGTGAAGATGTGCCGGAGCTTCCCGAACGCTGTCCAGCCAAGTTGGATTCTTCGATTGACCTCTTTGTCGAAGTTGGACCTACCTAGTTGGACAATTTATCTTAGGTAAACATACTCGTCTACAACTTCGAGAACAGTGCTCCCAACAATCATCGGCATTGGCGGAATATGAACATTAGACATAATTTTTGTCTTGTCCATATTTATTTTGAGGCCTACCTGTTGGGAAATCTGTTGAGATCATTGAGCATGATGTTCAAAGCTTCCAGCGATTCCGCCATTATGACTATAGCATTGGCAAATCGAAGGTGAGTGATGTGTTCGCCATTGAAGTTGATGCCATATCCCTTCCAGTCCAAGAGCTTGAATACATCCTCCATTACAGTGGTGAAGAGTTTCGGGTTTTTTTTTTATACCACTAAGGTGGCAAACAAGCATACGGCCCGCCTGATGGTAAGCAGTTACCGTAGCCTATTGATGCTTGCAACACCAGGGGCATCACTCGCGCGTTGCCGACCCTGAAGAAATCTCTTTAAGAACCCCATGCTGTACTCCAATGGGAAAAACACGGCGGGGAGTCTTACACCCTTCTGCAACTGGATTGGTACCGTACTCACCTCCTGGACTCAGATCGACATGGTGGCTTTGCTGTACAAACACTTCAACACTTCGATATAGCGATAGTCGATTTGGCATCGCTGTAGACTCTGTAACACCGCCCATGTCTCGACTGAATCGAAGGCTTTCTCATAGTCCACATACGCCAGGCATAATGGCCGATTATACTCCTCAGTCTTCTATATAATCTGGCGGAGTGTATGTATGTGGTCTATGGTACTAAAGCCTTTACGGAAACCGGCTTGTTCGGCCGGCTGGAAGTCGTCAAACCTACGAGCGAGACGATTCGTAATGACTCTCAAAAACAGATTATAAACGTGGATTAGGAGGGATATCGGGCGGTAGTTCTTCAATAGAGCCTTATCGCCTTTCTTAAAGAAGAGCACCACCATGCTTCCACTCCATACCTTTGGCGTTGTACCTTCGTGTATGACGGAATAAAATAGCTTCTGAAGGACTACAAGTACCGGTTTACCACCCGCTTTCTAAAGCTCTGTTGTAATTCCGTCTTCACCCGCCGCCTTGTTGTTTTTAAGCTGTTTCAGAGCCATTCTAATCTCGTACAGGCTGACGTCCGGGATATCTTCGGTGTAATATCGGGTCAACTTGGCTCTTGCGTCACTGACCGGTAATGTATCTGGTTTCGGTGACGAGGTGTACAGCTGTCCATAGAACTTCTCGATCTCTGGCTTTGACGTAATGATGTTGCCGGTATCGGTCTTCAGCTTGGTCAGTTAGCTTTGACCAATAGTCCTGTTTTATTTACTCTTCAATAAATGACTTATTAAAGAGGCGTATATCGTGTCACATTGCGTTTGAGATCTGTCTATTTAGCTGCCGATATTCGGCTGTATCAGCTGAAGACTGCAAACTCATTTCACGTCGTCGCTTCATGAATTTGAAAGTTTCATCTGAGAGTTTTTGGGTTCTATTCGTACGGCGGGTTATATGTTTTTAAATAATTGTGTATATGGATTTTATATCTGAAATAAATGTATTATTATTATTAAAGAATTTAGATCCTACCGCATGGACAGTTTCCACGAGCCTGTTGTTTGTATCGTCCGCTGTCAGGCAATCATCCAGGCATTGAAAGCGATTCTGAAAGTTCGAGCTGAAAGCTTTCAGGGTCCTGGATATAGGCAGTTTGGAGTTGGAGCGTAGACTTTACCAGACATCTCCACCTGGATGTTCAGGTTCAGTGTGCCTCTTACTAATTGGTAGTCGCTGCCGGTCTTAACCCTGTTGATCACAGAAACAACACTGAAGATTTGCCACTTTGTCGTCAAGATAAAGTATATCTCGTTTTTGGTGGATCCATCGGGGCAGGTTCATTTCCTGTGTGACCGCTTTTTGAAAAAGGAGTTCATCATAAAGAGTCCCTCCAACTCTATGAAGTCAGCCAACCGTTGGCTCCTAGGATTCCTCTGCCCAATTCCAAACTGCCCTCAGCTCATCGTCATTTCTTATGCCTAGCTTCGCGTTAAAGTCCCCCATCAATACCATATAGTGAGTTTTAGAAGCATGTATGGCTCGTGAGATATCATTGTATGACAATGTCTCTATCTCGTCATCTGGGTGTGATGAGGTCGAAGCATATACCTGGATGACCTTCAGCGAATACCGTTTGGTAATACTGAGTATCAGGTATGCGACTCTCGGTGAGACACTCTCTATCCTCACTATATTTTTGATCAGGGGCTTGCGGAAATTAAACCCGACACAACCCTGTGACAGACAGGTGATCACCCTCCCGGTAGAAGAACAGGTTGCCGGATTTAAGGATTATCGTGTGCTCCCCCTCTTCGGACTTCTGATAAACCCATTATATCCTATCGCAACCTGTCCACTTCTTCCTCCAGCTCAATGAGCTTCTCGTCGGTCCTCAGAGTCCGTACATTGTATGTTACCAGGTCAAGTCGTCGTTGCTGGTAGTCGGATCTCTGCCGAAGACTCTTAGCACCCTCTGCCCCGCCGTTACCGTGATCGCTACCGTAGCCCGGGGACTAGGGGCCGTGACTGTGTGTTGTGTACCATATTAAGGGGTTTTGCCGTAATCACCACGCTTGGCAGGCGGGTTGGTGATCGCAGTGGTGATGACGTTACTCAGGTAGACGCTGCTTTCCGTCCCCTGGTGTATTCCCTTAGTCGCCTTTTACGACACTCAGGATTGGAAGGGTTGGCCCTATTCTATGCCGGGAGCCACACGGCCACATGTATATATAGAACTGTCCAACATGTACAGTTGAACCGCGATGCTTAAAGAAAGAGTCCCGTGTATCCAGACTCTTCTGGCTCATTGAGTTCATGGTTAACAGTAGGCCCCTGACTTATGTACCGCTTGACCATGTAAACAATTTACCCCTAATACCGACTTTCTTCTGACTAAGTCACTTGGACAGTTTTCTGAGCACAACTTCTATGACGAGGCTAGCAAGATACAGGTGCTGGCTGACTTAATGTGGTGGAGATGGGTTAACCTGCCGACACTAACACGACATGACAAGTGGTTTAGAGTAAAAGAACCCCTTGCTGAAGGGGATCTGGTGATAATTGCTGAATACCAGATGCCACGTAACATGTGGTTTGGTTACGTGGTATTGTTTGCAAAACGTACCCTGGTAGTGTTGGTCAGGTGCGGGTTGTGGATGTTATGACAGGACCTGATGTGACTGGACAGCGACGACTCTACAGATGACTTGCGACAAAGCTGTGCAAGTCAGACGTCTGCCGCTCCTCATCTTAAGTATTTATTTATTTTATTTTTACGATTTGAACACCATGATAGGGTTTGATAGGACGACGTTTTATATCGACATTTTTTTTCCAAAAATATTAATTGTTTACTTTCAAGACAAGCAGGTTTGATTTCACCGCAATTTCGATTATAATACATTTAAATAAATAAAATAAAATAAATAAAAATCAAAATAAAAATCATTTATTTCAGACCGATAAGTCCATATTTGTTAGTATTACATCATTATATAATAAATTAATAATAGGGTTAGTATCTCATAATTCACAATTAATTAAAATAAAAACAACACAAAACATTTAACACAATTAATTGATATACCTAGGGCGCCTCCCTGATGCACTAGGCACATGTACATGCACGTGCATCCAGTGCTTCTGAATGGCGCAGTCAGGTTTCTCAGCAATGACCTTCAAAATGCTATTGGTGCTCCCACGCACCCTGTGCATCAGTGACGCGATTCTTTTGCGCAGGACAGTATAAAAATCGTCAGTGTGTGCGTGTGCGAACATAGCTGATGCACTGCAGTATCGTGGGAGCCCCAGCAGGATCCTGAAGGCATTATTATATTGAACTCTGAGGGCATTGTATGCCCTCTGCGTATATCTGACCCACAGAGCGCACGTGTACATAGATTGGCAAAATGCCTTGAATAAGGTGATTTTCACCTCGGCCGTACAGCGTGAAAACCTGCGGGCCAGCATGTTGCATCGAACAGCCAACGCCCTCCGTTCTCTTTCAATATCCAAATCATCTTTTAAGTCCTCGGTTACCACATGGCCCAGGTACTTGAACTCCAGCACTCTATCCAAAGCAGAACCCCCCAACATAACAGGCGGAACCTGCCCAGGCTTTTTTGTCCCGACCCTAAACACAAGGAGCTTACTCTTCTGGACATTATACAGGAGTCCGTGAGTCCTAGAATATGCCTCACATACAGACATCAGTCTTCTAAGCGCACTGACCGAGGGGCACAGCAGTACCATGTCGTCTGCATAACTTATGCTGTTTATACAGTGACCATCTATCGAACAGCCGACACGCGTACTGCTAAGCTCCTCGATCAGCTGATTTATATATAGGTTGAAAAGCGCGGGCGAGGTCAACCCCCCCTGCCTAACCCCACAATCCAAACTATATTCATCGGATAGTACATTTGCAATTAAACTTGCAATTGTGATTCACTAAAAAGAACACAAGAAAATATACTATTTTTCATTTTATTTTTACCACTCCGAATTCTGGGTTGGAACTCAGTCGTGACCTAATCTTCGAATTTTTTTTTTCAAGTTTTGGGAATATGGTAGAAATGTAGCAGCACACCAGCCGGGCTATTGCGTATCTTTGGTGGTAACCATAACGAACACCATTTATTGATTTTATCCAATGACGTGCGTGGCATGACGATGACCATTCGTGAGCCCTGATTGGATGAAATTCATAAATGGTGTTTGTTACAATTACCACCAAAGTTACGCGGTAGAACCCCAGGATCCTCCGAAACCAGTCAATTTTGAAAGATTAGGTATAGTTTAGAGTAGTGTTTATTATTATTATTATTTTAGTATACTTAATTTAGTTGTTTACAGGTGAAAATAATTTGGCGGTTAGATCATTTTTGATCCAAATAAAATTCAACTTTTTCAATAAAAAAAAACAGCAAACATTTTAAAGTTTAAACCATCCAAATGAATGACTGCTAGGGCTAAGTTCGATTTCGTCGGTAGGTTTGGTGAGAGGCTGACTGGCCTTCCCTCTGGAAGTCACGCTTTTTGGTCTCTTGCCAAAGCTGCTGAAGGAAACTTTTGCCAGTCGTCCTTGCCACCACTCCGTAAGCCGGACGGAAACTTGGCCCATAGTGCAAAGGAGAAAGCTGACCTTTTGGGCTCTCTCTTTGCCTCGAACTCGACTTTGGATGACAGGGGCGCCACACCGCCTACCATCGCGTAGTGTGCTAGCTCCATGCCGGAGATAAGCATTACCCAACGGGAGGTCCGGCGGGAACTGCTTTCTCTGGACATCCATAAGTCAAGTGGGCCAGACGGCATACCGGCAGTGGTTCTGAAGCGGTGTGCTCCTGAATTGTGTCTAGTATTGATGCGTCTTTTCGCACTTTCCTACACCAAAAAGGAAGTCCCGTCTTCGTGGAAGACTGCCCACGTGCACCCAAAAAGGGCGACAGATCAGACCCGACGAACTGGAACAGGCCTATCGCCATCACCTCCCTTCTCTCAAAAGTCATGGAGCGTGTGATCAACACGCAGCTTTTGAGATACCTGGAGGATCACGAGTTGTTGAGCGACCGACAATATGGCTTCCGCCACAGTCGCTCAACTGGTGACCTACTTGTGTATCTCACGCACCGTTGGCCCCTTAGTCTGAGGAGAGACTTTGCCTCCTTATGTGTGTTCTACCGCTTGTATAACGGAGAGTGTTCTAAAGAATTGTTCGACTTGATGCCCACAGCTACTTTCCACCATCGCAACTCTCGCCATCGACGGGGAGTTCATCCTCACATATTGAAACCAGAATTGTTTCGAATTGCGCGGGCTCAGATTGTGGAATGAGCTCCCCGCCGTGGTTTTCCCATTGGAGTACATCATGGGGTTCTTCAAAAAGAGTGTGAAGAGATTTCTTTAGGGTCGGCAACGCGCGAGTGATGCCCCTGGTGTTGCAAGCGTCCATAGGCTACGGTAACTGCTTACCATCAGGCGGGCCGTATGCTTGTTTGCCACCTTAGTGGTATAAAAAAAAAACCAAATCGCATAAGCCGTTACCGAGTAATCGGTGAACGTACATAAATAAAAATTACAAACGCATCGACTATATACAGGGTGTAAGGGACATCGCCGCACAAACGGATACCATGGGTCCAGGACATGATTCTGGACTCCCCCATGTTGGAATTTTTCGTCGGTTTTTCCCAAATTTAAAAAAAAAAATAAGTTTTTTTTACTTTAGACTGTTCATAATCGTTATTCTTACCTAACCCAAAGAGATTTAAAATAAATAAGTTATTAATTCATTACTTTCACTAAAAGTAGCAATGTAAATAAAACTAGAAACGGTGTCTTATGGCGATATTCGCCTGCAGTCAGCGATATACTACGTAGGCACAACGTTATCGCGCGTTTAAATCGCGGTGTTCACAATACATTGCGCGCTCGAAAATGACAATTTCTATAACCGATCATTAGCGAGGTGAATGCCTTTCACAATTTGATTAGTGGCATTAGGTGTAGCCTTTTCGCGAAGTTTGCGTTACCATGCAAAATACACCCTGTATATATATGAAAAAAGGAGGAGGTTCTCCTCCTTTTTTTAAATCGGTTAGTAAAACTACATTTCCAAGAGTAATGTTACTACCTAGGTATAAAAATTGTAAGTCCACTAAGTGGTCGTGAACTGGTATAATCACCCTACGTAAGATGATTAAATAAAACCAAATTATGGATAAAAATCTCTAATAAATTATAATATATTTTTTTTAATATACAAATGACCAAAACAATTTTTTTTCTTAATGATTAGTACCTATTCATTGGGTACATAATGTGGGCTGCGTTTCTAAGACGAATAAAAAGTCACGGTGTATTTAGTAGTTGTGTTTACGGTTGGGTTTGTTCCCAGGAATAAACCCAACTTCGAGTAAATTTCCAATTTGGTGGGAAAAACCCGGGAATTTTCCCATTGGCTGGGAAAATACTCAAATTGTCACAGTTACTAGATTTTGCGTAGGTATAGCGAGAGACACCTTAACAAAATCGTTTGAATAACATTTAACAAGATTTCTATTAGGGTTATACCACGGTCATACACATATATCATACAATAAAAAATATATTTTTTTTGTGATGAAGGAGTGCATTTTTTTTAAAAAAGTGACGTGTTGCGGACAGGCGGCGGTCCCACACAATTACCACGCCATGGTAGTACATAGGTACTCGTCCGACTCGAAGTCGGGAAGTGTGATACTCGGTTCAGTCCGCGCAAGGTCCGCGTGGGTCCGCGCGTAGGTAATGTAGGTACATACAACAGCGAGTATGATTAAAATAACCATCAAAAGCATCTAAAAATATTTTTTTAGGTACAACTAGCCACTTGAGTATTTTCCCGCCGTTCGGGAATTTACCCGTATTTTTCCATTCTTTCCCGTATTTTCCCGTATTTTTTTTTTAGTTGTGTTGTTCATTTTCTCGTTCAAAAAGAAAGTCCGTAAGTAAATGATGCATCGTCAGTTAGAGGACTATGGAAAGTTGGTTCAAAATTTGATTTAGGCCCGGTTTCAATAAACAAAAACGAATCGTTTTGCTTACCAATGGTAGGTTTTTTTATTGCCAAACTGGGCATATAGATCATTTCATAAGCTAATTTTACCTGTGATAGCTACTTCCATATGGGAGGGTCTGATATGCAAAGCTTTGAGGTCTTTGCTTCATTTTTAGTAAAGATATAAGAGTCTTAATTTTAACAAATCTTAACTGATACCGGTCGGTAAATTATTGAAACCGGGCCTTAGTTGTCCTGAACCTACCCAGAACCTAATAACTAACAAATGAAAGTAAATAAAAGAAAAAAGAATCCCTTCAACTGTGATTTTAAAATTAATTAAATTGACTAACATTTTAATCAAAATTTATCCTTAAAATAATACCATTATAATCTAAAATAGTGTACCTACCCAACCTACTTATAGTAAGCTGTGCTAATGCGTTCTGTACCTACCTACTTGTGTGGCGACAAGCACAGCTACAAGTCTCGCTCGATCAAGTAAAATACAAATTGTGAGCGCGGTCATCCAATCTATACAATTCTACTTATATCTACACATATTCCGTATCTGTCGTCAACAAATCCATCTATCGTATTGCTAAACAACGCCATCTATTTATAGTGTTATCATGTAATGCATGGATTTTACAGTAAGACGATATTAGCGCTCCCGTGTCTTTTTTTGGCGACTTATATCATACTCAAAATTAAGCGCCATCTAGGTTTAATACGAAATTTCGGCAAAGTTCCGAGACACGCTCAAATGTATGGGGCTTGTCACTCTAGACACTTTACTCTATGGTAATATACACTTTTTTCGGTTCTAATTCTTCTTTTTTTACTTTATCTTTGTCTTTAGATGTAGCGAAATATTGTACCTAATTTTGCATCATGATGTGAAATTTAATTGCACCATTTTTTAATAAACTTGATTTTATTGCAGAAGCAAATTCCAGAAAGAAGAAAGTTTACGAACAACAAGAAAACGAGGAGAATCCACTCCGCTGTCCTGTGAAACTATATGAATTCTACATTTCGAAGTGGTAAGTACATAGCATTGATTTTTCACTTCCCTCCAATTCGTGAGTTACAAGCGTCCGTATGGTACGGTAACCGCTTACCATCAAGCGGGCCGTATGCTTGTTAAACGATTTCATCGTACAAAAAATAACCGGCCAAGAGTCTCAGTCACGTACCGAGGGTTCCGACCTTCCTTAAACTAATAATTTCTTGTTTTGGGCCATAACTGTAGAAAATTTCTACAGTTATGGCCCAAAACAAGAAATTATTTGCGGTCGGAAGGTCGGGAAAAGATTAAGTTGCGGTCCAGTTTATTTCTACTAGAAATAAACTGGACCGCAACTAAATCTAATCAAAACTCCTTCAAGTTTTGATTAGATCGAAAAAACTTGTATTTAGAAACATTCTATTCTTTCTTTAATATTTACATCAATGGTGCCGATTCTGTTGTAAATCGCACTAAACTAATTTTAGTCACATCTCATCTCTTTCTTACAAACATAATTGAAAAAGGATAGAACATATTTTAAGTTGTCAAATTAATCTTTGCCGTCTTATTTTGCGTGTATTTAGGCATAACCGCGATAGATGGCGACTAAAATTATATTGAAAACAAGCATTGGACTAATTTGACAGGACTAAATTTCTTACATCCTTTTCTTATGTTCTTTGTTAGAAAGAGACATAGTGACATTAAAATTAGTTTAGTTGTGAACAACAGAATCAGGGCCAATATCTATCTAATGTAATTATTTCAGATTGTTAGCTTTGCGAACTTCGGAGATAAGGGTTGGGGGTTTGACACTAAGTCATAAACTATGCAACATAAAAGAAAATAAAAACCTGTTTTGGAATGAACAAATGAAGCTCTTTCATATGATATCCCAATTAAACTTGTAGCCCGATTTTGAAATTTCGGTGCCCCATTCCATCCCCTTTTGCAAAGATACTTAAAAATATTTCTTTAAACTTTTCATTGACAATTATGGGTCAGCAATATTTAAAACTATTCCAAATTTCAAATCTGTGACAGACGGACAGACAGATGCAGTGGCACCATAAGGGTTCCTTTTTGGTTTGGAACCCTAAAAGAATGGTTTGTCATCAGAACAGACTTTACTTATCGCAGTTTATTTTCCAGTCCGGAGTCTGTTCGCACTCGTAATGACGTGTTCTACTTACAACCGGAGCGGTCGTGCGTGCCCGACTCGCCCGTGTGGTACTCCACGCAGCCGCTCAGCCGCGCCGCGCTCGCCAAGATGCTGCACCGCGTCAAGATGGTCAAGGAGATCAATATCGCGCTATTGACCAGCTAAGGTAATAACAAGATCCATAGCTCACTGGTCAGAAAGTCCCGGCTTCAAATTCTACAAAGAGCTTGGCCATGTGGTAGGGTACTTTGTAGTACACACCTGGCTGGCTACCACCCTCAAGGTGAAAATCAAACCTAGCGGTGTGTTCCGACAGCTGCACTTGAGAGCCAGTTCCATCTAGTGTTTGTGTGCTTTCCACCTTCGACGTCATCATCACTTACCATGGTGCGCTTGCGGTCAAACACAGGCCTATATACAGTTCGTGACATGATGTATAATTGGTTAGTTGCAGCTCTTAAGTCTTAGGGTCTTAACGACTTTATAGTTCAGACCTCCATGAGGAGTGCTGTGCTGACAATAGTGAGGACCATCGATGTAGTACTAAATGATATGACGCTTTGACTCTATGGCTGCCATGCCTGTAGGTAGAGGCTTTTTCTTTAATAAGAATTACTTCTATTTTCAGACTTCAACTCAGCTGTTGGAAACAGGCTTATAAAAATGCAATACTGTGAAGAGTATCAGTGTCACACAGTCGCCCCCGCTGAAGTTTGTTTCCCGGCCTCCGTACTGTACGTACCGAGCTACCGCCGGTCGACGCACCTATGTATTGTTGTTAAGATGGTGACAATGTATATTTTTTCTACTTTATATATATATATTAGTCTGCGCAATGGACGATCGAACATTGAAATAGTTATATTAGATTACTTTTTTTATGATGTTGCAATGTTTTAGCGTGTAAGTTCTGTGCGGGACTATTTTATGTACAGATGGTACTAGTTATCGATTTCAAATATTTCACGTATATTTTTATTAATTTATCGTTTAACGTCCAATTGGTAATCGTGAATATTGTGTAATGAATTTAGACCATTTGTGTCCCATTGTCCTCGTTGATATATTCATACAGATTAGTTCATTCGGAATTTGTAAATACGCCCAGCGACTTGCATCAATTATAAGTTTGTTTCGTTCGGATATGTGTGATGCGTTTTAAATTACGATTGACGGCTACTCAGGTCTTAAATTCCTCGGTGCCCGGACAAAAAATATTTCTTCCCTCTTGTAATATTTGGATATAAATTTTAATTCTAATGAATAAATAGTTTAGTGATGTAAGTTTAAAAATTCCAGTTTCCTTTTTAGTGGAAGGCCTTGTGTTACATAATATTAGCTTTCGTTTTTAAAATCGGGAATATGATTATAATATCTCACAGATAGAAATTTTTATTAATATAGCTTAGTGAAAGAGTCAGATTCGTATTATATTTTAAGTATAATGGCGTCAGCTGTAAGGTTTAGGTTACTGATGTGTAAAAAGAATACTGATTCTCGAAAATGTGCGTTTTATTTTTGTATCCCTTTTATACAGTCCCAATTTATATTCTATGAAACTGTTAGTTGTCGAATTAAAAAAAGAGATTATCAATTCGACACGTATGTATGTAATATTATTGGAACTGCAATATATATGTTACCGGCCAAACCCGATTTTAGGCTAAACTAGTTTGACCTAGGCCTAACTAGTTCTACCTATACGCGATAGGATAAACCGGTATAGACTAGGCCAAACTGGTAAATCCGAAGCCCGGTAGGAGAATCTAGTTTAGCCTAGGCTGAATTAGTTTATCCTACCACACTTCAGGATAAATTGGTATGGCCTAGTCTGAACTCGTAGTCGACAATGATTGAGTGAGAATACCGATTCCAGAAGTAGACAAAGAAAGAGGTGATCTCTGAAACATAATCGGAATTATTCTTCAGAGAAATAATGAGAGATTTTACAAAGTTGGCACCAAACATGGCGTTCTGCAGAAATTATATTGCAGTTATTCTTTTCTTCGCTAATTCAATGAATAAATAAATCATGATTATTCTTTTCATTACTTAACTTACAAGTTTTCTTTACCTATTTTCCCTACAGGCTTAGAATAGGTGATACCAATATATCCTTAAGTGTGGTAGGATAAACTAGTTCAGCCTAGGCTAAACTAGATTCTCCTACCGGGCTTAGGATGTACCAGTTTGGCCTAGTCTATACCGGTTTATCCTATGGTGTATAGGAAGAACTAGTTTGGCCTAAAATCGGGTTTGCACACACACACACATTATGATAATTATGATGATAATCTATTAGGCTTCCAAACAAAATAATGTTTATAGATGTATATGTTTGTATGTATCATACAAACATATATACATACATATATGTCCACGCATTTCTCCGAAACTATGAATCGGATTATCCTATTATTTTATATTACATTTACTTCAACTTAGGGTATTCCCGAAGTACTCCGGACGTAAAGTCCGGCAAGGAAGTATAAAAAGGATTTTTTGGCGGGAGAGTGACGTTGCGTTTTCGTTTTGTTGTTCATAAATTCGTGTAGGTATTTTGAGTTTTATTGCATACTAGCTTTAGCCCGCGACTTCGTCCACGTAGAGCATTTCTTTTATCTAGATAATCACTATATATTATAAAACAAAGCCCTCCGCCGCGTCTGTCTATCTGTCTGTTCACGATAAACTCAAAAACTACTGCACTAATTTTCATGCTGTTTTCACCAATGGATAGAGTTGTTCTCGAGGAAGGGTTTAGTATATAATTTGTCAAGTTTTTGTATCAATTGGCTAAAATATAATGATATTTGTTGGAGGTGTCGAAAAAAATAAGCCGTCAAGGAGCTTTCAACGAAACGCAAAAACTACTAAACGGATTTGGATGAGATTTGGCACACATAAAGAATATGTTCTGGGTTAACATATAGGATACTTTTTATCTCAGAAAAACATACGATCCCTCGGGAATGCGGGTGAAACCGCGCGGGACAGCTAGTGCTATATAGAGCTTTGTTCATGGCTGTTGCCCGCCACTACGTGTGATATTTGAAAAAAGTTCCGGTAGATTGGGAGCTCACACGTAAGCATGCTACATAAAATTGGCCGTGGGAGAAACAGTCCTACCACAAATCAACTCCATCATATTTCAGAGTATATCGCTGTGATTTTATTAGTCATCGCGAAACAAACCATGATTGGGAACTGCAATCTTTTAAATTCAAAAGGAAGGTGAGTTGAGATCAATGGTATACGTGGCATGAAGACTGTTTCTCCACTGGCAGTATCAGTTAATATTTTGACCTCAATAACATTGCGATGGAGAGCTGCTACTTGTAGTCTAGTTCCCGCGACATCGTCCGCGTGAAGTATTTCTTATTTCTAGATGTGAATCATTGTAACAATATAGAGATTTGTTCATGGCTATTGCCCGCCACTACATGTGATATTTGACAAAAGTTCAGGTAGATTGAGAGCTCACACGTAAGCATGCCTCATAAAACTGGCCGTGGGAGAAACAGTCCTGCCGCAAATCAACTCCATCATATTTCAGAGTTTGTCGCTGTGATTTATTAATAGTAATCACGAAACAAACCTTCGCAACTCTTGCCATCGAAGGGGAGTTCATCCCCACACATTGGAACCGAAATGGTTTCCTACTTTGCGGTTTCAAAGGAGTTTCCTATCGCGTACGCACAGGCTGTGGAATGAGCCTCCCGCCGTGATTTTCCCAAAGGAGTTTAGCATGGGGTTCTTCAAAAATGGTGTAAAGAGATTTCTGCAGGGTCGGCAGCGCGCGAATAATACCCCTGTTGTTGAAGCGTCCATATATAGGCTACGGTGACCGCTTACCATCAGGTTAGCCATATGCTTGTTAGCTACCTTAGTAGTATAAAATAAATTTGCTCGTGGCAGGCAGACAGATAGACGGATAGGCGGGCGGAGATCTATCCACAAGTTCCTCAACCATTTTCAGACATCTATTTGCTCGTGGCAGACAAAGACATAGACAGGCGGCAGGAACGGCTTAGTAATAACACGATAGATACACGTCATGTACATAATTATTACTTGAATATAACATTTTGTAAGTAAACAACTTAAATACAAAATTTAATCCCCCTTTTCACCCTTGAGAGGGTTGAAATTCAAAAAACAACGATATAAATTGCAAGAGTTTCCAATCATAATCTGAAATAATTAATTTAGTTATTTTTAGTTTGAAAAAAAAAGTATTTAAATATAAAACATCCCCCTTTTCACCCTCTTAGGGATTGAAATTCCAACAATACCTACATACGTTCATAGTAAATTTTGTGTAGTTTACTTTGAAAATAAAGGAATTTCATACACAACTTTATCCCTCTTTCTTCCCTCAAGGGGTCGAATTATCAAGAACGCTGTGACACCTATAAATTTACTTTCAATCGTCAGTCTAAACATAAAGTTTAAAGATCTTAACTTCACAACTGACAGACTTTTATACAAACTCTTATCCCCTATTTTACCCCCTTAGGGATGTTATATCAAAAATCCTTCTTTAGTGGATGCTTACACTGTATGATAATAAATTTAGTGAATTTCACTGTGGAATTGAAGGACCTCCATACGTTAGTTCATCCTCCTTTTCCCCCCTTCTGGGAAGGAATTATCATAAACGCTGAGATACCTATAAATTAATTTTCAATCGTCAGCTTAAGTACAAAATTCGAAGATCCTAACTTCAAAACTGACGGACTTGCATACAAATTTTTATCCCCTATTTTACCCTCTTAAGGGTGAAATTACCAAAAATCCTTCCTTAGTGGAAGCCTACACTGTATAATAATACATTTAGTGAAGTTTACTGTGGATTTGAAGGACTTGCATTCACAACTTCATCCCCCGTTTTCCCCCTTCAGCGGTGGAATTATCACAAACGCTGAGATAACTATACATTAATTTTCAATCGTCAGCTTAAACACAAAGTTTGAAGATCCTAACTTCAAAACTGACGGACTTGCATACAAACTTTCATCCCCTATTTTACCCTCTTAGGGGTGGAATTTCCAAAAATCCTTCCTAAGTGGATGCCTACACTGTATAATAATAATTTTTGTGATTTTTACTGTGCAATTGAAGGACTTGCATACACAACTTCATCCCCCGTTTCTCCCTTTTCGGGGTGGAATTATTACAAACGCTGACACAACTATACATTAATTTTCAATCGTCAGCTTAAACACAAAATTTGAAAATCCTGACTTCAAAACTGACGAACTTGCATACAAACTGAAATCCCCTATTTTACCCACTTAGGGGTGGAATTTCCAAAAATCCTTCCTAAGTGGATGCCTACACTGTCTAAAAATAAATTTTGTGATTTTGACTGTTGTATTGAAGGACTTGCATACACAACTTCATCCCCCGTTTCTCCCTTTTGGGGGTGGAATTATCACAAACACTGAGATAACTATACATTAATTTTCAATCGTCAGCTTAAACACAAAGTTTGAAGATCCTAACTTCAAAACTGACGGACTTGCATACAAACTTTCATCCCCTATTTTACCCTCTTAGGGGTGGAATTTCCAAAAATCCTTCCTAAGTGGATGCCTACACTGTATAATAATAAATTTTGTGATTTTTACTGTGGAATTGAAGGACTTGCATACACAACTTCATCCCCCGTTTCTCCCTTTTGGGGGTGGAATTATTACAAACGCTGACACAACTATACATTAATTTTCAATCGTCAGATTAAACACAAAGTTTGAAGATCCTGACTTCAAAACTGACGAACTTGCATACAAACTGAAATCCCCTATTTTACCCACTTAGCGGTGGAATTTCCAAAAATCCTTCCTTAGTGGATGCCTCCACTATATAAGGTATCTGTGTGCAAAATTTCAAATCTCTAGGTCCAGCGGTTTGGGCTGTGCGTTGATATATCAACAATCAGTTTATCATTTTATATATTAAGATTATTGGTGGTATTTTATCAAGATTTTATCCAATAAAGATCAATCTGTGTAATGTAATATTAAATAACTTGACACTGGCAAAAATAAGTCCTTTGGATTTGGTTGCCAAGAAGAAGAAGTATAAACAATAATGGAGGCGCCACTGTCGTGTGTTATGGCAGCTCCACGGCAGCTCCAATGAGAGCGCTTCTGTAGATTTGATATTTTCTTATTCAATTCTTTTAAAATAAACAATTATATATAAATCTTAACTGATATCTTAATCTATTAATATATGTATAAAATAAACCAATTAGTTGATTGATATCTCCTTTTTAAATGATGATTTCACAACTTTTGTAATATATCTATTTGTTTTTGAAAACCTTAATTGCCGAGTTTATTGTCGGCTCTTCTCAATGAAACAAATTTCCGAACGGTGCATTAAAATCTAACTATTCAAATCATAAGTGGCTTTGATACCCTATGTCAGTAAATAAATATTTCATTTCATATACCTATTAATAAAGAACAACTGAACTAATTAATAATTTAATTAATTATTATAATCTTCAGTTATCCTTTTTTGTAATAATGTTGTAACTTATTTTTCTTCTATCCCGATGGCTGATAAATTCAATATATTTATTTTTTGTATTCATTAATTTGCATGCCGAATGTCTGGTGAAATATTTTTAGATAATTTGAAGATTTATTTTACTATATTTTAGGCAAATAAATATGTTTCATTTCAAATACAGTTGATATTTGGTAAAAAGGTAGATTTAACTTCCCAAAATTAAATTAAGTATTAAATAAAACTATTTTAGGTAAACAACATTAGCATGATGAAGTGGTATTTCAAATCGAGCGTTCCCGTGCTTTGGAAGGCACGTAAAGCTGTTGGTCCCGGTTATCACTTAATTGTGATAGTCGTTAAGCTAGTTGGAGGTCTTCTAGGCGGCTTGAAAACTCCAACAGTAGGTCGACCACTAGCCAACCTCCACTGATCCGCAGTGTGCACTCGTGGTGGAGTATCTGCCCATTCTCATTCACCCTAATTTGTGAAAGGAGATCTGTACTCAGCAGTGGGATATTTATTATAAGCTGATGATGATGATGATGGTGAATAGCATGATCGAGCTAGCATTTAAATACCATTAAAATAAAAACTCTAATCTGACACTGATTTGAAGTCAGCGAAATATTTTCAATGAAATACGTCATGCTCTTTCGCTGACTTCAAATCAGTGTCATATTAGAGCTATTTCATACTTTTTAGTGTATTTTAGAATCGAAAAATTTTTTTTTAATAACTTTTTTATTTCGTCTATTTTAGTTTTTCTTAAATGCAATTTTGTTTTTCTTAGTTTTTCTTAATTTTTTTTTTTAATATGTTGGCTTCACACGGCTTGTGTATTTTGCCATTATACCATTATTATTATATTATTTATTAGTAAATGTAAACCAATAAAAAAAGAATGGTCACAATCCGATATCTTATACACACATACATAAATACATACACCTATGAAATTTTGTATATTTGTTTGGAAGCCCTAATAGATTATCATATGTGAATATATTGCAGTTCCAATAATATTACATACATACGTGTCAAACTGATAATCTCCTTTTTTTTGAAGTCTATTAAAAATGACCCACCATAACGCAAATATCAAAACTTGTTTATGCCAGCTATAAACACACGAGGACCAATCATAACACAGATAATACAATGTTGTCAGCATACAAAAACTTTTTTGCCATGCTGTTTCGATTCGATCATAGCCGATCATCAACCAATAATAATAAAGAATCAAAAATTTTCAATGAACGTACGTATTTGTTACCCAATCGAATTGAATACACTGGAATTAAAATGTGTACTAATCGAATCTCTCTTTCACACACATAAGTAATGCATATAAAGCCTTTGCTAAGTAGCGCCAAATAAAAACGGTTTTGTTTATTTTTAAATTGATTCAGATTTATATAATATTAGGTACATGTAAAAATATTTTTTATTTCTGAAAATCATTTTAAAATTTACCCCGTACTTACAAATCAATCAATATCAGTCAAGCTGTCTCGTACATTGTAGCCGAATTTATAACCGATAGCAAAAATAATAGTGGCTTTTATTGAAGCATCGTAGAGTAGATTAGTTTAATTGAGCAGTTCACAACACAATCGCCATTACGACGTTATTAAATTAACGTCGTGCAACTGTGTGTGCATTTTTTCGTATTTTACCCAAGGAGTATCCCTTCCTGAAGGTTTGATATTTCATTATTCGTAAAAAGAACATATTTTTCTTTCAATTTTGGCGGGAGGACTGGCACGTTTCGCGGTCGTTGTCTCCTTGATTGAATAGCGATCTGTCACCTGTCGCCTCCTGGCCTCGTCGACACAGAAAAACGTTCATGTATGAGCGGTTCTCAATAAATTAACAGTGCAATAGTGAAATTCCTGGTGCGCGTTCGATGTGGACTATCGACGATGCGTCGCGTTTAGTTTTGGATATGGATAGAAGGCTTACGTGCCCAAGCTACGAAGCCGGGTTCGACGCGTGCGATCCGTTGGGTTCTGTGCTGGAGTGGACAGGGCGAGTGCCGGCGCGCATATTGCGACGTCGGTGTCGCAGCGAAGGCGTGGACCGCTCGCCGTATGAGGATGCGATTCGCGAGTCGAACCGCTCAGCGGACGGTAGCCACCGCCATCACAGGGCGCTGCCCAACAAAAGCTACTTCACTCTGAACAGTGCAGAGGCGCACTACGACAGGTTTCGGCACGAGTGCTCGCTGCCGGCGGCCGAGAACGGCGACTACGTCATGGCTCACGAGCAAAATAGACACCAAGGGTAAGAAACACTGACATAACCTAAATGGTAAACAGAAGTCAAATTAAAACACCCATTATTTTGGGTATATAACCTCTAATTACACATGCTTATTTTCATATGCTCTTTGTCTTTGAATACACATTGTGCTAATTTCCTTGTACTCAAAAACCTCATTCTTTGTAATCCAAAATAATTTATATATATGTATCTCCTTGAACTTGTAATAGTCTAATAGGCAAAAGTTTAACATACTTATGTGTCACAAAAGTTCCAAAACGTTAATTTCATAACCTTGTGCTTTTAGTTACCAGCCAGAAAGATCAAAATTCTACAGGAAAAGTCCTACCAGACCTTTACTAGTAACTACCTTATCTAATACAAAAGTAGATGACTCAAGATTGCCAAAAGTTGAGGAATTACTTGAAAAAGTTGACCAGGAAATGATGGAAGTGCAAATGACCAAACAACCTCTGAAATCAATACTCAATAACCCAATACCAAAGTCACCTCCTCCGGGGATCCTGAAGAAACCGAAGTGTAGAATGTATCAGGAGTCTAGAATGAATATGGAAGGTCGGAGAAGACAGAGAGCAGCTAGCGAATCTGATAACCTCTATTGCAGCTTTCATATTGGTCAACCTATACCTGGGTATGATAGGTAAGTGAATTTTATCATCTTTTTTACTGGGTATGTTGAACATAATCTCACAAGATAGTATGCACATGCTCGCTCTGAGTTGAACCCAGATCCTTGGCCTTGGTATTCTACTACACTACCAACAAGCAATCAAGACCTTATAATAAATCTATCACAATATCAAGTTTGGTTAAAAGCTATAATTTTTAGACATGAATTAGAAATGCTGCCAATTAAATTACTGTATCCCTCTAGAAAAGTATTTCTATTTTATTTTTCAAAATACCTTAAAAGACAATTTTAAGTTACAAAATTCTTAGATTGATTGAAAAAATAATGCTTAGATTATTATAATTTTATCTTATCAGCTTAAGAATCTATTATATAAAGTAGTGTTTACTTATTGATACACATGTGACTCGGTCAATAACTAAAACAAGCTGGCTTTGTCTAATGACATTGATTTTAATGTTATCTCAATTTAGGTTAAATATAACCTAAATTATTGTACAATGATTTGAGAACTGATTATCAACAGTGTAGGTATTAAATTCTTAGTTCTGTGTTTTTGTATTTTGTCCTCATGGTTATATTAGTAGTAAAATTCTGGTGAATTGGAGATCAGTAAGAGTGAATATTTTATTTTACAATGCATTAGTTTGTGATTGACCAAATCTCATGATGGTTAGTGATTATGTGTGATGGATGACCAAGATGCAATATAAGCACACAAAGCCCAGCTGTCTGAGCATGTTTTGTTAAAATAATTGTATTCTAACTAGTTCTAAATATCATACATATTTTTTTTATTTTTAACATTACATTTTTCTATCCCGCGGTTTAACCTAATTTTCAAAATCCTTGGGCTACAAATGGAACCAATGCATACCAACTTTGGAGTGAATAGAGACACGCAGTAAATTCCAACCCTTAAAACATAATTAACCCTATTCACCCCTTTAAAGTTTTATTTTCCAAAACCCCGTTCTTAGTGCTCGCCTACATTCTAAAAGGAAGCCTTGTACAACATTTTACTACAACGTTGCGCTGATAGGACAATCAGCAAGATTTTCCATTTATATTGGCCATTGCTATAGATGCTTTGCGGGATCTGTCGAAAGCCATCTACTCTTACATCTTATTACTACTTCACCGCATGGATATATGACCATATGAAGTCATAAAAATAATAAAATAAAAAATCAAGCTCTGGTGTTTTTTTCTATAAACCCTATCTCAATTCTATTCTTGAGTCATGCAGCAAGTTTATAATACTTAATACCGGCTTAAAACTAGGAAACAACAATTTACTTGCAAATAAAGCAATCTACAGAAAATTGGATTCATAAAGTACATTTTGCAAACTATTGAAACTCTACGTATCATGGGCATGTTTCATTAGTTTTGAACGCTATTAACAAGGTAATAAGGTATACAAATTACTTACAAAGTTTGAAATAAAGCAGTACATTAGCATAGGTATCAGGAAACTAATTGCAGTTGAAAAACACGCAAGAAAGTGCTCGCGTTTGTTTATTGCAGTTATTGTTAACTAACTTCTTCCTCCCGGTCTCACCTGTGTTCTCGAGAGATGTATCCTATATACTAGTAGCTCTGTGAGCTGTAGTCCTCACGAGACCACATAATTATATGTTTTTTTTTGTCGATTTGGTTTTTTGGATTTTATTCAAAAGTACCAATTCAACCAATTTTGAAAAATTTACTGAAGCTGTTCACAAAATTTTACGAGAATCGGTTTAGAAAAACGCGACCTGTGGAGGAGTACAGCTGGACAGACGCTGAAGCTGATACGGAGGCACTTCGCTCTTGCTCGGTCATTAATTCCAGGATATGATCTAAAATATGTGCTATGGTTCATCTACATTGCTTCAGCCTGTGTGGTTCAGTCACACAAACATATTAGGAAGTAGTCATTGTAGGAGTGTATTTTTCGTTTCTTTTATGAAGTGTATCTGAAACCATTGATATGCTAAATTAGGACACACATTTATTTTTATTTTTTTGATTTTTATCTATTTAGATATAATTTAAAACAAAAAGGAGTTGGTATACCTATGGTTATCTGGTTTCCATAGTAATATGAACTTAATAGAATAGCAATAAAGTTCAAATTGACTCTACATTTTATTTAGAAAACGTTTATATGGGAAAAAGAAAAGGGCTGTTTTTAGGGGTTTCCCGGCAATTTTTCGAATTTTTCTCACCTTTTAAACCTTCCCTAGACCTCCACGAACATTTCAAGACCAAGATAAGATAAATCCGTTCAGCCGTTCTCGAGTTTTAGCGAGACTAACGAACAGCAATTAATTTTTATATACATATATATATACCTAGATGTATTTACAAACAAAAAGTAGTATGTATTATATCAGTTATCTGGTTTCCATAGTACAAGCTCTTGGGATCAGATGACCGTGTGTGAGGAATGTCCTAGGATATTTCACACTTTGTGAGACAAACCATGGTACTATCTCCGTCCTTTAAGATCAGACGACAAAGAATATCATGTAGCTCTATGTAGAGGCGGTATTCAAAAGGATATTCTAACTTTTGTCATTATGTTCTGAACACATACATAGAATATAGAACATCTATTTAAAGTCTCTTCTACCTCAATACCTAATTATCGGTTCTGCAATATCTATCACTGACCCCTTGCCACTTGAGTTCCCACACACCTATTTATATCTTTACCTATTTAATAGGTTAAGCGTTAAATAACTGTACTATAGTTTTTGTATTCTTTAATTTGCCAATTCTATATGGACAGTCATCTACCTACATAATGCTGAAGAGTTTGTATGTTTGAACACACTTATTCCAGGATATATCAGTCCAATATGAATTTCCACAGTTAGTAATATGCACAATACCTTTTACTGTTTTCACCTTAACTTCTCCCAATATTCTTGCGTTTCCATGCGATAATCGGAATCGGGGTCGACATGTCCAGTTTGCGTCATACACAATTTTCCACTAAAATTTCGAAGCTGTCAGGGTGCCAAGCATAGTTCTACACCAACATAAAGTGGCCGTTACCAGTGCTATATGGTAATAACAGCCAAATTGGCTGACCATACATAAGTGCCAAACACTCCTGACTGTTAAGAGCCTAGTCCTCGAGCGTGGTAATTTCTCATAGAGCTCACACATCGACACATTCTGCCTACACAGATGCGTCTCACAGTTATATTACACATTGCTTTGAGACAGACAACTATGATTTACGGCGCAATGGAATAATTATTTATACAGTGCGAGTTCACGCCTGTAAGATTAGTAAGCATGTTATAGAAACAGCGCAATGTATTAGCTATTCACTCGCCGCCCCGCAGTTTGCGAGTAGCCGTGGTAAAAGAGATGGCAATATTGGCAATAGAAAAGGTTAGAGCCACAGTGTTCGCGTGATTCGTGCTAATTAGGTAAGCAGTATCGGATCATTCTTGATATTTTTCTTTATTGAGAATATTGATTAACTTTGTTATTTTTATATCAATCTTAACAACTACTTTACCTTTACTTACTTAAATCCATATAGGTATATACAAAGAGAAAATGGCGTAATGACTGATCCACATACAGCTAGATCGTAAGGTCCAGAATCTTGAAATTTTGCCACAGATTATTCTTATAACTTACGAGCGACCCGTCTCGGCTTCACACGCGTACAATGTAGGTAACTAGGTACTATGCTGTGTGGTGACATGGCACGCGCGCCGCCCCGCCCGCCGCACGAGCACGGTATGTCGAATACTATTTTTGGTACCTAATTAAAGAGCAAACTTTATCAACATTAAATGCCCAACGTAACCAACTTATGTTATTAAATAAGGATTAATCAAATATTTTTATAGGACATCGTGCCTCTACCCAGATGGATAGTCGAGTTTACCAAAGCATCAAATTTATATCACTCCGCTTTGGGGGTTTCTGAGCAAACTGCTCTCAGTTCGTATTGCACACTCCGCTGTAATTTTGCTGCCGCGGTTTTTATTAAAATTTACGTTTCATGTAAACAAATCGTGTAAAAAAATCTTAAAAAGAAAAAAGTATTAACACCACATTGCATCGGCAAGTGTTGCGATTACTAATTTAATAATCACCTAATCATAATAAAAAAGAGCAGTCGAACCAGTATCTAAAAAGTTGAAAATGGCGGACACTTTTTCAAAATTTTGAGAAGAGATTCTTGTTTTGTGACGCCAAGGTTTCTCAAATATCGATTTTGATAGCAATCGGAACAGTATCTAAAAAGTTCAATATGGCGGACACTTTTTCAAAATTCTGAGAAAAGATTCTTGTTTTGTGACCCCAAGGTCTCTCAAATATCGATTTTGAGAGCAATCGGACCAGTATCTATAAAGTTCAACATGGCGGACATTTTTTCAAAATTCTGAGAAAAGATTCTTGTTTTGTGACCCCAAGGTCTCTCAAATATCGATTTTGATAGCAGTCGGACCAGTATCTAAAAAGTTGAAAATGTCGGACACGTTTTCAAAATTTTGAGAAGGTTTCTTGTTTTGTGACGCCAAGGTTTCTCAAATATTGATTTTGATAGCAATCGGACCAGTATCTAAAAAGTTCAACATGGCGGACACTTTTTCAAAATTCTAAGAAAAGATTCTTGTTTTGTGACCCCAAGGTCTCTCAAATATCGATTTTGAAAGCAATCGGTGCAGTGTCTAAAAAGTTCAACATGGCGGACCCTTTTTCAACATTTTGAGGTAAGATTCTTGTTTTGTGATCCCAAGGTCTCTCAAATATCGATTTTGAGAGCAATCGGACCAGTATCTAAAAAGTGCAACATGGCGGACACTTTTTCAATATTTTGAGAAAAGATTCTTGTTTTGTGATCCCAATGTCTCTCAAATATCGATTTTGAGAGCAGTCGGACCAGTATCTAAAAAGTTGAAAATGGCGGACACTTTTTCAAAATTTTGAGAAGAGATTCTTGTTTTGTGACACCAAGGTTTCTCAAATATCGATTTTGAGAGCAATCGGACCAGTATCTAAAAAGTTCAACATGGCGGACACTTTTTCAAACTTCTGAGAAAATATTCTTGTTTTGTGACCCCAAGGTCTCTCAAATATCGATTTTGAAAGCAATCGGTGCAGTGTCTCAAAAGTTCAAAATGGCGGACACGTTTTCAAAATTTTGAGAAGATTCATGTTTTGTGATCCCGAGTTCTATCAAATACCTTTTAGAATTTTATTATGTATCATCATATATTTCCGGTCGGGCTTTAATAATAATAATTAATAAGAAATATAAAAACATTGAATAAGTTAGTACAAATACCTAAATTAAATAAAATCTCGTACCTTGATAAATCAATAAATGTATTTTCTTTCTTTATTTTACCTCAGCAGTCACGACCTACCTTTATGTCAATGACACAAGACGGTGGCGACCTTCAGCGAGCATCAAAGCGACGTGCTCCCACTTTGGACTCGAGGAGGACACTAGATGATTTTTATGCGCGCATTCGAATTTATACAAATTCAAAATATGACAGCCGCTCCATAGTAATTACTATGGAAAATGGCGCACGGTTTTCATGCAAAAGCAAAGAATATTTTAATATTTTATGGATTGATATTGTAAAAAACTGAAATGGTAGTTTGTGTTTTTTTTTAACCACTAAGATTTTAGTAAATTCATTCGAAATACTATAAATGTTGCAAACAGCAAAGGTATATTTTGTGGTTTTGAGAGTATGGTATTTTTTTGTTGGAAATGAAGGATTATTTCACAAATATAAGGTGATAAGATTGTAGGTATACCTTTTAAGATTGTAAAATGCTTTTTAAATGTTTTTAAACGTACGATATCGAAGATTTTTCTTACAAACCGTAACAGTCGTTTTGGCAGTTTTCAAGGACTACACTCTTAATATCTTTTCAACACACTTGCTCGTAAAGTGACATTTATTGCACCGTTTTTAGTACCTTAATGCAGCTTATTACGCACAAGTGCTTTTTACTTTACATTACCGCACAATTTTATGATAGGTATAATCCCGATTATGTTAAGTTTGTACCTCAATGCAATTGCTATGTGCGTAGACGAAGCATTATTAATGTAAACGGGTAAAACAGTTTGATTCTTCAGTTCTCTCATTGATTATCAAAAAAATCTACTTAAAAAAATACAAGTCTGTTTTTTCCTCACACGCGTGTGCATTGATCATTACAGTCTCGCTTAATATCGCCTCGTCTGTAATTACCAATTTTGCACACATGTATCATAATGTACTATTATTTTCTTCCAGCCGTCTATCATACCAAACCAACAACACTAAACGCGCTAAAGACAACTCAGGTACGGGCTATTCGTACGGGAGTGCTATAGCTACACTCAGCTCGCCGCCTTGCAAGAGCACCACAAACTACTCGAAAACAATGAGATGCACCTGCAAAGATCAAGTTATAAACAACAAGGATGATGTACACAAACTGCATGTGTTGAGGACTACAGCTATTAATAATAAAGTTGATATGGACCCTACCGATGTGGTAAGCATTTTTTCTTATTATTATGGTAATGGTGGTCAATGAAACATACGACGTTTCGGATGCTCCCCAGACCGAGACCGAAGATACAATGAGGTAGTCGGACTGAGTTCGATGCGGAGTGGTACGCGTTATTAGAACTGCAAACGGCTTATTTTTGCAATAAAATATGCTTTCATTACCGGAAAATGTCCATTTGAACAGTCTTCAACCAATGAGCTCTCAGTTATCCGCTTTATTGAAATGAAATATTTTATTCATTCAAATAGGCCTTCACAGGCACTTATGAATAATGAGACTCTAATGCACGGTTCGGAAGGTTGCGTTTGCTGAGAAGAGCCAGCAATAAACTCTAACCCCCTTATTAATAAATAAGGTGTAAGTCAAGTATAGTAATACCTAGGTTTTAAATATATCCGTCACTTTCTAATGTCATATAAACAAAAAGGGCTGGGGCTATCTTAATACCTAGGTGTTACAAGACTGACTTAAACCTTATTTATTAATAAGGGGTTTAGGGATCATTCTTCATGCTTATCCATCTAGAGTGCATTTGCTGATGATTCCGAACTCCTAATCAAGGTGAAAACGTCGGTATCAATTTTGTAGCTTCAAGTTCATTGTACAATTTTTTCTTATTTTTTTTTTATACTATTATTTATAATATTATTTATGTACTATTAACAATATAGAGTTCAATGAGTCCAAAGCATATGCTAATCTTCAAAAAACGATATATGTTGGATATGGCATTCTTGTTATGTTGGAAAATGATGTTTTAGTATGAAAAAAATATGTGGACCGGATCCACGCTGTCTGCATAGTTGAATTCCTTGCTGACATGTGGAGGTCATGTTAAATACTCAAGAATTTGTTCTTCCACCAGCTTTCATCGCTTAAATATACACAGGATAATATCTAGATTTCGAAATACACCTTTACGTCTATTTTCTCATTTATTTCGCACGCGATGTAACAGCTAAGCTTTGTGATAAAATCGCCGAATCCATGGCGTGACTACTAGAAAAGTCTCAATTATAAACACTAGTTTGATAATTTAACTTTGCGCATTTAGTTGGATATTAATTTTGGAAGTTCCACCAAAATCGTAGACAAATTAAACTTGGATTTAAACGAATGACGTGCGAACAGACGTGACGAAATTGGTACCTAGAAATTCCACAAATTCTATAATTAGACCATAAAATCATACCTGTAACTATTCCCTTCAAGGATGTGCTCTAAATAGTGTTTCTTTAAATAACCCTATGATCACAATATGAGTCAAAGTCTCGCAAACGTTTGATATTTTATTTACATTTCGCGAGTAATCCACCTGATTAGCCGTGTCGACACTTTAGATTAAGTGCTCGCTACTGCGTAAAATTTATCTACGCAATAGCATCAAACCGTGGAAAGGGATTGCTCTGACAGTCGCATATTTATCTACGTCGCATTACTGGTTGCATTGAGCTATTATTACTATGTATAGAGAAGCTATCATAAGCAAGGTTATGTCGAGATCTGTGGTTATGTCCCATTTATTTAGAGTCAACTAAAGTTCTCTTTAGCGCTGAAACAATAATTAGTCGTATAAGCAGACAGTAGAAACGTAGACACGTAGCGCTATCAGAACGCTTTTAGGAGTATTTTTCTCGCAAACACCGTGATTTTCACGGTGCTTATGCGTTTCGTTCATTGTTCTACAACAACAAGTAAGGCCGTATGGTCAAACTTTAACGGAACATAGTTGTGATGTGTGGCGTCTCTATACGTTCAATGGTTAATGGTTATTAGTTAGATTTTGAGATATTTTTGTTCCTCATATCCTCGATTATTACGGTCCCTTTTATGATTTTTTTTTGGTCTTATTACAAAAGAGCTCTTTAAAGTCAGCAATCCTTCTGGGATTGCAAATGTCTCAAAATGTCCATAGGCGGTGCTGGCGACTCACGATAAGGTATGCTTGTCAACTTGTTGACATCACAAATACTGAGACTGAAACTCTTGACATATCTTTTAGAACAATCTGATGCACCAACGTCAGCCTTAAGGTGGACCATCACGTGTTTCTTACAGTAATTACCCAAAGTCAAAGACGAAAACAAGTGTAATAAACGTATATTTAACATGCATTTGAACTTGTTACCGTGCCGCCCCGCGTTTATTTCGATGGCTCGTAATCTTCCTACGCCTTGGAATCCAACGTTGTTTATTGCGATATGTTTTAGTGAGCATTGTTGAATTACAATTAGTATGTTACGTATTCTAACGGGGTGTTTTGAGCTCTGTGCGTGATAACAGCGTTTATATTAGAGATTATCGAAAGATAGCTAAACTACGTATTTAACTATGGAGTTAGGAAGCGATTAAAAGTTTCGCAGTGCGCCAATCTGCACGGGGTTCCAATGTTGAACTTTGTGACCCCGATCCACACCCATCGCGTAGTGCGCGTGTTCCCTGAATGCGGTTCAAAAGGTGATGAAGGGGAGGAAAATTCCGGCCGTCACTCGTACGAGAGGCCTTCACAGGTCGGGCGCCGTCTGGGTCGTGGAAGTATGCTAAATCGCTCCCACGAGCCAATTACTCGTGACGAGAGGGATACCGTGGGGTTTTAGATGGTAGGAGCCTGACATAACCTTTATGTTGCCCTCGCAATGGAAAGGTGAGGATTGTCCTACAAAAAGAAACCCCTGCCCCTGAAAATTCCATTTCATTTGTCTAAACTATAACGAATTATTGCATCAATGTTTGGTATAGCCAGGGTGTTCTGAAGGTTAAAGAACCGATGATACGAGGATATCGACCCATCAGTCTATTAATAACTCGTTCTTTGATATATTTATCGACATTGTTGAATGCAATTTGTAGGAATGCAATATGAAATATTCGTTCGTCAAAACATTTGATACGAGTACTTACTATTCATCTAATAAAAATTCAAATTCAGTGATTTAAAAAGGTCACAGAGGACGATTTGAATAGGTCTGTGAAAACTGAAACAATGTGATGAGGAAATAATATCGACACAAAGTTAGTACTTAGATAAAACTATTTTTGAACTATTGTATGCTCATAAAGACCATAAACACCACGTGTTTTTATTTTGCGTGGAAGATCAGAACATGCGTTCATAAATTTTTACAGCAGGTGCTAAATATCACACGAAACATATTATAGGATATTGTTTACATAATTGTCTAACCTCATCATCAAAGATATACGGAAGTTGTGGAATTTTTACAAGATATTTTCGCTCTTTTGCTTGAGAGCGATGATGTTTTTATTGGAGTGACGTGTACAATAAATGGCGTTATGCAAGATGTAGTAAAAAGAATGTGTCATCTTAATGATGAGTTAATTCTGCATAGAAGATTGTCTCGTCTGACAGTCTATGAAGGTATAGCATCGTGTGTAAGCGTGGATGTAGTTGAATTGAATAATGGGTTTTTTGAAAAAATTTATCAGAAAATTATGTCAAGAAGTAAGTGATTATTGATACAAAATGCATCACCAATTAAATTACATTTTTTTTAATTTATGTGTCATGTGGGTTTAGTTTTAGATTCTAATGTTTGGGTATAGGGTTGGAAATCGTTTTGTTTTGAATTTGATCTTCCGATTCTATAAAAATAGATTTCAGACTAAAACTTTTCTGATATTAATTTTAAATTGTAATTGTGTTTTTAAACTATTCGTACCGCAATAACCAATTCAGTTAGCACCCGAAAAGACATAATTTGTGTAGGCGTCGAAACTCTTTATTGTTACTGGTTACATCTCGCAAAAACTTGTCAAATTGTCTATTTAATACTGTACTCTTTAGATTTTATTGTGGTATCGGGACTTGATACTCTGCCAAAATGTACATAATGTCAATACGATGCATTATCACTGTTACTACAGTGCTGAATCGATCTCCGATTGATATCTTTATTAAAACAATTAATTAATTTTCATTAAAACTAATACAGTGGTAGTGGTCATTTTTGACGTATTGGTAAAAATGTGTTCCACATATGAACGTTGACCTTTGTGAACAAAACCTTGACATGTTTTTTGTGATTATTTGTGGCCACTTGCCGTGTGTTCAAGGTGTAAGAAATTACATTAAGAAGTTGTTTTTCAATAATAAGATTACAGTGATGGTTGCCAAGAAGTTATATGAGTGTACATCGATGTCTCTATACCGGTAACTTGATGGTTTTCTGCATTTATTTATGAATGACCTATTTTCATGGTGAAATACCTGTAAACATCAGGTTTGTGATAATGTTGCGTTATTCTTAACATATTACTTCGATTATTTAACATCAATAGAGATCTCATTTATGGGAGCTCTATTATATCCAAAATAATGGCCAGCAGGTCTGTTTTAAACACTTTAACAAAAAAAAACAGATTTTATTGTAAATTTTTTTTCACACTTGAATTTATACCGTATTGCGATTATCATTAAGATCTAAATAGCAAGATGTAGTGATACATAAATGACGCAATCGAACAATTTACCCAAAGAAGCGCAAGGACGTTAATTTTGGTTGAAATATATTCTGCCATTTTTCTACCGCCGACAATGCGCTCTGATTGGCTAAGTCAAGGACGCATGCACTCTGATTGGCCAAGTCAAAATCACACGATGCAGTGATTGGTCCTTACTGCATGCAGTAATTTAATTGTTCAGTGTTAATCTAAAGGGATTTTTCCTCGATGAATGAAGGATAGAAATTCTGTTAAAATTTGGGAACCTATGTTAGGTTTTTACTTAGAATTAAGATATTGATAGTGGTTTCGTTCTTCAGACTTGTATATATATGTTAATCAAGATTTGATAATAGCTATGACTACATGTTTAATTTAGCATGATTCTTAGTCATATTATAAATATACGCAAAGTCAAATTTTGTTCTATTTTTTTCAGCGAACATTACTTTCTGAATACAAGAGATCTACAAGAATCGAAATGAAAGATTTTTAATTCTAACGCAGAATCAAATTGTTCCGTAAAACTGGCTTACAACAAATAAAGACTCAGGGCGAGATTTGATTAAAAAATTAAGATTTTTAGAGATGTTGGAATGACGTTATAATTGATCCTTGGTGCCTGAGGAATAACTTTTGGCATTTTAAATATTTTTAGAACCCCGGGATGCGACATTCTATGCCGTGCCGGCGAATCGCGACCAAAACCGTTCTTGTTATGTTTTGCGGGGTTTATAAAATATTTCATGTTGCCGGTAGTGTAATCTCAACATTGGAAGTGATTCAAAACCCTCTACATTTTTTTTTTATAAAAACCATGTGTGGATCTCACCATGATTCTTTTAATACAAAATTTTATAATTAATTTACAAATATTTCAGCCACGCCACGACACGCCCACTTGCCCGGTGGTGAGCCCGGCGCTGCCCGTGAGTTCGGTGACTGCGATACCAACATCAGCCAAGAAAACTGGCAAAACTGGCAAAAAGAAAGTCAAGTCCAAAGACAAGACTAATATGAAGAACAGCAAGATTGAATGCGGAGTCGTTGAGGGGGAGGCTGATGAGTATGTCTTTATTTAATACATATTTCGCAATGAAAATAGATTTAAAATATATCGGAATAGAATTGTAACTTCAAAGCACTAATCATAATGAGATGGGAGGTTGTGGGAAGTTGTTGATATAAATTCTTGTAATGCCTTGGAACTCTTATCTATATTGGTCTTTATCTAAAACTTTAACGGTACAATTATGCTTGTGTTTGATCATTGTGGTGATGATGGAACCGAAATGATAAGTGATGATGGGTCCGAAGGTGGTAAGCTCACAAAACCTGAAATTTGAAATGAACATTGACTTAATGACAGACAATGCACAGCCACATACAACATATTAGGGGGGAAATATAGGGGCGCACTTTGAAAGGATTTCATGGATTCCAACCCCCCAAGAGGTCCAAATAGGGGACTACATGGGGAAAGTTAGTAATATTGACGGAAAAGTTGTCGCGGTTGGTTAAGTTCCTATCGCGCTGCAGGTCGTGGTCCGATTCCCACACAGGACATGCATTTGTGTGCATGCACATGTCTGTATGTCCTGAGTCTGGGTGTAATTATGTATTTACAAACAAAAAGTAGGATCAGCTAAACCGTGTATGAGGAATGTCCCAGGATATTTACTTATATATTGAAATGTCCACAGTGCACACAGCAGATCTCCATCTCCCGACCCAATAATGGACGAATGGCAAATGGACACAGAAACGGCGTTGGCTGATATAGGCATACACGAGAAAACACACGTGTCTTTAGTCAAAACTGACATATTGGAGTACAACTCTGTAACCAAGCTGTCTACTAAATTGAACGGGACTGTTGTCACGACAAAAAAACCGTCGAAGGGTAAGTTTTGTTAAGCTAAAAGTTATAAACTGGTTAAAAATTACTAAAATTCAGCTAACCAGCCCCATACGCTATTATCAACTGAATATAGTGCTAATCATCATCATATCAAATAATTATATCACTTTCAATATGATCACAGTCCCACTTCATCTTTCAGAAAAGCTGACCAAGGACCAACTATTTTTCACCGCTTTACACACCATAAACCCTTTTAAAGCAATTCCAACACGCAAAGGTTACACCCAACATTAACTTTGATTATTTCTACTCATTTATCGATGTTAAATTGTAGTTGATGAGTTGTTTAAATTAGGATTCGATATTTAACGCACGCCATTTGTTAGATTATTCTCATTAGTTGTTGTAGATAGCATGAAGTATTTTTTATAAAGTTTTTAGTTCCAAACATCTAAATGAATTCTGTTAAGAAAACTTATAGATCGAGATCCCAGTGCTGCCAGACCTTCTTTATTTTCTGACGGAATAAATGTATAGAATTGAGTAGTGATAGTAAGTACTTCAAACATGAATACCTGCTAGCAAAATTTTCCTGTCACTTAATTTACAGGTACCAGGCATGAAGGGTATGTTATGTAAATAACGTACTTTTCTTAAATTCTGCGGGCTGATTTTTATATATGATACTCACGGAACTATTTCAATACTTTTTGCAAGCAGCCAGACCTATCACCTATCACATAGGAGCCAAATATCACCTGTTTGGCTGCTACGATTGGTCTGGCTGACGTTTGAATTACGTACTAACACCTACTCAATTCTATACATTTTGTCCGTCAGAAAATAAGGAAGGTCTGGCGGCACTGGGATCTCCATCTATTGTTTTTAATGTATTAGTCGACTTAAGGTCATCACTAACTATGACAGCACTGCTCCAACTCAGCAAAAACTTGCCATTCATGTGACGCCTTTAAATCATGTGCGATAAAGTAAATTTTATAATGACAACATGAAGTAGTTGTTGCTTGCCGCGAGCCCTCAACTTGCTTTTTTAAAGTAATTTTTTGTCCTTAAAACGGTAATAGAAAAGACGATGACAGATTCATTGTATGATAAATTGAATACATTTTTATTTCCTAATGTTGTTGCAAACAAACCATTAAAACATCATCAGTCGATTCACGCTATCAAAACTTTCGTTTTATCGGAAAAAGTTTCACAAATTAGGGGCATCAAAAAATACACGTGTTTGCAATTTCCTGGGTTATGAAATTATGTTAAACTTCTGTTACAACAATCGGGTTATAGCTGTAGTAAAATTATGCTAATTGACTTTAACCGTAACATCAAGCTATCGTTACTTGTAAATAACGATTTGTTTTGCTGTTTCGATTGTCTTTATACAGGTTTACAATTTGATTTAGTTAATCTGTTTTCAGGATTAGAAGATATCGGTGACAGTTCACATTTTCCGGTTCACTCATACTACTTGCGAGTAACTAATATAATATTTTACAAAAAATATTTTAATTTCCATTTTATATCATTGCAAAAATACAATATATATTGCTATATATAACTAAGAAACAATTTCAGCACATTAATACTATAGCTTGATAATTTTAAAAATTAAGAAATAGGATGTACTTAAAATACTTGCTGCATAAAACGGAACATTGACATATAGTGATTGACAATGCTTGATCGACAGGGAAATTCAAAAAAGTATCGATATATGTTATATCGATTATTTTTGAATTGGTTTATCAATATCGAAATATATATTATTTTTTTTATACCACTAAGGTGGCAAACAAGCATACGGCCCGCCTGATGGTAAGCAGTTACCGTAGCCTATGGACGCTTGCAACACCAGGGGTATCACTCGCGCGTTGCCGACCCTGAAGAAATCTCTTCACGCCCTTTTTGAAGAACCCCATTTTTAATTACCAAAAAATTTCGATATATCGGTACGATATCAAAGAGAGAGAGAATATTCTTACATTATTAGGTAAATATCAATTAACAAACATAATTTCTCATAAATCCTGTAATAATTATCTGAAATTAAGAACAACGATAATAGTACAGTATGATACATAAGTTGGTAATTACACACGAGGCGGTATTAAGCAGTAAGACAGTGATAAGGAAATATAATTTGGAAAATAAAAGCACTAAAATGAAAATCGATTAGACTTTCTTTATTAACTTTCTCGATACGACAAAAAAATCGATTCGATATCGTTAAGGCGCATGACTATAATTGTCAAAAGTGAACTGTCACCGATATCTTCTAATCCTGAAAACACATTAGACCATTTTGATATTATATTTTCATATATGATTCGATTTTATAGAAATCCATCTCGGTTTGAGTTGTAACTGACCGCAAGGATTCATTGACGCATGCGGCTTGGTGGTTATTACATATCTGTTAATACTATTAACTACGAAGTAAATAAAATAACGACTGAATAAAATTTTCGGTAGTAGACACATCTCACTTTATCACACGACTTAGGGTCAGTTCACACAGAGACGCTACGAGACGCGACAATGATTGAAGAGGCTCAAATTGTCTCCCAATGTCGCGTCGAAACGCATCGCGACGCCTCGATGCGCAGCGACGCAGCGGGACGTACTCTTATTCTCATTTTGTGTAGTAAATAAAGTTTTTAGTATAAAGTTTAGGTAAATTTGTATGGCTATCTTAAAAAGTACCTACGCACCGCGTCGCCTGTCGTCTCGGTATGAATTGACCCTAACCCGTTGTTTCTCGCGAGGGACGCGCGCACAGTGTTTTAAGGAGACCATTTTTCGGACATCGCGTTTTTATTCGAAAACCTGATAGATACAATCATTTAAGTGCAAGATTTAAAATCCCCATTTAGCTAGCATGTTTAGTTTTTGAGTAAATGGATTCTGAAAATCGAAAAATTTTCAACCCTCTATTTAGAAAAAAAAAAATAACTCTTTAACTAAGCATGATACGCAATAATGATGTTAGGTACATCGATGGCTCCTCTTATGCTGCACATTTGAGAACATAAACGAATATCGTAGCTTTGTTAGATTCGCATATAGACGCGTTTTTAAGTTTTTAGTTTTTCTTATTTTTCTCAAACATTCCGCCGTATTGGGATAAGTTATTTAAACTAAAATTAAGCTCTTAGCTTCCCCTACCCACTACATAAATTTCACATCCCAATTCCATGGAATCTAGAAGCTACAACATTTTTAAGTTAGATCCGGTTTTTACGTCGTTAGGGTTGTCACAGTATCAGATAATAATTTATATCCGGATCTAATTTGATTTTGCCCAAAATTATATTTACTAAATTACTTGATTATGATTACCGAACTGGCAACTATATCATTGACTGGAACTTCCACTATTAGACATAATTTACTTACACTCCAAGAACGACGTAACTATATAGGGTAACTGGTAATTAGAAAACGATACTTAGACACATTGACGGGCCAGTTGGTTCAGTTGGTTAAGATTCACCTTACGCGTCCCAGGTCGTGGGTTCGATTCCCAAACAACACATGCATTTGTGTGCATGAACATGTCTGTATGTCCTGAGTCTGGGTGTAATTATATATAATAAGTATGTATTTACAAACAAAAAGTAGTATATGTATTATATCAGTTATCTGGTTTCCATAGTACAAGCTCTGCTTAGTTTGGGATCAGATGACCGTGTGTGAGGAATGTCCCAGGATATTATTATTATTATTACATGAATGTACATTTTTTTTTATTATTTTTTAGTAACCAATGGTCTTACATAAAATGAAATATATATCTTAATAATAAAATATAAATATACCTATAGTTTCATTACTTTACTTTACCAATTTAACTTTGGGAAAGTTGTTTGTTATCACGAGTACAATCATGTGTCTAAATGTCGTTTACTAATTACCAGTCACCCTATATAGATGTTTTATTCTTATTCAAAATCCTTAATAATCATATTATTATTATTTATTTATTTATTTCAGACATACTTATACATTTTACATTTTATGTTAGTAAAAAAGACTTAAGAACTATGTTAATAATGGGAAAAGGTACATACATAATAAAAACTAAGTCACCTCCACAACATGAGCGCTGACTCAGTGCCTTAATAGAGGACAGTCCGGTTTTACACTTGTCGTTTTCAGGATGCTATTGGGACTACACCAAACCCTGTGCATCATGGAGGCTATCCTTTTTCGGATTATGGCCTGAAAGCCGATATTGACTCCTCTAATATTTATAACAAATTAAAATTACTGTACCCCGTCTCTCCTCACGCTTTAAAGTCAAAATTTTATATTAAACCATGTAAAAAAAGGTATGTACAAAATGCATTTTCAGGCATTCGTTGAATTACTAAAACAAAAATCTACCGAATATTGATATTAACAATCTATCCTTGAGCACTTACAAAAAAGTTGTGAGTTCCAAATAATTCCCCTGTTAATACCTAAATGTATTTGTTTGTAACTGTTTGTAATTGTTATTATTAGTATTTATTTATCAATGCGTCTATTACTTATATTATCTTCTTCACTTATTTGTGTAGCTACTTATGTGGAACTTTAGGTCTATCTGTAACTATTTTTAATTTATATATGTCACCGTATTTTTGTGAAAACCGTTAGTTTATAATCTAACTAGCGAGATTATAAACTCCCCGATGTATTGTGAATTGTATCAACTAACGGTTTTCACAAAAATACGGTGACATATTATATAACTTGTATGACTTGTATTTGCATCCCCAAATATAGAATTTAAAAAAAACCGGCCAAGTGCGAGTCGGACACGCGCACCGAGGGTTCCGTATAAACCTGTAGGTATATAAGTAAAATGTATTATAGACCTGAGTATTTGATATATATTTCAATTTAAAACCTCTACGCGTTCATGAGGAAAGAGGATAGTAAGTTTAAAATTATTAAAAATATTTTTATTATATGATGTAACTAAAAATTAATACGCAATTTTTTCCTATATCTGTGCTATAAGTACCAAATTTCAAGATTCTGGGTTCACAGGAAGTAACCCTGTAGGCTTTGATTCCCTTGCAAGTGTCGAAAATTTGCAGCATAAACGGCTGTATCTTTTGATTGTGTTGGCTTAGAAGTTTGATTTATGCTTTTCGCAATGTTTCCTTTATCTGTGTTATAAGACGTTACTTCGTACCAAATTTCAAGATTCTGAGTTCACGGGAAGTACCCTGTAGGTTTTGATTCCCTTGCGAGAGTCGAAAATTTGCAGCATAAACGGCTGTATCTTTTGATTGCGTTGGCTTAGAAGTTTGATTTTATCACAGCTCTAAGGGACAGTAGACCTAAGTATTTGATATGAATTTCAGCTTGATACCTCCACGCGTTCCTGAGAAAAAGGGTCTTGATAGACAGACAGACGGACAACAAAGTGATCCTATAAAGGTTCCGTTTTTTCCTTTTGAGGTACGGAAACCTAAAAAAATAGGCTGTTAAGCAGTACTTAACTCATAAGATTCAATTATACCAACTACATAATTCAATTAAATAAAAATATATCAATCATCATAGTTACATGTTTATTAAAAACCTAACTTTCAATACGAAAGTTTTAACTATCCGCGCCAGTGGACAAGCACTTGCAAGTCTTTCTATCAAATTCATGCACACTCAAACGATCTCTGCATATTAATATACACACACACTCTTCTTAATTATCATCAGTGGTATGCTGTGAGTGAAACGGTGTACTTATGTTATTTTTTTTATCATTGTGACTACGGAACCCTAAAAAAATAGTATGAACGTTAAATTTCAAAATTAAGGTATGATGCCATAGTCAATATCGAATAAAAATTTAATCAATAAAATCCGGATAAAAAAGTTGACAACCCTAAAAAAAATAGTTAATATGCAATAACTTCTAGATTCCATGGAATTGGGATGTGGAATTTATGTTGTGGGTAGGGGAAGTTAAGAGCATAATTTTAGTTTAAATAACTTATCCCAATACGGCGGAATTTTCGAGAAAAATAAGAAAATCTAAAAACAAAAAAACGCGTATATATGCGAATCTAACAAAGCTACGATATTCGTATAAGTTCTCAAAGGTGCAGCATAAGAGGATTCATCGATGTACCTAACATCATTATTGCGTATCATGCTTAGTTTAAGAGTTATTAATTTTTTTCGAAATATCCGGATGCAAATTTGTCGATTTTCAAAAAACATTTACTCAAAAACTAGACATGCTAGGTAAATGGGGATTTGAAATCATACATTTAAATGATAATATCTATCAGCTTTTAGAATAAAAACGCGATGTCCGAAAAATTGTCTTCTTAAAACACTGTGGCGCGTCCTATTATAACAATTGATGTCATTGTTATATTTTTAACCACGAGCCAAGCGATTAACTTGAGCAAAACTGAAATGTATGTAATCCGCAAATGCCAACCTAATCCATTTTTATCTCTATCACGTATTATTTAATATTGCACCACGTAAAAGTTCTTATGTTATTTGTAGATTGTTAAATTACTTTATTCGTCTTGTGGTAGATAAATATAAAAACTATAAATCATTCATTCAATATTCATTTATGAACGCCCTCTCCTTTTGTCATGCTATTTGCTAGTTATCCCCTTTAGGGAGCCCACCCACGAGCTACTTTTTATAGCTGTGATAATCGCGATTACAAAAAGCTCGTGGGCGTTTCAGTATTGAACTTCGTCTATATTCGGCGACAAAATAATCGCTCAACGTTTGTCGCTCGTGGGCGGGCTCTCTTTCTATTCCATAATACATGGATGACCTCTACACTACACATATTTAAATCAATTCTTTCTTTACAGATTCCCCCCTCAACCTCCCCGAGTCGGTAACATGTTGCCTCCGCCCCTCCCTCTTCCCCCGCGTCCCCCCTTACATCAGGTTCATTGGCCACGACGAGACCGTCCCTCTAAAGATACCACTGGCCATTCAGAAGCATCTCAAGTGGAAGCTCACCACCATCACGCCGATTGTTGTAAAGAAAACACTCATCAATTCTGGATTCAGATTAGTTAAAAGCGAATGTGACACCGCTGAGTGTCCGCAGGAAGGTAAGATAGTAATATGACATATATTTCTCTCTCTTTGAGGCTTTGTGTGCTCACCACTTTCGGCCAAATCATCACTTACTAAGTGTGATTGTGTAACACAAGTATTTATGGCAAAACAGGGATTTGCCTTATATTAGAAATATGAACAAATGAAATATACTATACTAGCTGTCTCGCGCGGTTTCACCCGCGTTCCTGTCATAAAAAGTAGCCTATGTCACCTGGGGATAGTGTAGCTTCCCAACAGTGGAAGAATTTTTCAAATCGGTTTAGTAGATTCGGAGCCTATTCAATGCAAACAAACAAACAAACAATCAAATCTTTCCTCTTTATAATTTTAGTTAGATTGCATACACCACAGACAGAAAAGAAAAAGTAATTATGAATAAGTAAAGGAAGAGTATATAATACTAGATGGCTCCCGCGGTTTCACCCGCGTTCCCGTAAATAGCATATAACACTCGTGGTTAATGTAGCAGTCTATAAGTGAAAGATTTTGTTGGAAACCGACTTGTACTGCCAGAGATTAGCACGTTTAAACAAACAAAAAACTCTTGAGCTTTATTATCTTTTCTTATCGCTTAAGCGATCTCTGTAGCATCTGCCTACAAATAAACAATAACATATCAAAGGAAATTCTGAAGATTATAATTATTGGCATTTTTTATATTTTATTTTCACACAACGTGTAGCGGAAAGGGTATATCCATAAAAGTACACGACTTCTTGGGTACTAGGTGTACAGATCTCGAAAGAGAAAATTTTATAATAATATTAGCATGTGAAAAGTTTGAAAAGATAATGACCCTCATAGAGCGGTGACACGGTTATGATTTTAATTCAATAAAATTGGTAGCGAAAATTGGGTTGAATTTTTGAGTAATTTATTTTGAGCTGACTCTTTTTATAGTGAGTATTTACCTGATGTAGTATTCACCCCTTTCAGATAGATATACTTTCCGTTAAACGTTGTATTATTCCCTAACAATACTAAATATTAAACAATTACAGAAACAGTAGAATGGATCGGCATATGGGGAAAGCACATGAAGTCAATTATGTTCAGAGCAATAAAAGATGGACAGAAGATGAACCACTTCCCCGGCACATTTCAAATAGGCAGAAAAGATCGTCTATGGCGGAACTTACAGAAGTTAGCTAGCAAACATGGAGTGAACGAGTTTGGTATAATGCCCAAAACGTATGTGCTACCACATGATCTGAAGTTATTGAAGCATGATTGGGACAAGTATGCGGCCGCTAATGAGCGATGGATTATTAAGCCAGTAAGTATCGAAGTAACCTGAGTTTTAAGGTCCTTATAATTAAGTTTATTTTTCATTTTGTTGAGATTAAGCGACGCTAATAAGTAACATATAAGCTTAAATTACTGTAATCTTTAAACTTGGATTCTCTTTGCTTATTTTTAACCGACTAAAAAAAAGAGTAGGTTCTCAATTCGGTTGCATTTTTTTAAATGTTTGTTACCTCATAACTCCGTCATTAGTCAACCGTTTTGAAAAATTCTTTATTTGTTTGGTGATGATGATCCCATTGTCATCAGGTTAGGATTTGATTACTTCTTAGTGTAATTTGAAGTTAGTTTAAGTTTTTTGTAAAAGTTTTCAATTATTACTGTTTAAAATTGACTTGGATAACTTATAACTCGTTTATTAAGACGGGGCATCAAAATTTATCATCATTTTTGACTTAATATTCTAAGTCCATCACAAGTCTGATCAAAAAAGAAATTATAATTTAAGTTATTTCAGACCTTTATCTAGGGCCCCAAAAAGCCAAAAACATGATTCGAAGACTTTCGTTCGATCATTTATTCGTTTTAAAAATGGTATTTTTTTAGCTTTAATATCATTTTCTACGTAAACGGCTTCAGGTTTCTGTCTTAAATTTGTCTTACAGCAAGAAAATATAGTTTACTAGGGCATAGCAAACCAAAATTTTCCTAGATATTATATAACTCATTTTATAAACGAAATTAGTTTTTAAACTTTTAGTCAGTTACTTTTGGACCATTCTACGTTCAAACGTCACACGCGATATTCAAATTTGTATTCGTCCTCCCTCGAGTTATAATAGCAATGAATAGGCAGCGGTTCTTCAGTACCGCGCAGTGCGCTCAGGAGAAAGGATGTATTCGTTTTTTTGTTTTTTTTTTTTTTTATTTGTTTCAATTTCGACGAGTTGTTTGACATGACAATGTTTGTAAACAAAAGACACTCTGTCCACCAGTTCAATTACTTTTTGACGTAAAAAATGATAGAGAAAAATGAATCTTAATCCTGTATAGTAAGATTCTTTTGTAACATCATACCTTTGATTTTAACAGATAAACCTTATCACAAAGCATTAAAATTGAAACTCGTGGGTATTCTTAAACGTCAAAAACTGATGACGCTGGTTGGCAGAGTTTATGTTTAGTTTCATTTTAGAATACAAAAGGAACAGATCCAGTGGAGTCGCCAACGAAACATAGAATTATAGTTAAATTAGAAGTAGCAGTATGAGAACCTAGATTTGTCTGTAATCATTGTATTTTACAGATATGGATTATGTACTTTTTCACTTAGCGAACGTTCTTGTTTCAATAAGAAATCTAATATATAAAAATAAGTCGGGTTTTCCTTCCTGACGCTATAACTCCAGAACGCACGAACCGATTTCCACGGTTTTGCATTCGTTGGAAAGGTCTCGGGCTCCGTGAGGTTTATAGCAAAGAAAATTCAGGAAAAAACGTGGGTGAAACCGCGGTGGACAGCTATTATATATTTTGATGCGAACATTTGTAATTATTTTATTGATTGTAATATCAGATTGTATTAGAAATTATTTGACGTTATAAACTTCAGTTCTACATTTTTGGCATTATTTTGTAACCTTTTTTATATTCTCTCGTTTCGTTGTATAAAACTAGTAAATTCAAAATCATCATCATCATCATCAGCCTATAATGTCCCACTGCTGAGCACAGGCCTCCTTTCACAAATGAGGTTGTAAGGTAATGGGCAGATACTCCACCACACGTGCCCACTAAGGATCGGTGGAGTTAGGGCTAGTGGCCAACCTACTGTTGAGATTTTCCAAGCCGCCTATGAGGCATCCAACTAGCTTAACGACTATCACAATTAAGTGATAACCGGGACCAACGGCTTTTCGTGCCTTCCGTAGCACGGAAACGCTCGATTTGAAATACCACTAGGCGGTCACCCATCCAGGTACCGACCACGATGGTGGTAGCTTAACTTTGCCGATCGATTAAGAACGGCTAATTATGCTACACCACAAGCGCTTCAAATTCAAAATATTTATCGTAAACTGATTGATTGTTGATATATCAACGCACAGCCCAAGCCGCTGGACGTAGACTATAAATTTTGCACAAAGATACCTTATACGGTATAGGCATCCACTAAGGAAGAGTTTTTGGATATTTTCTTATGGATTGGATTATTTATGGATTGAATGAAAGTTTCGATGAAAGTCAGTCAGTTTAGAAGTTAGAATCTTCAAATTATGTGTTTAGGGTGTTTAGTGTCTCAGCGTTTTTGATAATTCCACCCCCAAAGTGGTGAAAAGGGGCATGAAATTTTGTATTCAAGTTGTTTATTCACAAAATTTTATATTCAAGTAAAAATATCGTACACGTGTATCGTGTTATTACTAAGCCTCTACTGCCGCCCATCTATTTGTCTGCCTGCCTGTCTACCACAAGCAAATATCTCAGCTGTCAGGATCACATCTTTGTGTGCCGTGCTAGGGTATGTATTTAAGTTAAGGAGGATATTTGCTGTCGTCGTCTCCATGGCCTGTTTTGTGAGCGCGCGTAGATCACGGTGTCCATACCAAAATTTACGCGTACCTTAACAGGTCCCACAGCGATGACTCCGAGACAAAACGGTTATTTGAGCAACTGCAATCGATGACTGACAAAGTACTGAAGCAGTACCTCTCCGCGGAGTTATTTATTTATTTATTTTTATTTAGGTACACCAACAGTTATTACATCAAAAATAGGATGACAAAACATACATTATAAAATAAGCTAAATGCATAACCAATAATAGGCATACACCACATGCCATTTTTAACAAGAGTAATACAGTTCCTAACTTAACTTACAGGTAATCTAAACAATATATACCTAAAACTATACATTAATTATTGTTAAACAAACACCAATAACAAAAGAAATAAAAATACAAAATAATCGAGCATACAACAGAAAAAAGTGCAAGTTGATATGGTAGTAGTACAGGTGCACGATATGGATGATAATTTAGTGAGTTAGTGATTTTAGCTTCAACGCTCACCAAGTTGAGTGGCATGGTTCTCGGTCCACTGACTTTTCGGGGAAGACTGCTCACGACTTTGCTCTGGCCTATGGCTTCTCGCAACTGATTCTTTCTCCTACGAGAATCCCAGATATTGAGAGCTATACTAGCTCCTTACTGGACCTTCTGCTGACTATGCGACCGGACGGCTATGCAGTGACAGTGGATGCGCCACTCGGCTCATGGGACCACTGTCTCGTCCGGACGCAGGTGCCTTGTGCGTGGCCCGATTTGCTCCGGTCACCCGGGTGTCGTCGTGTGTGGCACTATAAGTCAGCAGACTGGGATGATTTGCGTGGATACTACGTATCGTACCCGTGCAGGCAGCTCTTCTTCGCAACAGAAGATCCTGACACCTGTACAGTTGCCGTCGCTGATGCGATACTGGCGGTAATAGAATGTCCTTGAACATCAGTAAAAGCATCAGGATCGTCCTCATCGTCCACTCTCTTGAAGTGAATCCTTGATACATCTAAATCTGCTGGCACTCGTGACTTGAATGCCCAGGTTCCGAAATTCTGTACTAAAACTATTGTTTTCCTAATTACCATTCTGTTCAAAAGAGCCTTTCTTGATTGTTATGTCCCTTCTGTCTGGAAGTCTGCCTTCATTACCAATTTACAAGAAGGGTTCTAAATTAGAAGTAGCCAACTACCGCCCTACTTAAAAATTATGTATAATATCCAAAATACTTGAATATCTTATCTAACATCAAGTTTACGCAGCTTTAAAGAACTCTTTCAACCAAAGCCAACATGGTTTCTTAACAGAATTGACCATAGTCTTCTCTTATCCAAGCTAAAAGGCATAGGCATAAAAGGTGTCGATGGTTTTCATCTTACCTAGAAAATCGGAGACATGCTGTTGTTGTCAATAACTACATATCAAGCTAGGTTCCCATATGTAGTGGCATTCTCCAGGGTTCATTACTGGGGCCTTTGCTATTGATAATATTTGTAAATTAACGAAAACGGTGCATTAAGACTTCTCATGTTCTTTGTTTCTGATGCTGACGCGCTTCTCTCGTCTGCCTAAGTTTGCCACTTATTTATTTACTTATTAAATATAGATTCAGTCTACTTTGCCGCCGCACTGGGGCACGCAATTGTTGTCAGTGCGATTAGAATGTAAATATTATGTAATGAATCTAAGCTTGTTTTGAAAAGAGTAATTGCTGAGTTTATTGCCGGCTCTTCTCAGCAAATGCAACCTTCCGAACCGGTATTAGAGTATTACAGTCAGACTTTTCATAAGTGCCTGCGAAGGTCTATTTGCATAAATGATTTTGAATTTTGAATTTTGTGGTGCGTATGAATGTTTCACTCAAGTAAAATGGTTAAAAATATTGTATTGCACTTACGTCTGAAGCCACTTGGAGTATGCATTGCAGGTTTAGAACCCCAGATACAAGGACCTTGTTTCAAGAATCGAAAATATCTAACAGATATTTCTTGAATACCTCTGCTACCTCTTTAAACATAAATATGACTCGTCTATGTACCTTGATCTTGATAAGAAACATCACCTGTTACATCTGCACCAGCGCTGCGAAATTGCCGACCTTACTTACCTGTTGAAGATAGTATCTGGAAGTGTCGACTGTCCAGAATTACTATCTAACATATCGTTATATATCCTCTACGCCTAATTGGCGGTATAATAGTCCCGCATGCCTCTACATGTTACAGGCAGAATGCCTTCCTTCTGCGAGCTGGCGACAGGTATAATAGGCCTTGCACATGAGCATGACATTGATTTGTTTGATTCGAGCATTGTTTCAGTAAGGCGCAAACTCAGTCAAATCTTTTTCTTAGGTAAGCTGTTAAGAATAATATCTTCTGTGAATTATTCCTATTTTGTGTTACATTTCTAAATGTTGTCTTTATTTTTTAGTAGGTTATCTTTATTTTTAATCCATTTATCTTTATTAATTTGTTAATCCAAAGCTGTGGGTTTTTGACACTGAAACATTTTAACCAAATTACTCAGTACGAAAAATCCCTGATTCAGTATTAACCACCCATGGGTTACAGTGGATAACGTCACCATCTTTTTTAAATGTATATAACGGCGGAGAATTAACCGGAGGATTTTTAGAAATGGTGACGTCAGCATTGCTGACGTCACCATTATCATTGTCAGAGTTATTCATACCCAAGGCAAACAAAACAAGGTTTGATAAAATAAATTAAACCAGCAATAAAGCAAATAAATTTGTAATGACTCACCAGATTTACTTGAAACACAACACACTATGTTTACACTATTAGTTTTCACCTCGGCGTCTCCAACAAGAATGAGCGCGCGTTATTTTTTACACAGCAATCGGTTTTACAAAGCGGGGCAAATATACGGCGATGTGATTGGTCGGCGCTACCGGCCAATCACAGCCCACGCGCCATAACGCTCGCGCTTTGTTGATAACAATGAAATCAGTTACTCAAAATCTTAAATCATAATAATTAAATCTACCAATGCATTGACAAATCATTTCTATTAAAAATATGAATTTAGAACTATTATTTGAACAGAACAGCCTAGTTTTTACATTAATTCACAACACCGATCAAATCAGTTACTCAAAGCCTTAAATCATAATAATTAAATCTACAAATGCATTGACAAAACATTTCTATTAAAAATATGAATTTAGAACTATTATTTGAACAGAACAGCCTAGTTTTAACATTAATTCATAACACGGATATCAACATGAAGTAATCAGATTCAATTACTATTTGTTATTTTAGCAATATCAAATAGCAATCCAATTCCATAGCTACATTAATAACTAAACAATTTAGATTCAATTAAAACATTGGATAATCATGAAAACAATAATTAAATTAAATACTAAAAATTGTCTCCGCGCCGATACGGCCATTCTGAGAGGCGGTGCGTGCTCTGCACCAGCCGTCATCTGAAACAAAGGATATTGATCTGAGATAGATACCCATATGATGTGCCATCACGGCAAACATTTTGAGAGTGAAAATATGCAGTGTTCCAGTAAATCACTGGTACTGATTTGAATCAAGTGTTCAGGTATCCATGAATAAAGTCACATTATTTTACTATGTGCTTGCCTATGTACTGCACATAAGTTAGGCTACTGTACTACTGTACTACGGTATACTGTAGACTACGGTATACTGTTTATTATGTCATTGGATAATTTCTTATAAGGTTGGTGCTGTACTCTGGGCGGTCCTGTACGCCGTGGTATACAGAGGCTCTAAGGAAATAAGGTTTAGGACGATGTTGTGCTCTAGGCGGTCTTGTACGCCGTGGTACACAAAGGCTCTAAAGTAAAATATTTGAACTCTCATATTCTTACGCAGATATACGAGTTTGTGCAATTATACAGGTGATGGCTATCAGCAGAGCCATTTTATTTCTCGTAGATTAGGATGATGCTGTGCTCTGGGCGGTCATGTGCGCCGTGGTACACAGAGGATCTAAGGGACTGGGATAAGGACGATGCTGTGCTCTGGGTGGTCTTTTACACCGTGGTACACAGAGGTTCTAAAAACAATTATTTGGAACAATAAAGAATACACATCGGTAATATGCATTTGCAATTCAATATTAATGACTTAACGTGCTATTTGTTGTGGATAGACGTTAACAAGAATTTTAAGTACAATTTTTGTAGGAATGCTATTTTTCAAATCATTTCACATGATGTCATAATGAGTGTAATAATTGTATGTGACTACTCACCAAATAGTTCAATAATCGGCACGCGATGTCGACGGCTGTGGTTCTGGTACTGCCGCAGTGTCATCAGGCACCTCGTCTGCTGTGTTGTGGGGCGACTGGTTATCTTCATTCTCCGATACGGCTGCCTGCTCGCCCGGTTGTGGTGCACGTCTCAATTGGTCATGTGCAACCTTACGCGGCCGTCCTCTTCCAACCACTCGCCTCACCAGGTATCGGTCGTTTTCAAGGACTCTGTGAATCTCATAAGGTTCACTAAATTTTGGATCTAAAGACGTTTGATTACGGGGATTATTTTTGATCAACACATAATCTCCTCTTTGAAAATGACGAATTGCTGCTTTATTCTGATCGAAACGTTGCTTGTTGTATTGTGCAGCGGTGGATATTTTCTGACGTACATGTCTCTCAAGGGTATCAAAGTCAATAGTTTCGTCTTCAAGTCTTACTAAATTTAGGAGCTCCGGTGGAACACAATGTTGTCTTCTGGTCAATAGGGTAAGTGGAGCAACTCCAGTAGTACGATGAGCTGTACAGTTCAATGCTAATTGAAGCGCATCAAGTGCTGTATGCCACAGTTCTGTCTCATAGTTTTTGATCATGATAAGCGCATTTTTTAACGTACCCATGACGCGTTCAACTTGACCGTTCGCTCGGCTTACTCCTGGTGATATTGCATGTATATTGATACCAAAGCGCTCGCTGTAATTTTTAAACTCTCCCAGAAACTCCCTGCCTCCATCGACGATAACTTGTACAGGGGTACCGAAAAGATGGATTGTACGTTTTAAAGCTGCTAAACTACTGTGTTGGCTCTTGTTAGTAGCATAATCAAGTAATACATATTTTGTATAGGCATCAATGGTAACTATGACATATTCTTGTTCTTCACGCGTACCTAGTTTACCAGTGATGTCCATATGCACCACTTGAAACGGAGCAGTGGGCTTTTGTATAGGATGGAGTTGTGCTTGTACGGCACCCGACACGCCTTTTGATGAGCGACAAACTATGCAGTTATCTACAAATCTTCTTATGATTGTACTCATTTTATCGAACCAATGAGACTCTTTTACCTTTTGTAAGGTTTTCTCCCACCCTGGATGTTTGAGTGCTGTATGGTAGGAGTTTATCAAGCTCCACTGAAACGATTTAGGTACAACGGTGGCCCTTTGCGGGCCTAATACAGAATCATGCCATATTTTAGTGAGTACGCCTTCTTCTAAGACATATCCATCAACATTATTATCGGTGCTAAGACTATCAATTATTGGACGCAACGTGCAATCTCTACGCTGTTCAATCTTCAACCATTCTAAATCACGTGACATGATGTTAACAGACGACTCATTAGACGGATTTCTGCTGAAAAAGTCAGCGTGCTGAAGGCGTTCTCCCTTTCTATACTCCACCTCAAAATCGTAATTTTGTAAAAATGCCCACCAGCGATGGATTCGTGGTAACAGGTCCTTTTTGTGCTTTGATGCTTTAAGAGAGTTACAATCAGTAATTACCTTAAATTTTCTCCCGTATAGGTATTGGCGAAAATGTTTGATTGCTCTTACCACTGCCAGCGTCTCAAGCTCATAGGAGTGGTAGCGGCTTTCTGCATCGGTGGTGCGTGTGCTCATGTACGCCACTGCGTGTTGGCGTCCATCCAACACCTGGACCAGCACCGCTCCGTAAGCCAGGCTGCTCGCGTCCGTGTAAAGCTCGATAGGAGCGTTTTCCTGAAATAGTGATAGGGTAGGCGCAGTAGTTAAATGTTTTATGATTAAATTGCGAGCCTCGTCATGTCTGTCGTTCCATTCCCATTTTACGCCTTGTTTAGTCAATTCATATAATGGTACCATAGTGCGAGAAAAATTGGGAATGAATCGTCTGAAGTAACCGGCAAGGCCATTAAATTGCCTAACCTGTTTTACCGTTGTTGGTATTGGTGCCTTCACTAAAGCCTCCACTTTCTTTGGGCTTGGACTAACTTGTCCCTCAGAGATAACATTGCCCAAATACTCGATGGAGCGTTTAAAGAAGGCAGTTTTATCAATATTTATAGAAAACCCAGCCCTTTGCAAAGCAATAAGTATTTGCTCGATACGTGACAGACCCTCTGAAAATTCTTTACATTTACAGAGCACGTCATCTACGTATACCTGCGCAGCCGTGCCCAACAGAGCCCTGTTAATGCACCGTTGGTACACTGAGCAAGCGTTACTTAAACCGAATGGCATGGCAAGATACTCGTACAACCCATCAGGTGTTACAAACGCAGTTTTCTCAATTGACGTTTCTGATACAGGAATTTGGTGAAAACCGGCTGCCATGTCAAACGATGTATAAAAGAGTCCGTCAGCCAGTTGGTCAATTTGGTCAGATATGATTGGTAACGGATAGTGATCACGCAGAGTATTTTTATTTAATTCACGGTAGTCTACGCACATACGATCATTACCGTTCTTCTTTTTCACAAGGATTATAGGACTTGAGTATGCGGATTTACTTTCTCTAATTATCTTATGTTCAAGTAATTCATTGACAATATCTTTGACTTTTTGTCGTTCGACCGGACTTAGCCTGTAAGGTCTACGTTCTACAAATTTATTTGGGTCCTTTAAACGTATTTCCAACTCTCCTGTATTTACTCGCGTAGTTGGATAACCACGAATAAACAAATGGGCATATTTATTTAACAAACATCGTAATTCGCATACTTGAGCCTCATCCGTTAAATCACAATCGAGTTTATCAAATATTTCATTATTGGATCGTAGGTGCATGACCAACGGTTTTAAAACTAATTTTGCACCACTAGAGGATACCACTACACTAAGATTCGTGTTATTGACAAGGTTCATTCCTATAAGAATGTCTGCAGAAATTTCATAATCAGGAACGATATAAAATTCTAGTTCTACACGTACATTGTCAATAACACAAATTGCTACCAAAGTAGTTAATGATACGACAGTAAATTGCCCAATGCCAGTTAAATAATTAACGTTATCAATTCTTTTACCGGGCAGCTTAGCTGCAATAGACTCGCGTATAATCGAGCATTCGGCACCACTATCGAATATAGCATGCAATGTAAGCGTACCTATAGTTATCGGCATTGAAGTCAATTTAGGCGTGCCTACGCAATTAACATTTGAAGTTATCATTTGATTTCTTTTATAGCAAGTATCGAAGGTATGTCCCAATTTAGAGCAAAATGTGCAGGTAGGCCTCATACTTTGTGATGCTTCTTTATTATCATTACGCGGTTGAGGCGCGTCAGGCGTTTTATAACGACAGTCTCGCGATGCGTGACCCGGTTTTTTACACAAACTACAAAACAACATTGGCTTGTCTGAGAATCTAGATCGTTTATTTGAGATCTGATTTCCGTTGGTTGAACTTGAATGCGATCGTTTAACCCGTATTGAAGATGCTACCGAGATAAGTTCAGGCACGGAGGTAGCACGCGCATTTATCAACTCGATTCTCAGACGTTCATCATTTATACAACCGATTACTGCCTCGACCGCGTCATCGTTTCCCAACTTGTCTTTTGTAACGCGTTTCCAAAGTACCCACGCTCGAGACAGAAACTCCGCGATATCCTTACTATTGTCATAATTGTGATCACGAAATCTAATAATATCACGAGAGTATCTGTTTTCTGGTTCAAATGTCATTATGAGGTTATCTTGGAGTTCCTGCCACGAGGAAGTAGTTACCAGCCAATTGTCTACCCATAACCTAGCCCGACCTTTAAGGAGACTACTTACTTTCATACGAACATCATAGTCGCTTAAATTATAGTTTTGCATAGCTGTTGTAACATGTTGACACCACTCGCGAATGCCCACATTTGCGTCCGGATCGTATGACGGTAGAAAAACCTCGTTAATTTTAATTTTGTTTTCGGGTTGCACCGCGATACGATCGGACATGCGCTGCATCATTTGCATCATTTGTACAAAAAACTCCGACGGTACTCCTCCGACCGTCAATGCCTCGCTACTGGTAGGATGCGATGGTGGCAATTCAGAAAGACCGGCTGAAGTGGGTGTCAATCCCACTTCTGATAACGGCGGAGAATTAACCGGAGGATTTTTAGAAATGGTGACGTCAGCATTGCTGACGTCACCATTATCATTGTCAGAGTTATTCATACCCAAGGCAAACAAAACAAGGTTTGATAAAATAAATTAAACCAGCAATAAAGCAAATAAATTTGTAATGACTCACCAGATTTACTTGAAACACAACACACTATGTTTACACTATTAGTTTTCACCTCGGCGTCTCCAACAAGAATGAGCGCGCGTTATTTTTTACACAGCAATCGGTTTTACAAAGCGGGGCAAATATACGGCGATGTGATTGGTCGGCGCTACCGGCCAATCACAGCCCACGCGCCATAACGCTCGCGCTTTGTTGATAACAATGAAATCAGTTACTCAAAATCTTAAATCATAATAATTAAATCTACCAATGCATTGACAAATCATTTCTATTAAAAATATGAATTTAGAACTATTATTTGAACAGAACAGCCTAGTTTTTACATTAATTCACAACACCGATCAAATCAGTTACTCAAAGCCTTAAATCATAATAATTAAATCTACAAATGCATTGACAAAACATTTCTATTAAAAATATGAATTTAGAACTATTATTTGAACAGAACAGCCTAGTTTTAACATTAATTCATAACACGGATATCAACATGAAGTAATCAGATTCAATTACTATTTGTTATTTTAGCAATATCAAATAGCAATCCAATTCCATAGCTACATTAATAACTAAACAATTTAGATTCAATTAAAACATTGGATAATCATGAAAACAATAATTAAATTAAATACTAAAAATTGTCTCCGCGCCGATATATATATTGTATTACTGAACTTCCCAAGTCCTATCATTGTCTTTGATTTTCTAACACAGATGTTAAACGTATATTTTAAGAATAAAACTAACCTTTTTGAAGCGAAACTAGCGCGATGATATCAGTTTAAAAAAAAAAACCACACTGACCCTCTCTCCTCTATAGTTTTATTATTTTTACTCTTTTTAGTAGAGTTTTTGTAGTAAATGAATATTAAAAAGCGGCTCTTGAGGCTACTTCTTCGGGGATAATGAGCGTGACGATGGAAAAATATTTATTTTAAAAACTACTCCATTCTTTTTGTGTTATTTTCTTACTCGCGCGTCATCAATCGCGCAAATTTCTATCGGACACTAGGTCGTGCTATCGCGATACAGACAGCAGCGCGTCTTATACATGAGGGGTGGCGGGGTGTGTAGGCGGAGCGAACGTGGGAATTTATTTTTCAGGGTATGGTCTTAATTGAACTGGGATACTTCTATTGTCTGATGTATCTAGCAGTAAACTGAAAACTCTGAAAATAGCTTCGCATGTTTGACTGAATAATGATCTAAGGGTCAAGTTTGTCGGCATATTCTAGCAGTTGCATTTTGCACTTTATAGGCGGTTCCCTTAGAGCAGTGATTCCCAAAATGGTCCATGTTAGATGTAATCTCCACGTTTTTCACGAGTTTTGGGAATATGGTAGAAATCGGACAATTTTGAAAGTGGTCCATGACAAAACAAATTGTCGGAATCTCTGCCATAGAGGCTTCATATGTTTACTACCTTTGGCCACGTCATCACTGACTATAATATTAATTTTTAAAATGTCCACTTCCAGCCAGCGTCAGCTCGCGGTACCGGTATCAAAGTAGTATCCAAATGGACCCAGATACCCAAGAAACGGCCCGTCGTAGTACAGCGATACGTATCAAAACCCTACCTGATCAATGGTAGCAAGTTTGACATGAGATTATATGTTTTGGTCACATCTGTCCATCCACTGAGGATATACTTGTATAAAGATGGGCTGGCCAGATTTGCGTCAGGTATTTAGTGAATTCTGTTCCATCTTTTATTAACATGTAAACATAAAAATTATGCATGCCATGGGCCAGTTGTCATGGTATGTTAAGATTCCACCTATTACGCCGCTCGTCGTGGGTTCGATTCCCATCCAGGACACGCATTTGTGTGCACGAACATGTCTATGTCCTGAGTCTGTGTGTAATTATATATATTAAGTTTATATTTACAAACAAAAAGTAGTTTAATTTAGTATATCAGTTAACTGGTTTCCACAGTACAAGCTCTGCTTAGTTTGGGATCAGATGACCGTGTGTGAGGAATGTCCCAGGAGATTTATTTCTCTAGCCTGCACTATCCCTGCCACTTAATTCAATACTTTTCTTAGCTTTTATATCAGTTTTGTATATCCGTAAATAAGGCTGTGTTTATTTTTATAAGAACACAAATAAGGAAAAAATAGTCAACATACATTAGAACCTTGCTTAAATTTCCAATTAAATTATGAATAAAATTCCTGTTCATATTACAGTGAAATACAACGACGATCTGGCGTGTCTCAACGACAGGTATATGCATTTGACGAACTACTCAATAAATAGACTGTCCAAGAACTACACACCCAATGAAGACTTCGCAGCTTGCGAGGGACATAAATGGTAAGAAATTCAATGTATTAGATAGACGACACATACCAAAAGTTTGAACCAAAAAGTTGATTATATGCCAGGTTTAAATTACTCAAAAATTCAAACAAAAGCAATAGCTCAGTTGTAGTGACGTCGGATACCGAGACGAAGGTCCCGGGTTCGAATCCTACAATGAGCTTGAGCTTTCGGTGAAGGAAAACATCGTGAGGAAACCATAGCACGGTGGTAGGGTACTTTGTAGTACCCGCCCGGCTGGCTACCACCCTCAAGTTGAAAATCTGTCGTCAAGCACCTTTCGGTGTGTTCCGACAGCTGCACTTGAGAGCCAGTTTCTTCCAGGCTTTGTGTACTTACCACCTTCGGCCACATCATCACTTACCATGGTGAGATTGTGGTCAAAAAGGGCTATAAACTGTAAAAAAAGAAAAGACATATAACGTGAATGAATCCTCAGGCAATAGCTATAAGTCGTTTGAATTTCGAAGAATGATGATAAGCTATTCATTTTAACTTACATTGGTGCCGATTCTGTTGTAAATCGCACTAAACTAATTTTAGCCACATCTCATCTCTTTCTTACGAACATTATTGAAAAAGGATAGAACATATTTTAAGTTGTAAAATTAATCTTTGCCGTTTTATTTAGGCGTAACCACGATAGATGGCGACTAAATTTATGTTGAAAACAAGCATTGGACTAATTTGACAGGACTAAATTTCTTACATCCTTTTCTTATGTTCTTTATTAGAAAGAGACATAGTGAGATTAAAATTAGTTTAGTTGTGAACAACAGAATCAGGGCCATTATGTAATTGAGAAATATTGTCACAATTCCAGGACACTACAAACCTTATTCCACTACCTGAAGAGTGAGAAGGAAGTGGACACGGACGCCCTATGGGACTCGATGAAGGACCTCGTTATTAAAACTATAATATCGGGCGAGGCGAGCATCAGCTCACTCACTAAAGCTAACATAACCTCGCGGTACAATTGCTACGAGCTGTTTGGTATTGATGTGTTGCTGGATGAAGATCTGAAACCTTGGCTTTTGGAGGTAAGCTTAGAAAGGTAACAAGGCCAGACTGATTGATGATGAGGTCTGAGCTTAACTGGTATTATTGTACAATGACATTTGGAGGGTAGCTTCTTATAGGCACGTCGAGTACTATGTGTGGCTATGTAGAAAATTCAACAAAGATTTTGTCTTAAACCATTGATTGAAAGTTTGAGATATTTATCATCCTCATCATCAGCCTATAATGTCCCACTGCTGAGCACAGGTCTCCTTTCACAAATGAGGGTGAAATGGAATGGGCAGATACTCCACCACGCGTGCCCACTGCGGATCGGTGGAGGTAGGTTAGTGGTCAATCTACTGTTGCGAGTTGTCAAGCTGCCTAGGAGGCTTCTAACTAGCTTAACGACTATCACAACTAATTGATAATCGGGATCAATTGCTTTATGTGCCTTCCAAAGCACGGAAAACCCTCGAGATGAAAATACCACTAGGCGTTCACCCATCCAGGTACCGGCCACGACGGTGGTAGCTTAACTTTTCCGATCGGTTAAGAACTGCTAATCATGCTATACTACGAGCGCTTCTCGAGATATGAGATATTAGGCAGAATCTTTTTACGTATACTATTGACATTTGAATCTAAACAGAGCGATAAAATTGCTTTAGAATTTCATAAATTGTATACATATTAATGTCGTCAACTGTAAATAAATGATTGATAATGATAATCCTTAAATCTGCAGGTGAACATATCTCCAAGCCTGCACAGCGCGTCCCCGCTGGACATTCACGTGAAGGGCCCCCTCGTATCGACGGTACTCAACCTGGCACAGTTCCAAGTGCCAGTCAAAACCAACCTCGAGATGCTATCTAAAGAAAAACCACATAAATTGGTATGTTTATCTATTACTAGTTGTCCCCCGCGGTTTCACCCGCGTTCCCGGGATAAAAAGCCTATAATATTTGGGGATAATGTAGTTTCCTATTAGTGAAAGAATTTTTTGCATCTAACTGGAAGTTCCAGAGATTAATCCGTTTAAATAAATAAAACCTCTTTCGCTTTAATATATTAGTATAGATTACGTGTCTGTAGTCAACACATACATATTTCAAGTACCTCCTCCACCTCTGAGTTTAGTAATCAACTAATTTGTTTTTCTCCAGGCCGGATTACCATACGACAGTAGATTATACACAGTGTACCTATCAAAAGAAGAGAGAGACAAGCATATTATATATACAAATATGGATGAAAGGGAGATGGTAAGTGACTTCTTTTATTTATACACTAGCTTTCGGCTCCGTGGCTTTACCCGCCTTTAATATAAATGTTCATGCAGCATATCTTAGTTTTGTAAGATCAAAAACATGTATAGTAATCTTATTGTAATTTATGATATTTCTTCATACATTAAAAATAATGAAAACGTATCAAAATAATACCTGTTTACGCCTGGCTGCGAAAAGGTTGCGGCCAAGTGCGCAACAGCCACCAAAACTTTTCAAGTTCTTTACATTGCCATGATGTGTACTATAATTTATTTACAATTAATATTATTATAAGTATAAGCGGCCACATTTTGATAGGACACCTTGGCAAAAATATATTCGATGAACATAGTAATCTTGAAGCCGGATCTTAGGCTAGATCTTAGACCCTGAAAACCATATATGGTCAAAGTTCAGTTCATGACAGATCCAAAAAGCCCAAATACGGCTAGGACACGACGCTCCACCATGTAGTTCTAGTGCTTACCCTCCTACTCCATCATCAGACCTTGAAAACCATATATGGTTAAAGTTCATCTTACGATAATTCCAACAAGCCCAAACACGACCAGGAAACGTTGCTCCGTTATGGAGTTCCAGTGCATACCTTCCTACTCCATCATCAGTCCCTGAAAACATTATATGGTCACAATTCCAGCACGGCTAGGACACGAAGCTCCACTATTTAGTTCCAGTGCTTACCCTCCTACTCCATCATCAGACCCTAAAAACTATATAATAATATGGTCAAAATTCAGCTCAAGATGATTCCAACAAGTCCAAACACGACTTACATATGTTATTTCGTTATGGGAGTTCCAGTGCTTCACTTACGCGAGTCACGCGTCACCGACACTTCCCCTCAGTGAGCTCTGGCGACTTAACTCTCGCGCAGGAACACACAGTTGCTGCGGTATTCTGTAAGGTGGAGGTTCTTCCCCAGTCGAGCCTCTCGAGAGAAAATGCTGGTGGCGTTTGTTCCATACAAACGTAATCCTCAGTTTCCTCTTTGGATTCAAAATTTAAAATCATTTATTCAAATAGACCTTCGCAGGCACTTATGAAAAGTCTGACTCTAATACTCTAATACCGGTTCGGAAGGTTGCATTTGCTGAGAAGAGCCGGCAATAAACTCAGCAGTTACTCTTTTCAAAACAAGCTTAGATTCATTACATAATATTTACATTCTAATCGCACTGACAACAATTGCGTGCCCCTAGATGTGTGGATAATGACACTAGAGCAATGATTATTTTACCATGCAATCTGTAGGTACCACTGTATGTCCCTCGGTTGTGTTTCTCCATAAATTAATTATTATAAGCATTAGGAGCTTTCTAAAATCACAAAAACTTATTTTTAACGCCCTTATCAGACGTCCAGTGAAAAAATTTTACGAATATAAAAAAAAGAAAGGAAAACCGACAGACATAGCCAAAGCCCTTCTTGTTTTTTTTTAAATCGATCCAGTTTTGGAGGAGAAAACCTGGGATTACGGTAGAATCGGTCCAACCTGTAGGTTGTCTCCATCACCCTCGGGCGGGATAGCTCGGGCACAGCGCGACAGCAATAGATATGTCAAAAACCTATTTTTCAAATTTCTTGCAACGATCCTTTCCTCATAAACCCACGTTACGTGTGTTGCAGTACCTCCGCGACATCCTGTCTACACTGACGGCGGACGACGTGCGGCACCTGGTGTGCAGCGAGGACGAGCTGCGGGCCGCGCGGGACATGGAGCGCGTGTTCCCCGCGGCCGGCTCGCACAAGTACCTCGCCTACCTCGCCGGGCCCCGCTACTACAACCGGCTCTTCGACGCCTGGGAGACCCGATATGCGCACAACAGAGAACCCGGTATGTATCTTCGACTTCGACGCAGTGGTCTGCATTGGTTTTCGGAGGAAGTAGGCAATCAAGCACTAGGCCGATGGAGCAAGTTAATCGTACTCTCAGATTTATCATGTTTATGGCCATATTTGTAAATTCAAATTCAAATTCAAAAAGCATTTATTCAATTTAGGCCCTGATAAGGCACATATGAACGTTAACAAATGGCTCTACACCGGTTCCAAATACAACTTGAACTGAGAAGACTAAAAATATTAAGAGTAAAATTATTTTGGTCAGCGTATCCCTTATGAAATGAAGCGCTCGTGGTGTAGCATGATTAGCCGTTCTTAATCGATCGGCAAAGTTAAGCTACCACCGTCGTGGTCGGTACCTGGATGGGTGACCGCCTAGTGGTATTTCAAATCGAGCGTTTCCGTGCTTCGGAAGGCACGTAAAGACTCTAACTAGCTTAACGACACATCACATTTTATCACTTAAATGTGATGTGTCGTTAAGCTAGTTGGATGCCTGCTAGGCGGCTTGAAAAATTCCAACAGTAGGTGGACCACTAGCCTACCTCCACCGATCCGCAATGGGCATGCGTGGTCCAGTATTGCCATTCCCTTTCCCCCATTTGTGAAAGCAAGCCTGTGTTCAGCAATGGGACATTATAGGCTGATGATGATGATCCCTTATCATTCCACAAACTTTTACTAACCTACTACCCAGTTAGCCAGGCGTAATTTTCATAATCTAAAATGACCTTTAATTTATCCATTTTCATACAAATCCCCAGTTCCTGTTTTTTTAACATAACAAAACAATTCACAAAATCACTATAGATAACGAACCAAACAACATCAACACGAACGAAGGCCAAAATAATATTTTATTGAATCTTATGAGGTAGGCATTGCTTAATTGCCTATATGGAATGCACGCTACTGCTTCGACGTGCCAGTTGAGTCCACCTATCACGCCGCAGGTCTGCATGTCCTGACTCTGGGTGTAATTATGTGTATTAAGTATGTATCAGTTATCTGATTTCCATAGTACAAGCCCTGCTTAGTTTGGGATCAGATAGCCGTGTGTGGAGGATATTTATTTATTTATGTTCACTGATTGACCTTGAGAGACAGTTCTAGGCTTTGTTTGCTTTCCACCATAAGGTATTGTGATTATATTGGTAATCACAATGAGCTCTTGTCTTATTCAAGAGAAATATTTTATCCTTATTCGAAGCCGAAAGTAGTGTAGTGCATTTTAAGTCTTATAACAACCGTTATAAAGCTTATATTCCTAAATTGCAGGTTTGGAACTCCTGCGCAACCTGTGCGACATCGGCTACCACCTGGAAGTACCGCCCGTCCCGCTCAAGGTAACTGTCACTAGCACTATAGTTAAACTATACAGGCGCGCGCGCAGGCAATGGCTTCATATGTTCCTCGCTTTCATATCCATTATACTCACTATGTTCAGGTTTTGGTGATCTTTATTATATGTGTATTTATGTTTGGTTTATTTGCAATTTTCACGATAATGTTTGTTTAGAGTTAAAACTTATGATGCCAGGCGCTAAAAGTTCGTGGGGTATAGAGAAGGACGAGTCTAGGGCCTTAGTGGTAAACTATGGTAAAGAATCAATAAGAAATAATCAGCAGAAAATCTGTAGAATCTTAATTTTGATTTTTTATTGTATTGAACACATTCCCAATGATGCCGAAGCACTGAGGAGGTTATTTTATCATCAGGCTGTGGTTTGCTGAAAAATTGCATTGTTTTGTTATCAGGCTGATTTATTTTGCCTTGAAGGTTCCAGGTTGAGTCAGGAAACAAGCATTGTTTGATGTTCGAATGGTTTTCGCAGCATAATTTTCGCATGATTTGGGTCCAGATGATTGTGTATGAAGAATGACCCGAGAATGCATTTCTAAATGAATATTACAAACACGTGAAGATTGCATATAAACTATATGCCATGTTACACAAGTACCTATGTATTTATATTTGATATTATCATTTTGTTATATAATTTATATTTTATACAATGTATTTAATAAGATATACACTGCCATTTTATTAAGTAGGTTCAAAGTTAGGTTCGAATCAAATCGTGTTGTGAATTACAGGGCAAGTCTGGAGTTAGTGTGGTGAGACACTTTATGATAATTCAGCATGTTTTTTCTATCTTTTCTAAGTCTTACATTCAGTTTTTTCTTGAAATTTTAGTCTGATTGAATCAATTGAATGAAAAGAGCGTGTAATAATTACGATGCGTTAAATCTATACTTTTTCAACTATTGGTATTAATAAGGATGCGGCGTGGGTATCAAAATTATAATTCTAATTAGTCCGTCAGTTAGTTTATCAAAAAATATTGGACACGTATTTTTTACTTTATCAAATCAATATAAATTGACAAAGATAAAACGTGTCAAAGTTAGTGGTGGGTCGTGACGTCACTTGTTTGTGAAAAGTGTACCATCGCGTGACGTCACGCGGAACTTTAACACTCCATATCTTCGTATTTTTTTGTTTGATTGACAAAAGAAACAATACGTGTCTAATATTTTTTGATAATGAGATTTTTCAGGCCACTAGTTTATTATCCACTATACTTGGTAGATGAGCTTCCAGAATACTTTTTGAGTCATGGGAAGATGACTGGGATACTTTTGTGTTATTAGGAATATCACGGATAAGACGTCATACGAGGTGGATACGACAATACGACCTTAAATGAAACTACGTAAAGTACTCATAAATACAATCAACTTTTACTATGGGACCAACTTCGAAATTGCATTTTTTTTACAGTTTTCATACATTTTGCCGCCGAGACATGTACCTTTTGTATGAAAAGCTGTAATATTTTTTTTTGCGATTTCGAAGTTGGTTCCGTACTAAAAGTTGATTGTATTTATGAGTACTTAACGTGGTTTCATTTAATGTCGTATTGTCGTATCCATCCCGTATATTAATTATTTACATCCCGAAAGTTCAGATTCGTGTTTTTTTGGCTTTATTAAAATTTACAAATTGTGACTGATTATCAGGGCAAAGTGACAAGTGCTTTAAGGCGAGCATACCTTGGTTGTAAGCACGTGGCTCACAGTAAGTGTGTAGACAAACCGATCGAGGAAATATAACCAATAGCTACGTCGACAGTCGAACAATACGACTTAGTTTTTTTAATCTGTATAATGTGGTAAAGGATGCTATAGAGAATTATAGACGTTAGTTGTCTATGGTTAAAGGTTGGCGAGCTAGACGGTTCAAGTTTGTGCTATGGTTTTAGAGCTAGATAAATTGTTAGAATATAAACAGTATAATTGTTATTAGAAAATATGGTTACCTTTTGTATTTAATGACATTTTTGGTGCGGAAAGTTAATTGAAATTAGGTAGTAAAGATAATAGTCGTTATTTTAACCGTATTTTTGTGAAAAACGTTAGTTTATAATCTATCTAGCGAGATTATAAACTCCCTATATATTGTGAACTGTACCATACTGCTTACAATATAACGTATTCATTTTCGATAGTTTATAATCGTTGTCAAACCGTCATATTGTGAACCGTCCCTGATTGGTCAGTCTTGACGGTAGTTCGTTCTGTATTCATAGAGTTAGAAAACAAACATAAGAGTTAAATAAAAGAAATGCACATTTAATTGTTTGAGATCAAAATTAAATATGTCAATATTTTTTTTTTTAAGAAACAATAAAAACAATCAACTAAGTTACGTATCGCCAAAGATAAGTGGCGCGGTCATGTGTCCCGCGCCACGTATGAAAGAAAGAAAAGAAAGAAAGAAAATACATTTATTCATCAAAAATCGACGCACATAACATAAAACTGTAGTTAACATTAAAATAATAAAAACAATAAAACAAACGCTTAAATTAAAAACATAATAGATACTTAAACTAAAAATTTAAAATAAAAACTAAAACTGATTAGGGAAACTGTACGCCGCATTTCTGACAAATGAGGTTGTATCTTCGATCGTTTAACCAATCAGCGCGCAAGGTGCGTTCCGACGCATTCAAGTATAATGCTAGTTTACAATATGACGGTTTGTCATGGATAGATTATAAACTATCGGAAATTAATACGTTATATTGTAAGCAGTATGATACAGTTCACAATTTATCGGGGAGTTTATAATCTCGCTAGGTTGATTATAAACTAACGGTTTTCACAAAAATACGGTGACATATATAGGATCGCATGGAACCGATGAATTATATAGCGTTACTTATTAATATTTTTTGGTATATACCTATATATATAATATATAATCGAGTTGTTCGTGCCTTAAATGAATATATGAAAATGGTATTTTTAGGTAGTTCAAAATATGTTCGATTTTTATGTGGTATACTATAATAAAATGGAATATTGGTAATGTTCGTATTTGTCAGCTACATCTGACAAAAAGATAAGACGATTTAATACAAAAAAAAACTGCTAATTACCAATATGCCACTTTTTATAAAATGTGTAGTATTTTTTTATATATTTGTCTGTCGTACAATATTAAAGCTAGTATTAATTTATGATATTTAAATTTCACTTATATAGGTACCGTCTGCGTTACTGGAGGTAAACAATATTGATATTAATACATTTTAAATCTATGTCACTGTTACAGTAGATACAAAAGACGCTTATGTTTTACACTATAGATCAATAGATAGTAGAAAAATGCAGCTATGGTTCTAATTTTAGATGAGGACTCGGTACATTATTATGAACATTATTTTATATTTTTATAATTTTGAAACAGCAATTTTTTTTGCCTTTTTTGTTTAACAAATTGAGTACAATATTTTTAGTTGAAATGTTTGTCAAGTAAATAGAAAGATGAAATCATTCCTCCAGTTTTCCTCAACCCCAATAATTTAAGTAGGCACCGGCCACACATAGCTAATCTTATTTATATTATGTACAACAAATAAACATTGTAAAAATCATACCATTAGTTAGTTTATATATATTTTATGAGAAGTATTCTAAAGAAAGGTATTTTGTATTCATATCACAATAGGCAGTGTTATGTAAAATGTATTGTGATTGTTATTATTTGTAATTTTATTTATATTTTCTATTATTATTTATTTATATTAATATTTTCTCTCGCTTTCCATGTTGACGCTATTTTATGCAAAACGCTACGAATGCTTGCCATTGCACGACCCAAAGTCATTCAATGCATTAGTTTCATCATTCATTTTCTTATTTCTCCGATTGCATTAAAAAGGTGATCTCCCTTTATCATGCATTTAATATTTGCTTAATGCTTAATTCCGTTTATGTCAGCATTAATCAATTTGCATTTGTTAAGAAACCGTATTGGATACTTGAAATCTGGATATGCTTAGCAATCTGATTTGTTTTTTAAAGATCACATAAGGTAGATTTTAATAGCATCTTTTTTAGACATACATTATGTCTAAAATATATTTTTTTGTTTTTTATTTTTACTATTTCACCGTTGTTAAAAACGCAAATAAATTAGTTGATCGTTTGATTGGTATAAGGGTTATGTATTATTATTTTTACGTGTGTTAATATATTTTGCATGCACCTTGTTTGTCTGTCTGTGTGACAGATGTAACCTCAAGTGCACCAGTCAACCGCTCGCGAAATGTGCTGATTGTCAAATGCTAACTTTTAAATCCATATAGATATCAAGGATACCACATATTTAGGTTCATATTTACTTCTTCCAATTGTGAAGTAAACAATCAAGTGTCAACTAATTCTGACCATGAAAAATGCCCACAATACTTGTCATATTACAATGGACATATCCCTATTCAAATGTTTGTGTTGTATGGATTTAAAAAAAAACACCTAATACAGTCATGGGATCGTCATAATTTTAATACATAATATATCATTTACATTCTCATCCTCATAATATTCTAAATTTAAATCGGGTACATATAAGCATCAATGAAAGCGCTTCTAATTTCGCTCAAAACGCTTCAGCAACTAAACACCCCCTTAAAATTACCCGTAATTTAAGTTTTAGTAATTACTCTAGTCATTTGTTTTATTCTAGTCACAATGTAACCCCCAAAATAGTCGAAATATACATCTGGTACCCAACTTTTGTTTTCATAGTTATCATGTATCAATCATCAGCACAGAATTAGATGCAACGCGCCCCTTTACAAACGTCAGTTAATTGTCTCGATAACGAGTACACATGCACCGAGTAGTGACACGAGACAGTCACGCTACCGTTTGTAAAGCGGCACGGTTGTCGGCGAGTGAGTAACGGTGCCCCCCCTCCCCCCTCCCTCTCCCCCCTCCCCCGTCCCGTGGCCCCGTGGTGTTGTAGCGGGCGGCGCTTCAGCTGAGCGCGTTGGATCGTTGCAGAATGATGTGGACGCGCCGTCGCCGGCTGCCTCGGAGCGGGCTTCCGTGCCGAGTGTCGTATCGCTGGAGCACGCCTCGCCCGCGCCTTCCCTGTGCGGGGACGCGGCCGGCACGCGCCTCCCGCACCACCCGCACCAGCCGCACCAGCACCAGCACCAGCCGCCCGCGCTCGAGCAGACCGCCTAGCCCCACGCCGCCTGCCGACGACCCCGTCCCCGCCTCGAACACACAGAGGGAAATCGCAAGCGATCTCAGCGAAACGTCGACTCTATACTGATTTTGTTCGCGTGCGCGCGGTGAGCTAAATTGAAAGTGACAGTGCGAAGTGATGAGACGCCAGTGAGTAGATTCAGTGTGCGCTCGGCGACTCTAGTGCTAGTGAATATGTATACGGAGTGCTGATACGATCATGTTTATAGCTGATATTTTTGAAAGAGCTAACTTAAGCAGGTATCCGATTTATTTATATAGGCTTCGTGAGCTTCGCCCGTTTTTTAAGAGTTGTCGAGTTTTAATGTTATTGTTGACTTTATTCAGTTCACATTCCTGCTCATACCTTCACATCTTATGAGAATAATAATAAAAAAATTGCAAGTTATATAAAGTAATCATAATATTATTACGGATAAAAATCGAAAAACTGTACTAAATATACTGTAATAGTGTAGGGAAAATGTACGTCGGTATTGGTGTTCAATGTGATCAAACCTCTGTACTAATACATTGTTTAGTAAACTGCTGATAGATGACGGCTACTGGTGACAGAAACGGTAAAGCTAAAGTCAAACAAACGCGTTCAGCCTGCGTCCACAGTGGTGTGAACGGTAGCGATCAGATGTTGTGTATGAACTTGTTCACATCAACGCGTCCTCTGATTGGCTGCAGCGTTTGCACGCGGCGGATGTATTTAGTTTACAAACTATGTTTTTTATAAATTTGGGAATGAACGTCTGGGGAACGCCACTATGGATGCAGGCTGAACGCATTGGTTTGAACTTTGCTTAAGCTTAGTTTAATAATGAAACACAATTATAATGTTTACTAAGCATTGTTTTTTTTTAGCCTTAAATTAATTTTACATAACGACTATAGAGATTTCTGAAAGATTTATTTTATTAATTTTTTTCATCTTAGCTCCAGTATTTATTTGTTGACACATCATACTGATTCTGAGTTATCGATCTTTCAGATTTCACTGTAGTTGTGAATACCGAGACTGAAAGCCTGCAGTCATAGATATAACCATTAACGGACTTGATGTGACAAAGTAAGAAAAAGATTATACTATACTGTGTAATATATCTATCTCACTCTGTCACACGTTTATAATGTTTGGTCTCGTAATATTTTACTTTAAACACTGTTTAAGCATGCACTATCAATCAAAACCGGCTGTGGCATTATTGGCAACGGTTTTGGAAATATTGTTAGATTTTTCCGATAAATTAATAACAGGTACCTTAAAATGTTTGAAACTACCTTTTTAGGGTTCCATACCCAAAGGGTAAAACGGGACCCTATTACTAAGACCCCACTGTCAGTTCGTCTGTCGGTCATCAGGCTGTATCTCATGAACGGTAATAGGTAGATAGCTGAAATTTTCAAGAGAATATGTATTTCTATTGCCGCTATAACATCAAATAATAAAAATGAAATAATATTAAACATTAAATGGGGCGCATTTACAACAAACGTCCTTTTTCTGGTATTTTGTTTTCGAAGCACAATGAGTTAGTTAATATTGTACGGAACCCTCCGTCAGCGAGTCCGACTCCTACTTGGCCGGTTTTTTTATTAATTATCAACTTCAATAATAGATGACACAAAATATTTATCATGGTTGAATTACTTTCTTACTTTAAATGACAATGTTGCCGAGATATGCCCAATCGTACTAGGAATCAATTTTCCATAGCTTAAAATTCGAGATTTTAAACGAGAAGAGAATGTTACATATAATAATTATTTTAATTTAGGTAATTCCCAAAATTACAATGTGTTCATTGTATTACCTAGTGTTGCTAGATTAGTGGGTACGTTATAAGCTCGTTGTGTCTTCGAGTCGTGTTCAAATGTCTTAAGAATCGATTAATTCTCGATGTATATAATCTAAATGATGGTCGATTCGATATATCGATTTCGTTCCTTTAAATTATCACAATTTGGTTTAATTATGTGTTTACAACAAAATTATCAATGTATTACCAGTGCTATTATGCGGCGAAAGATAAAATCCGAATCGATTTTAGAATGTATGATTACAAAATATTATGAGATAATAAATTATTTACAGTGTAAAGAATTAAATTGGTTGATATGTCTACTTTTTGATTTGCGATTTCCCTTCAAAGATTATAAGTATGTTCTTTCTATTATTATTTATTTAATAATGGATGAAATATGTAGTATTTTTAATTTGTATTTAAATTTGTACCTCTGCTTTTAATTTGTAATTCTCAAACTTAAATACAATTGAATGTGACATTGTTTTAAATTTTTTGTTTTTAATTTTATTTAAGTATTTATTTTTTCGGTGAAAGTACCATAAGGATTTGCGAAGACGACGAGTTAAATTCAAAAGTACATTAATTACTGCTCATTTGGGGTACTTCTAGGTAGATTAGTACAGACAGTATTGTTTTCTTACAAAATGGATTACAAGCAAATCATCAGGTAGTCATCTTACGGGAAAGAAAGTATAATAGGATAAAAGTACCACCTTGTATAGTCGGACAACAATTTGCTGTGCTGTGTGTTGCATCTAACTTTATTATATAATATGTATTTGACCACAATCTCTTCATACTTCCACTGGTCAGTTGGCGTGGTTGGTTGAGATTCCAGCAATTGAGGGCCTGTCTGGCTGATACTACTAATTCCTAGATGTTGTACGACCAAAAATTCAAATGAATTTTATAATTTGTATGTTACTTATTTTGCTGATGTGATGTAGTATAACAATGAGGATAGTTATGTTTTGTCCTGTTACTATAAAACACTGGCCGTTTTACTTCTAAATTATGAACTCTTGTTGATAGAATTCTTGCGATGTCGGAGTCATATTTTTATTTCAAGGAGTGATGTGTACTTTTGGACGTAGAAGCAGATTTACATTTTTATCTGGAAATTTAAAGACAGGTAAGCGTTGTTTTTATTTAAATTCCGTTGTTTCTAAATATTTTTAAGCCACCGTTCATTGCGTAGAATTCCCCGTCACTCCAGCCTTAATGATATCATTATTTAGGCTTTTACTATAGCCAAATGTGCGGCCATTTTGGAACCAAATGGTCTCATGCGTGACGATGGTAAAAGACCTGACGGAATGACTCTTATTCTATGAAAGATGGGGTTGGTTATGTTGAGGTGGACCACGGGAAGAAAAAGTTTACCATCAGGCAGGCCGTATGCTTGTTTGCCACCTTAGTGGTATAAATTTTTTTTTTTAAAAAAAGTGGCCCCTGGTACATCCAGGTGAACTATGTAGGTGGACCGTGAGCAGAAACTGGCCATTATTATTTCATTATACTTGTTTGATATATCGGATACATCCGACCTTGCGACTAATAAAATTACAGTAATGATTTATTTGTCAAAGACAGCGTGTGGTGCTGATTGTAATAAAACTAGCGCTAACAAAAACTTTGGAGATGCCGGGGATCGAACCCGGGGCCTTTCACATGCAAAGCGAACGCTCTACCACTGAGCTACATCCCCTAGTAACATATCTGCTGAAATAAGTCAACCGTAACTTAGTTTATTGAAGCCGAATACCATGGCTAATGTCACAAACAATACTACTACATCCTAATCCTAACTAATATTATAAATGCGAAAGTAACTCGTGTCTGTCTGTCTGTTACGCTTTCCCGCTTAAACCGCTGAACCGATCGCGATGAAATTTGGCATGCATATAGCCTATGGTATGGAGAAGGACATAGGCTACTTTTTATCCCGGGAACGCGGGTGAAACCGCGCGGGTCGGCTAGTTCATGAATAAATGCAATTACAACGTAACAATATAATTAGACTTGCAAATATCAAAAAACCAATAGGAATCCAACTTGACTCTATTCAAATTACACAGAACAATTATTTAGCATTCCAGTATTTCCAGTAGTCAGGTATTCCGATTGCTATAGGAATTCCAGACTGACTAGTTTCAGATCTCCATCTTTATTGGAGGGCCCAATATCTGTTGCTAATGTTACATTTATTGACTTACAAAGCAGTAATCGGATTCTATTCGTGTAAATTGCTCAATGTGACGGGCAATAAAGATAGGCTTTCTTGAGTAAGAAAGAAACAATCGACCGTATTTGGTATTTTCACAGAATTCTGCAGAGAATCCTAGTGTCTTGTGTTTTATCTGATCCCCTACTAGGTACGCGTCTTGCTTTTACGCTTCCACTTTTGATATTAGAACGATTTATTGTTAGAAAATATACTTTAATACGGTAGTCTGTGTTTAATACCTATTTCCTGGAGTCGTCTATGTAGATGCCGATGGATCATCCGCTGCACTATAATATCGATTCGGAAGAAACATCAAAGAAAGATTATCGTTGACAGACTTTGCAGCGGACATACTTAGAGGTCGCCCCGGCTCGATATTGGGACTTTTCACCGCAAGTATCTGTATGAAAAACAAGCGTGGCATTTTTTGAATACGTACTATTTCGGCACAACCACTAATTGGTAACTAAAAACCAACTCTAGAATCGTGCCTTTTTTGACTACATACTATGACGTCACTAGCATTATTTAACGACGGGAAAAACCAAATCAATTCAAGTTAACCGATGCAATGTGCTTAAGTCGGGCACTAAATCTGGCACGCGAAGTAGCTGCTCTTGCGTTATCTAGTTATATCTATATATCTATGGGACTTTTGGTGCATGTCGGTTGGCAAAGTGGAGCGGCAAGAAATCTTCATCAAATCAGTCACTCACGCGTCACTGCCTCACAGTTCCAGATGGAAGTTATCGTTAGAAGGTGCTGTGGCTGCTAAAGAATTGCTAAAATATGTCGACTTAGGAGAAATCTTATTTTGAAGGCTCCATTTCTTCGATTCGCTCTCCCCGACTTCAAATGCAATGATTAACGAAATGAGTTTATCTTTGTGATAAAAATGCGAGTTAGTCCATTCTATAGTAGAGGTGGAAACCTTTTTGCTCCTGACGGGAGTCCCTATCTTTAATCTTCAAGATCCCAGTTTCAAGCTTTTCTAGGCAATAGCACGTGCCATTTCGGTCTACGCACTTAATCTCACCGGGCGATCTACTGACGAGAAAATCATACTTGTTGAACCTCCTATTGAATGTTTCATGTTCTGCAAAAAGTGTTTGAGAATCCCGACGGACATATTGCCATTTGTGGCGTTCGGATTTTGTAGGGAGTTTCTTTTTCTAGTGTTCTGTTTTTAATTTTATACAATTACCTACCTACTTGTTCCCGCGGTTTTAGTTTTTATGAGGTTGTTAGTTAGATTTTGCTGGGAACGCTTTGATATGCGCTCATCTTGCTCGTAGAGGTTAAAAAATAATACTAATAATCACGAAACTATATTTTGAAAAAAATACGGCAATAATTTTCGAATAAAAGATTTTAATAGGTAGTTTTTGTTGGTTTCAGTTTCGTATTTGGAAAAAATTAAGACTTCATAACATACAATAATTTATTGTTCAATAAAGTGCTTATATTAATAACACATTCAAGTTAATCATATAAATGCTTACATGATTAGAACGAGAAGAATACATTGATTAAAAATCAATAAGTAATAGTTAGGCACTACTTACACGAAATTAAAATTAATAACACAATTATATTTTTTTAAGTATTTTTTTCTTTACTACTTTATAATTTGATATTGTTTATAGTTTCTCAATATGACTAGAACAGCACAAGTTAACTGTTTGTTTTATACTGATAAGTTACAGTTAAAATGCATTTATTTAAAATTTATAAATTGATAACTAGCAAAAATTTCGACAATAAAAGCCTGCCTAAGTAATTTGCTTTATCTACGTCGATTTTACATTGTTAGGTAAATTATGGTTTTAATTTCCTTTACAGATCTTGAGATGGTTTGCTTCACAGATTTATACATATTAACGTAACATACTTCCACCATCAATAATATAATGCGTACCGGTGATACTTTTAGCTTTATCACTAGCTAAAAATGCTATTAAAGCCGCCACTTCGTCTCCTTCCACAGGTTTCTTCAACGGTGTATTACCTACAACATTCTTTACGAATAATTCAAGTTGTTCATCGCTCAAACCGATGTCTTTCAATAGATTCGTTTTAACAAAACCTGGGTTCACAGAATTTATTCTCACGCCATCTGGTGCCAGTTCAAGAGCAACGCATTTCGTGAAGTGATCCAAAGCAGCTTTTGATATATTGTACGCTAAAGCCATCGTGCTGGGTTTAGTACTCGCTATGCACGATAGATTCACTACACATCCCTTACTTTGTATCAAATGGGGCACGGCTAACATCGTCAATTGGTACACAGATCGCATGTTAGTTGACATCACTTTATCGTAAATTTCCATATTTGAATTCTTAATGCCGCCCATGCCGACCACTCCAGCGTTATTCACCAAAACGTCCAGTTTCCCGAAGTGTTCCACGGTCTCGTTGATAATTCGCTCGGCGTCCACATCTTCCGTAACGTCAGCGGTGATGGCAAGCGGCTTGTTACCTTTAGACTTCTCACAATAGAGTGCAATTCTCTTTAAATTGTTCTCTTTTCGGCCGACGAGAACCAAGTTCGCTGATAACTTGGATAAATATATTGCTGTTGCCGCTCCTATTCCAGAACTGGCACCGGTTATAAGCACTACTTTGTCGGTGAAATCCATGATTAAGGAATGTTTAATTGTTTGTTTGTGGAACGAAGGTCGAACAGCTGTTTCACTAGTTACGCGACGCGCTTGCGTTAAACCCAAGGTTGACTAAATTCTACTAGCTGTGGAATGTTACCAACGGCGTGACCTACTTTCCTACTATATTATCAGTTGGGCTACAATACCTAAGTGTAACTACTTATTTTATTTAGATTTAGGTAATTTTTAATCAGGAGCAATAAGATAATATAATTCATGGGCTTTTTTTGCGTTGTAGGTACTATGATTTAACATAATTCATTATTCCGTGTACCAAACTATTCAATCTATATACTACGCATGTTTTAAGGATTACAATAAAAAAAACCTTTTTTTTGTTTTGTAACTAACTTCTGTGTAAGCTTAAGGTGCCGGTTCGGAACCGATAGCAGGCAGCAGCAGCAGGTGACACTGTAGCCGCGACAATTTCTTTCTCTTTCGGTTCTATGTATTACCTACTATAGAAGCGACGCGTTCGCGACGTGTCACTACTCACTAGCTACGAAAGGTATTTATAGTAATACCTTCATAGAAACCAGTAGTTTTCGATGATAGCTCAGTGGTAGTGACTACCACCCTCAAGTTGAAAATCTGTCGCCAAGCACCTTTCGGTGTGTTCCGATAGCTGCACTTGAGAGCCAGTTCCTTCTAGGCTTTGTGTGCTTACCACCTCCGGCCACATCATCACTTATCATGGTGAGATTGCGGTCAAACACAGGCCTATAAACAGTAAAAAAAAAAAAAAAAAAAAAAAAAAAAAGTATCGCGGCGACAGTGTCGTCTGCTGCTTCCTGCAGTCGGCTACAAACTTGGACCTTTATTTTTACACGCTCCTTAAAAGAAACTGTGCTATCACTCAATTCTTATTTTTTTATTCTATTCTGCGTCGATTTTCACGATTTCCATGCTACAATATAGTTTATTTGATTACGCTCAAAATATTTGCCGCGGAGCAGGCTGCAATATGTAAAATCTCTTACTATACACTAATTTGGGCTGGTTTAAAAATGAAATATTATTATTATTGGCTATGCGCAGATTTTTTATTGCCGTTTAAATTTTAGTGAGTGTAAGGAAAACAAGAAAACTGATACACTTGCTGCGCCGTTTACTGCTATCATAAAGGAAAACAGGTTTTACGAAAGGTATTACATAATCACAGCACATTGAAAGTGTAATATAGACCATGTTCACCGCTTTTATTATGCTACCATAATTTTATAAATACTACCAAAATTAGAAATAATTTATCAACTGGTAACACTGGTCATAAGTAGATCGAATGGCGTGTGGCACGTGATTCGATGACCGAACGGCGGCATACACAAATACCTGTGCGGTATTCTGTGTACAATGATTATCTTTTCACACATTTTGTTTTGTGTGCAAAAATTCGTATCTAGGACGATTATAAGGCCTTGATTTGTGGCGATATTATGAGGCGATAGGTCAGTGGTAATGACGTTGAATGCTGTGACGAAGTTAACGGGTTCGAATCCTACAATGAGCCTGAGCATTCGGTGAAGGAAAACATCGTGAGGAAACCGGGCGGTAGGGTACTTTGTAATTTCCGCCTGGTTATTAGGGATTTAACGTTTTCCCGGGATAAAAATTATTCCGTATGTTATGATCTACTTGCGTGCCTCACGGTGAGTGATGGTATTATACAAACAAAGAAACTCATTTTAATACTTAGGTACTTTATACGATTACGACTAGGTAACTGTTTACAAGTCGTAAAAATAGTTTTGTTGTGGTTTTGATTGTATTGTTCTGAAATAGTTAAACGTTTGAAACAGACAACAAATTGACAATGCCGGCTGACTCCCGATCGGGTGGTAACTGCAGCCAGGGTCAGACTGGGTCGGAAGGGCGGGCTGAGTCACTATTCACCCCACGCCCCACACGCCCGGGGCCCGGGACGGGATAATGGTTGGTGGGATACCAGAAATCAGAATAAATGAACTATTTTTCTGTTTCATTTCTTTAGTTAGTGCGATTCAATTGATTTAATAAATTATGACTTTTGGTTTTAGAAGGATCAAAAAAATACTGTCAATAATCAAAGCGAAATAATTTAACTTTAAACTTTACTTATTGATATAAATAAACTTATGAAACTAATATCAATTTTAAAGGTATACATTAGTCATGTCGTTTATCGTGAGTTAACGGATTGGGTCGGGACCACGGAGTTGACCTCGCTATGTCGTGGTGCAGTGCACTATGATTTATGAAAACTTTATTTACTGTCGTTCCTTTTGTGACATAACCTGTTTCTTGGACTAGAACAGAGCTTCCCAAACTTTTTTCTCGTAGACCACTTTCAAAGTTTCGGTAGACTGTAGAGTGCTACTACATTTCCACCATATTACCAAAACTCGACAAAACATATATCTAACGTAGACCCCCGTTGAGTCTCCCGTGGACCCCTGGGGGTCCACCTGGACCACTTTGGAATTCACTGGACTAAAACTATTATTTTATAAATACATATTTAGTTTTAGTATGATTAAGTATTGGTTAAGTAAAATCAATTTCAGAGCCTTGCACTCATGGTAGCCAAAATAGATTTGGAAATGTTCTCTTACTTTAAATTCGACCTTAAAAACTTATCTTTCATTAAATTTATTAACTTTGAAGATCGACTAAATAATAGAACAAATGTATGTGTTTCTGTATTATTTTATAGCACTATAAGTGCAAATACTACACAATAATAATAGATTATCTTCAACATCGACAATACCAAATAAATCATCCCATATCAGTTTCTGGGCCAACCTATACGTCTTAGGACCACATTTACATATAAAACATTCCAATATATCAATTCGGCCACGAATGCAATTTGTGAATGGTACCCATAAATAACTATTTCCCGTTTGACACATGGCGACCCTTCGTTTAGGCTGGCAACACCGCGGTCTATGTTTTGCCGCCATTATTTGACAGATGCGTTCCGAATTTGAGAACCGTAAAGGATTTTCAAGCGGGCCCCATTCGGTCCGATCAAATCAACTGTGAAATTCAATTGCGCGCCTATACATTTTGTCGGTTTGAAAAATGTTTCAGTTTCCTTTTTTAGTTTTCGTAGTGTCCCGTAAATATTTTACGCTGAAAATTTATTCATTTCATATCCCAGAAAACAGAATATATACCTACGTAAAATGCTGCTTATTTTATTTTGGAGGTTTATTTAATGTTTCCGATTACGTAGCGGCTAGATGTTATTTCGTAGGTATACTACTTCTTACTTATGTACCTGATACAAGACAGAAAAAAAAAACAAAAGATCTGTCTTAATTTTGCTGCGTTCTCATACAGGTATGTACCTAGGTACAAACAAACCTAACAGGTACAAACCTACAAACATGAAAAAGTATCTCAATTCCGCGTCTTGTGCATCTATTGCCATTGATTGAATAAATCGAACTCGAAGTTACTTTTCATTACCTACTGTCATTAAAATTTTAACAGACTAGAGATTCCAAAAACCGAGATTCATCTTACAATCGACATCGATAGATCTTAGAAGTGAACTCATAGATCCGAGCGGGCCGTTTACATAAAACATTCAGTTTTATGTGTTCGCGCGAGACATGGCGCTATTAGCGCGAAATATTGCGAGCTGTTGCTGATCTATCGACTAATACTGGGATTGCACTACCTGTGTTTTGTAGGTAGAGGTTGCCTAAGGCTATTTAGTTAGTTTTTTGTTTGCAGTAAAGAAAGCTGTTGTCAATGGTTTGTAACCTTTGTAGAGGTAGAGCATAGCGTTATTTCGCTCAAAGAGCAGCTCGACTGGGGAAGTACATCCACTTTACAGAATACCGCGGCCAAATAACTTTATGTTGTGTTCCTGCACGTCAGTAAGGACGCAAGAGCTCATTGGGGAGGCAGGAAGGGACGGTAACGCATGAGTGATGCCCCATATGTTGCGAGCGTTCATATGGCTACGGGAACCGCTTACCATCAGGCGGGCCGAACGCTTATTTACCGCCACCGACGTATAAAAGAAAAAGAAAACATCCCATAATGCAAATCTAGAATTTGAAATTTTGTACACATGTTTATTATAAGACTTAGGCATCCACCTAGGAAGGGAGGGAAAGGGAATTTGCCTTGTTATAAACTTTTTCAAATATATTATTCTACGATTTGATTATGCTTTTTTATTTCGACTTTATTGTATCTAAGTTAATTAAAAAACATAATTTAGTAAGCTAAAGAATTTCCCAACAAATTAAACGCATAATAATATACAATTTGTAATTAAAACAGAGTGCGTGAATTTTTCTCAATTTCGCCGCGATCCAATAAAGAAATGCAAATGAAGTGCGGCTAAGAATTATTGCGTTGGATTGCAGTGACGTGCAAGTGTCGATAATACGTTGTCGATAAACTTAACTCAATTTGTTTGCTTACCTTAGAACGATTAACGGTCTGTACTCTGTAGATATTGCACTAAAATAGATTTCTCTGTAACCTATTATTAATTAAACTAGGTACATCATAAGTGTATTTTTCCATCTGTTTTTCTTCATGTAATTGTAGCTAACAAGCTTACATCATGTAGGTACTTAGAAAGAATAGAAAAATCATGCAAGAATATATGCAATTATTTACGACGATAAGTAACAATTTCATGTTGAAAATCTCTCGCCAACCTCACCGCTGTGTTCCGCGTTTCCGACAGCTGTGGTGAACTTTTCTTCGACCATCGAGATTACCATTGTGAGATATTGGTTAAATACAAGACTACAAACATTATTAGAATTGTATGTAGGTAATAGTTTTAATTGGGTAAGTTATAATCTACAATTTAGATATTTTAGCCATTCCAGTCATAGGAAAATAATTCTAAGGATCTCCTTATCGATATCCCAACACTATTTCCACCCGTCCAACCCCATGTCGATTGTAAAAAAGTTTTTATTGCTAATTCCGTCCAGCAGGCCGTTTGGTGTACACACTTATTTGGCACTTTTACTGCCACCTCCCGACATTGTCAATCTATCTGTAAATGAACTTCGACGTTTGTTTTACTACTAAATGGGGTGTTTATTTGGTGTTGCGGCTACTTTTTTGATTACAAATGATTTGTATTCATGACTGAGTTTTTATTTCACACTACTAGTAGCGTACGCTAGAATAATTAGTTCTTATTTTTGTCTTATATGTGTTGGCCTGATTGACTAAAATCGCACTATGGATGTAAATATGCACAACGCCTAGAAGTGAACTGAAAATGCAGCTGTCGGAACACACCGATAGGTGCTTGAGAACCGATATTACTACGTGCGGGCGGTAGTTGCTCAGATGAAAAATAAAAGTAAAAATTACGAACGCTCTACCACTGAGCTACATCTCATGTAGATTCTAAACGTGTGGAGTTGTAGCTCAGTGGTAGAGCGTTACCTCTGAGCTACATGCCCACACGTTTAGAATCTACAATGTCACAACGAGGTCACAACTGTTATTATGACTATCTTTCAAATAAAAACAAAAGTTTGGAGATGCCGGGGATCGAACCCGGGGCCTTTCACAAGCAAAGCGAACGCTCTACCACTGAGCTACATCCCCACACGTTCAGAAACTACAATGTCACAACTGTTAATATGACTTTCATTCAAATAAAATAACAAAAGTTTGGAGATGCCGGGGATCGAACCCGGGGCCTTTCACATGCAAAGCGAACGCTCTACCACTGAGCTACATCCCCACACGTTCAGAAACTACAATGTCACGACTGTTAATATGACTCATTCAAAGTAAAAAATAACAAAACTTTGGAGATGCCGGGGATCGAACCCGGGGCCTTTCACATGCAAAGCGAACGCTCTACCACTGAGCTACATCCCCACACGTTCAGAAACTACAATGTCACAACTGTTAATATGACTCATTCCAAGTAAAAAATAACAAAACTTTGGAGATGCCGGGGATCGAACCCGGGGCCTTTCACATGCAAAGCGAACGCTCTACCACTGAGCTACATCCCCACACGTTCAGAAACTACAATGTCACAACTGTTAATATGACTCATTCAAAGTAAAAAATAACAAAACTTTGGAGATGCCGGGGATCGAACCCGGGGCCTTTCACATGCAAAGCGAACGCTCTACCACTGAGCTACATCCCCACACGTTCAGAAACTACAATGTCACAACTGTTAATATGACTCATTCAAAGTAAAAAATAACAAAACTTTGGAGATGCCGGGGATCGAACCCGGGGCCTTTCACATGCAAAGCGAACGCTCTACCACTGAGCTACATCCCCACACGTTCAGAAACTACAATGTCACAACTGTTAATATTACTTTCATTCAAATAAAATAACAAAACTTTGGAGATGCCGGGGATCGAACCCGGGGCCTTTCACATGCAAAGCGAACGCTCTACCACTGAGCTACATCCCCGTGTGGTTTTATTTCTAAATTTATTGTCACAGGCTTGTTTAAAGAAAAGTAATCTAAAGCCTCCTTTCACAACATTAACATTTTAAACTCGTTCACTTTACAAACAACTTATCTTTTGTTGAATACAATCAATGTAATTGTAAGGTATGTATGTAATTAAACATGATTAAATATTTCACTAATTATTTTTACTTCACGCTTGTCACGCATATTTGTATTGATTTAGTTGGTATTTGTAATTAATCCCTTGACTTGCGGTTAAAAAATAACAAATAATTGATTTCTATTGTTTTCCTTGCCCGCGCGGATCATCAAACAGACAAAAGAATATTTACCTACTAGCTGTGCCCCATTGGTTTCATCCGCGATGTTATACAGGGTGCAGGACTGGTTAAGATTTCACCTATCACGCCGCAGGTCGTAGGTTCGATTCCAATGTTCCTGTGTGTGTGCAAGGTCGCCAGTGCTCATTGGGGAGGGGGAAGGGACGGTAACGCGTGAGTGATGCCCCGTGTGTTGCAATCGTCCATATGGCTACGGGAACCGCTTACCATCAGGCGGTCCGTAAGCTTGGTTACCGCCTTCGTCGTATAAAAAAGTACATGTAGTAATATCATACATTTCACCCCTAATTAAAATTACAATAGTTTAGGCGATGATAGCTCAGTGGTAGTGACGTCGGATACCGAGATGAAGGTCCCGGGTTCGAATCCTACAATGAGCTTGAGCTTTCGGTGAAGGAAAACATCGTGAGGAAACCATAGCACGGTGGTAGGGTACTTTGTAGTACCCGCCTGGCTGGCTACCACCCTCAAGTTGAAAATCTGTCGCCAAGCCCCTTTCGGTGTGTTCCGATAGCTGCACTTGAGAGCCAGTTCCTTCTAGGCTTTGTGCGCTTACCACCTTCGGCCGCATCATCACTTACCATGGTGAGATTGCAGTCAAACACAGGCCTATAAACAGTAAAAAATAAAAAATAAAAAGGGGATGAGATCGGAATCTTACACATTTTTCATTATTTAAACAACTTGGGTCGTTCTTCACACACATCCATCAAGTCCATACCATTTTCTGCTCCAATCATTTGAAAATCCTAAAAACATGTAACAGGTGGAGACTTCGAGATGGCATACATTTTTACTTTTCATACATTATGATCGAGCAAAGTTGACATTTCCAATGGAAAGTTAAAAAATAATTTTGAGAATTCACTATTAGTCCCATACAGGGTTGGATTCAGACCTCCAAAAAATTATTGTCTATGGAAAATAAAATTATACTACTTGTCGAAAATAATATTACGTTTCGCTTTTCGTCCATTTTGTTATTAATTTAAATAAAAATGCATTTGGAAGGAAATTTTAGTTTTATTGTTATTATACAAATTAACCAAAAGGCAAGAAGATGTTTATTTCAGCCAATTCGTCAGTTGGAACTTCGTCGTTGGCATTGACACGACATAGCATGACGCCAGGTGGAATAAATTCAATACACATTATACTGTTTTCAGGATTAGAAGATATCGGTGACAGTTCACATTTTCCGGTTCACTCATACTACTTGCGAATAACTAATATAATATTTTACAAAAAAATATTTTAATTTTATATAATTGCAAAAATACAATATATATCGCTATACATAACTAAGAAATAATTTCAGCACATTATTACTATAGCTTGATAATTTTAAAAATTAAGAAATAGGATATACTTAAAATACTTGCTGCATGAAACGGAACATTGACCTATAGTGATTGACAATGCTTGATCGACAGGGAAATTCAAAAAAGTATCGATATATGTTATATCGATTATTTTTGAATTGGTTTATAAATATCGAAATATTTTTAATTACCAAAAAATTTCGATATATTGGTACGATATCAAAGAGAGAGAGAGAATATTCTTACATTACTAGGTAAATATCAATTAACAAACATAATTTCTCATAAATCCTGTAATAATTATCTGAAATTAAGAACAACGATAATAGTACAGTATGATACATGTGTGCAAAGTTGGTAATTACACACAAGGCGGTATTAAGCAGTAAGACAGTGATAAGGAAATATAATTTGGAAAATAAAAGCACAAATTTGAAAATCGATTAGACTTTTTTTATTAAGAGGAAACACTGGTGGTGTTTTTTCCATACAAACGTAATCCTCAGTTTCCTCTCTGGATAATGACACTAGAGCAATGATTATTTTACCATGCAATCTGTAGGTGCCACTGTATGTCCCTCGGTTTCGTTTTTCTCCATAAATTAATTATTATAAAAACTAAAAATCTTCTAAAATCACAAAAACTCATCATTTTTGACTGCCCTTATCAGACGTCCAGAAAACAAATATGACGAATATAAATAATAAAAGGAAAACCGACCAACATAGCCAAAGCCCTTCTTATTACTATTCTTGAAGAATAATTAAAATCGATTCAGTATTGGAGGAGGAAACTGGGGATTACGAAATAGCGATTTCGTCAATTTTAAATAGGTATAATCGATCCAAGCTGCAGTTGTCTCTATCGCCTGTATTCGGGCAGGGTTGAGGGAGGAGAGGCTTGGACAAATACATATACAGTCAAAGAAGTGTCGCGTAGTAGTCGATAATATATTATCGATACCTGCTCTAGTGTTGTTCATCGATATCGATATAGTATTACGTCTTTGGTAACCTACATGTAAGGTATAGTGTGCCCTAACCAAGATTGTTCTTTTTTTTATACTTTTGAGTGATGAAGGATTAAAGAACAAGAAATGTGATCGTTCAAAGGTTATCATAATATCTAATATTTAGTAACCTTTTTCAGAATAACAGGACAAAATATCTATTTTTAATTGACTTAAAAAAAGGAGATTATCAATTTGACACGTATGTATGTATTATTGGACTGCCAAACATTATTATATATTCAAATGATAATCTATTAGGACTTCCAAAAAAATATACAACATTTTATAGGTGTATGTATGGTTGTAAGTATGTATATTTATCCACGCATTTCTCGGAAACTATTAATCGGATTGTGACTATACTTTTTAGTTTCGTACCCGAAGGGTGCCAAACAAGACTCCGCTGTCCGTCCGTGCGTCTGTCTGTCAGTGGGCTGTATCTCATGAACGGTAATAGGTAGACAGCTGAAATTTTCAGAGAATATGTATTTCTATGACCGCTATGACAAAAAATAATAAAAATGAAAAAGAAAAATTAAAGGGGCCGCTCATACAAGAAACTTATTTTTTTTGTCATAGCAACGATAAGTTATTTAATATTGTACGGATCCCTCTGTGTGTGAGTCTGACTCTCACTTGGCTGGTATATTTATTTAAAATCGACTTGTAATTTTTTTTTCTTACATTTACGAGGATTTGACCAAAGTTTTCAGATATTTTCCCTTTGACACAACCAACTCCCATAGCTCGTATCAATAAGCCAGCCCGACACACTTATTATTCCATATCTTAAAAACTATTGAACTGATTTTGATGAAACTTCCTCACAAAATTTCAGGCTTCCAAACTAATATTCAAAATTTCATAGGTGTATGTCCACGCATTTCTCTGAAACTATTAATCGGATTGTGACATTTTTTTTATTGGTTTACATTTACTTCAACTCAGTGAGAGTTTTATTAAAATCGGTTCAGTTGTTTTCAAGATATGGAATAAGTAATACGTGCGGCGGCTTGGCTTGAGCTTGGTCAAATTCTAAATAATACGAAATAAAAAAGTTGGTAATTGAAATAAAAAAGTAATTTAAAAAACTAAATCGACTTCAAAATACACAAAAAAAATAGTAATTTAATTTTTTTTTCGACTTCCAAATACACTAAAAAGAATGAAATAACTCTAATCTAACGCTGATTTGAAGTCAGCGAAAGAGCACGACGTATTCCAGTAAAAATATTTCGCTGAATTTGTCAGATTAGAGTTATTTTTAATATTTTGTGAAGAAGTTTCATCAAAATCGGTTCAGTTTTTTTCAAGATATGGAGTAATACGCGTGAAGGCCTGGCTTGATACGAGCTACGTTTTATTATGATTCTACAATATTATTTCAAGGGCTTGTTTTATACGTATAAATAAGCTCTTTCACTAGTAAAAAAAAAACTACTTCATAATACACAAAAAGTATGAAATAACTGTAAACTGAAAATATCTTAGTCACGAAAGAGCACGTCGTATATATTCAATTAAAAATATTATAACTGACATCAAGACAGTGTCAGATTAGAGTTATTTTTTACTTTCGCACTGTTCCCTAAGTTGAAGTAAATATAAGGCATTAAAAAAAGAATGTTCACAATTCGATAAATAGTTTCGAAGAAATGCGTGGACTTTGGACAAATATAAATCTATAAAATGTTGTATAGGTATTTGTTCGGAAGCCCTAATAGATTATCATTATGTGAATATAATGCAGTTCCAATAATATTACATACATAAATGTCGAATATATAATCTATTTTTTTATATCGACTCAAAATACAAATAAAATAACGTATGGTTAGGTATTTGTTCTAATTTCAAAATCCCTAATGTCACTTGGAACAACAGAACTGCAAGCGCTGAAAGGTATATCATCTTGCCAGTCGCCGGCCGAATCACAGAAATATAATATAACAAGTAAAGTAAAATCGAGGGGCGGGCGGTCGGTGGGAGCGGTGCGAGCTACGGCACGCACACTTGCACCATGCACAGTCTGTTCACTCACACATTGATTTCCGGGCCACAGCGCGACAGCAATAGATTTGTTAAATACCTATCTTTCAAATTTCTTGCAGCCATCCTTTCATCTTAACTTTCTCGATACAACAAAAAATCGATTGGATATCGTTAAGGCGCATGACTATAATTGACAAAAGTGAACTGTCACCGATATCTTCTAATCCTGAAAACAGTATAGGTACATTTACTTTCATTCAAGCATCGAATGAAAGTATCAGGAGTCAATAGAGCGATTTACTACAGCTATTACAACTTTATTTCGTAATTAAAGTAATATTTTTTAATTTATTTCAATCAATTACAGTAGTCAATCGACCTAAAGGTAAAATTATAAATTATGGTATTTTCGCGTAGTATAATGGCATTACGATACTACATACTTCACATCACAAAATTATGGTACAAATAGTATAATTATACTACGAAATCCAACCCTGGTCCCATAGTAAATGTTGTTGAGCATGACTAATCCAACATAGGTTTCGAAAATATGCCATCTCGAAATCTCCGCCCAGTATATAGTACAAACAAAAATTCTCTCAACTTTGTCCCCTCTACACAGCACACTATCACCTACTTAAGACTACCGTAGGGTGGTAATGAAATAAAAAAGACCCCCTCCCACCCCCCCACATTTACCTGAGTACGTGGGCCGCATAATAACATCCGCATTAGAGAACATTCCGCCTGATAGCTCCAACTAAAAGATGGTTTTAAAACCAGGTTTTAAAGTGAAGTGTCTAAGAACTTGGGACCTACTTGGAACTTCATAGGGTCTGTTTTAAGATTCCTTTGTTTCTGGAATAATAAAATTATGCTCAGAATACAGAATTATTTCATAATCAGTATCCTATCATAACTAATATTATAAATGCGAAAGTGATCCGAGTTTGTTTGTTTGTTACGCCTTCACGCCTTAACTACTCAACGGATCATCATGAAAGGCATGCAGATAGCCTATGGTATAGAGAAGGATAGGCTTATACCGGCAACGCGGGTAAAACCGCGGGGGACAGCTAGTTCTTAATAATTTAAACAATTTACTATAGGCAATGACCTTTAAAATTGCGAAAATATAATTTTCTTCTTATTTCTATTTTAATCTTGCATGCTACCTAGATATATTATTTATGAATAGTAAGTTTGTTAGGGTTCTGTACTCAATTGTTGCCAACAGGACCCTATTGCTTTGCCTTTGCTGTCTGTCCGTCCGTCTGTCTGTCTGTGGGTTTTCTCATGAACCTTAATAGGTGGACATCTGAAATAATAAAAAAATTATATGGTATGTTAGGGTAACGTACCCAATGGGTACCAACAGGACCCTATTACTAAGTCTCTTCTATCCGTCCGTCCGTCTGTCCGTCAGTGGGCTGTACCTCATGAACAGTAGTATTTAGAAATGTGAAATTTTCACAGAATGTGTATTTCTATTGCCGCTATAACAACACATAATAACAATGAAATAAAATTAAAACTCAAATGTCTTTACGGAACCCTTCGTTTGCGAGTCCGACTCACACTTGGCCGGTTTTATAGACCTAATAACTCTGAAATATCAATTCTTAAAACAAGAATGCCAAAAGTAAGTAAATACGACAGACTTTCCACTACATGGCCAAATATTGAAGCGAGCAAACACTTGCACGTCGACCGGCGCGCGGCGCGACGGTCACGTCACGTACACGGATCGATCCCGGCACGTGACCGGCCCGGCACGGTTTATAGCCGGTTGAATACCGCGTAAACTTTGTCAAGTCAATGTTAGTGCGGGACGCTCCGATGGATATTTATGGCGGAATAATTTTATAATAGCTGAATAGCTCTTGGTTCAAAACAAAGCTTTTACGTGTAAAGTATTATGCGATATAAGTAGATGGGTAACATTTTTGGATTTTTCAAAAATGTTTTGTTCGCCATCAAAATTAATTTCTCAAGTAATTTTGTTTGCGAACACGTAACATAATGAGTATAAGTATCTGTATAATAAAGCAAGCTGTCCCCCGCGGTTTCACCCGCGTTCCCGGGATAAAAAGTAGTCTACAACCTTCTCCATACCATAGGCTATCTGCATCCTAATTTCATAGCAATAGCATAACGTTGAAAAGTGAGAATAAACCGGCAGTAAGCGTCTCATGGCGTTACCCCGAATAATCTTTTTTAGTACAGTAAAACACAGATTTATATATAATTTACTTAGTTCCCTTCATCATCTTCGGCCACATCATCATTGTCCATGGCGAGGTTGAGGCTAAACACAAATGGCCTCACAATGGGGTTAAAGGGAATGGGCAAATACTCCACGCATGCCGCTGCGGATCGGTGGAGGTGGGCAACCTACTGTTTGAGTTTACAAGCCGCCTAGAAGGCCTCGACAATCACAATTAAGTTATAACCGGGACCAACAGCTTTAAGTACCTTCCGAAGCACGGAAAACTACTAGGCGGTCACCCATCTGGATATCTACCGGTCTCACCGGTGATTTCTTAATTTTGCCGATCGATTAAAAACGGATAATCAAGCTACGCCACGACCGCTTCCACCTATGCCATACCTAAAAAATATGTAATATAAGATAGTTTCCAATATAAATATTGTTGCTGCTATCCGATTAGCCTAGCACATATTTTGAGCCTTTTCTGTCCATAAACAAAAACATTTTCCAACTGAAAAATGCCTTCGTAAAACAGTGATTACTTATAGGTATAGCTGGCAACACCGTCGCACGTTCCGCTGACGTGACCGGCATCCCGCCCGCCCTCTAATATGAAGCTGGGCGGGGGTGATTAGGAATGAAAAACTTTCTCGGTTATACCACGTATTTTAATATGCTTTTTTAATATTTTGGATAGGCTTTTTAGAATCTTAACAAGGGCCAGAATCTGTGGCTGCTAGATACTGAAGATACGAATTTTGAAGTTACCCTATACTTCAAAATTACTACTAATACCACAGATGACAGTGTTCCCTAATCAATTAAAAAAAATAACCATCATAAGTTACAGATTAATTTCAGAGCGAGTTGCTCACCGAGTGTGTACAGTCACCAAAAAACTTATTTAAAAAATAAGTTTATTGTTGACTGCACTTTTTGTTGACTGTACTTGCATTGTCATCTATATATATAAAATTCAAAGTCCTGACTGACTGACTGACTGATTGACTGATATTATAACGCACAGCCCAAACCGCTGGTCCTAGAGACTTGAAATTTAGAGGGTATATTCTTTGTGAAGAGTAAGTATCCACTAAGAAAGGGTTTTTCGAAATTCCACCCCTAAGGGGGTAAAATAGGGGATGAAAGTTTGTATGAAAGTCCGTCAATTTCGATGTTAGGATTTTCTAAATTTGTGTTAAGGCTGAAGATTGAAAATTAAGTTATAATTATGTCTCAGCGTTTCTAATAATTCCACCCTCGAAGCGGGATGAAGTTGTTTTGTTTTATTGTTGTAAACAAATATGTCATTTGTTTCCTGTAGGCCGTGCGGGCGAAGCCGCGAGCAGAAGCTAGTCCAATATATTAATATATACCAAATATCCTGTAGGTAAGGACGATAAACTGAAATTTTGAATATTTTCTGCACACATTTCAACAGTTATCAGAATATCTATCCTCTATATAGGTACGTATTGTATATCTTTATAAGTTTATACAGCGTGTAGCGAGTTCGCTGTGGATGCGAGTCACGTGCGCGTACGTGAGCACCCCGGCCCGGAATTACAGCCTGTATACATATAGATATAAATATATATAAACTGGCAAAAGCTAAGATGATTTAGTGACGAAATTGTTGTAAAATATTAAATTTATTTAAGAAAAAGAGCATATTTTACTAAGATTTTTATTCAGAAGGTCGAAGATATTTTTTTGGGCAAAGCGGGATTTTGTAAGCTCTTGAGTAAAAAAAGCGGGATTCTATCGCCGAAAGCGGGACATACTAAAAAAACTGGCCAAGTGCGAGTCGGACTCGCGCTTCCTATAGGGTTCCGATTTTCCGAAAAATCTTATAGGTATGTAAATAGTTCATTGATAATGGGAATTGAGCCTCGAAGGGTTTTGCCCTTTTTATTTTATATACGTATTTTTTTTTAGTAATGTAACGAGTTATTTTCGAAAAGCGGGACTGAGTCTGTCCCGCGCGGGACATTTATATTTGGGCTAAAAATCGGGACGTCCCGCCAAAATCGGGACGTCTGGCAACGCTGCACTCAAAACTAACATCTGAGACACATGAAAACTTCTGCGGTTTGACATGAAAAAAACTAAATGAAAACCTACTTCTTTTCAAACAGCAGAAGATTACTATCCAATGTTGATCTTCTAAGTAATCATCTCATTCGACGAGCTGTTTATTTTACTAAATTAATATGAATCTGAATTCGAATTTAATGCCTCCCAAGTATTGCACCACTGCACCATTGGGAACAACTAATATACCCACAGTTTAATAGGGTTAAATCCCTCATTTTGCGCGTGAAAGTATTTTTATGGCTTCAAAGGAATGCTATGAAATGGCTGTCGGCTAAATGTGCTCCCCCCTGACAACTTGATGATTTAGTGCTTACATAAGTTTATAATTTGATCCATATACTTATGATATTACTTGGAGAAAATCTACGGTGAAATGTGCCAGGAAAAAAATCTTTGATATCTTCCTGACCATCGATATCTTTTATTAGACCATTTCCGTGAAAAAATATACGGTCAGATGACAAGCGGTTAACGTAGCCATGTGGACGCTTGCAACTCACGGGCACAGAATAAATAGTAGTTGACACGGGGCATCACTAACGCGTTACCGACCCTTTTCCTATCCTATGTGTTAATCCAGATTGTATTTTATCTATGTGCCAAATTTCATCCAAATCCGTACAGTCGTTTTTGCGTGAAAGAATAACAAACATCTTCACAAATCACACCCTCACATCCATACAAAATGTTCACATTTATAATATTATACTAGCAGTACTCCGCGGTTCCACCCGGAATTAGCCTATGTCTTTCTCCATACCATAGGCTATCTGCATGCCAAATTTCATGATGATCCGTTGAGTAGTTGAGGCGTGATGTCGTAACAAACAAACAAACTCATTAGTATCTATTGTACGTAGTATTTTATTTACTCTATGGTATCTACAATATTATAGTTAGGTTAGGATAGCTGTACATAAAGAACTGATCGGTACTGTCATGCACGGTGGTGTTAACAATAAAATAAATTATAAGTTCAAAAAGTTCTATGTTTTAAAAATATCTCAACTTTTCCAAGTTTTGCAAAATTTCTGCACGCTCCTTTTAAAGATTGATGGTAAAAAACATAAACATTGACATTATAACTATAGGATGTAGCGATAACATGCTGTGGGTTCACCATTTTAATGAATGAGTGAATTTTTGTTATTTTTAAGGTTCCGTAAAGTGTGCCTAGCGGGACCTAATTACTAAGCTTACGCCAAGCCGCTTGTCTGTCCGTCACAGGGTTGTTGTTACTGTAATAACTAACTAATAACTAAGTTGGTAGCTAATTTTAATAGTGCCAGAAATTTTGGTATTTACTATGGCCTCTATCATGATAAATTATAAAATATTGAGTTAAAACCCAAGGCCAAATTCAAATTCCAAATTCAAGAACTTTCGAAAAATGCCACTATTTTTGTTCGTTTTCAAATTCAATTCAAATTCAAAATCATTTATTCAAATAGACCTTTGCAGGCACTTATGAAAAGTCTGACTCTAATACTCTAATACCGGTTCGGAAGGTTGCATTTGCTGAGAAGAGCCGGCAATAAACTCAGCAATTACTCTTTTCAAAACAAGCTTAGATTCATTACATAATATTTACATTCTAATCGCACTGACAACAATTGCGTGTTTTTGTTCCGGTTCTATCGCTAAAAACGGCTTTACGTAAGAAGCAGACATTCAGGTCTTTAGTTATTTAAATAACAAACTATGTAAAAAAAGGGAAAATTAAAAATATATATTAATTTTGCGCCTACTAGTAATTTATAGCAAACATTCACAGTAAGTTAAGGTACAGAGTCACAATATAAAGGTGGGTTTATAACTTTTTAAAGAACCCTCCGAGCGTCAATTCGACTCTCACTTGGCCAGTTTTTTTTTTCAGGCCGTTTTTCCAACTACAAGTGTATGTGCTCGAATCAGCATGTCATTAAAATATCATACAATATACATAAAATACAATAACAATTTTTTTTTCTACTACTAATTTATATTTTTCATGTTTTTTTTATATTTTTTAGGTACTTACACCCAGCAAAAAACCTCCTAACTTTTAACACAGCACACATCCTGTACAACTTACTAACTTATACAATTACATACGACCACAGACTAGTAATCACACCGAATCTCCAAACAATATGGCGGAACAAAAAACAAGCGTAACTAAGCATTGACAACAAATTGTTTTTGTCCAAATGTAGGGGGACAGTGGACAGTTTTTGTATGGATAATATTAAAAAAGCGACAGTGTAAGTGCTATACGATTGGAGAGGAGTGACATGTGCTTGGACAGTGCTGCGTGGACAGGGAATAAGCGGGGATCCATGAGCGTAACGCCTCTAAAAACAAGTAAGAAACTCTATTGATTACGTTTCTAAAGAACAGTTAGACATCTCTTAAAAATTCATAAGCATATTTTTGTTTGTTGTTTAAATGGGAGTGAAATTTCCTAATTTCACAAACAAACCACGCATCGATTGATGCCCGCATGCATTTTACAATTTAAATTTACATAGTATTACTATTTATTTATTTCCATGAAGATCAGAATAGACGAATATTCAATTTTGATTTAAATGCAGTTAGAATACGGTGCCAATTTATCTATCTACTTATCATCTTCTTCTTATGCGTAAAATTATTATTATTTTTTTCCAAAAAATCCTTACATGTTTTGCTTATTTAATAGTCGCCAACAACTACGTACTATTGCAGTTTGTAGGCGTGCACTCTTTCACAGTTTTGTTGGTTAGGTACGTACATTATTTACTTTATTACTTAACAATCACATTATCAATCTTGACAGAGTAGTCGTGGTCATCATGACGTGTGATTAGTGGCGCGCTTCCCAACAACACGCCGCCATTTTTGCTTAACTACTGCTCTTATGGTGCAGATATTGATGGGACCGCCTATTCACTATTAGACCCATTAGTAAACTAATTTATCCGCTGGTTAACAAATAAGTCTTGGATATGCTCGAAGACTAGATCGAGCTAGACCAGCTAATACGAGCTGATATCAATAACTTTATTTGATACAAAATCTTTTATTACGTAATGATAATTACTACTTATATTAAAAACGGAGTCTGTTGATTGGTTTGTCCTTCTTTCACACAGCAACGGAGCGACGGATCGACGTACGATTTTTTATCCTGGGAAAGCAGGTGAATTCGCGAAGCGGAAGCAATTAAAATTTTTATTAGATATTTTTAGTTCTGGGGGCCTACCACAAGCTCTTAAAACAAAGTTAAAATAACCTTATTTGTCTTTTGTCCCGTTTTGACGACGGATGTCAAAGAAAGACAAAAGACAAGTATGGTTATAATAATATTGTTTTAAGAGATTGTGGTTCGCCCTCAGGCCACATCAAAACAAATAAAGAGTAAGTTAACTCCAGCAGCACATTGTATGGCCCGCACTAATAGTCGCTCAGAAAGCGGGGAGGTAATGGCGCGGGCACATTTTCCCGACTTACACTCAGCCATACCACCTTGACAGTGGAATGCCGTAAATCATAACTAAGCCGAGAACTTGGGGTATCGCTTGATGAATAACATCTTATTGATGATCGCAGGGCAGCCAACTGCGTGAAAATTAAGTTGGAAGCTAAGATGGGGTATTGGTTGAAGGAATGATAATTCATTGGTGAGTTGTACGAATCATGGAGAAAAAATAAATGTATGATATCTTCCAAATTATTTATTTTATTTATTTGGAAAACAGACTGTTATTAATTAAAATTAAAATGTTTACACACGCTGTAAATGTAAGTGAAATATTTTTTTAAATTCTAATTTAAATATTTATGTATACACAACTTCCTCGCTGGATTTACAAACATAATCCTTTTGACACTGCATTATACTAAACATATTCTATACTATAAATTGCAACTTTTTGTATTTATTTAGAATACCCATCATATTTCCTATTTTAGATACCTCAAGTTACTACTCAGACTCCAAAAATCAGTTTTAACGTCGTCTTACTTCTCTAAAAATATTTAGGTATCATCCAGGCAAGACAGGCTCGATCAAGTTACTTATTCATCGGATTTCTTGAAAATGTGATATACAGGTCGTTGTTTTGGTCAGCGACGAGCGACTCAGGGTCGATAATACAAATGATACTGGTGCTAAAAAAAATATAAAAAAATACTTATTTTATTTATAATAATAAAAAAAAAAAAAAACATTGGAAAATCATGTAAGCTAAACAAAGCTAAAGTGTAGATGTAATACTCAACGGGAGTGCGAGAGATTAAATGTATGGGGCGACGGCGGCTTGCACCTAGCTCTAGTCTGTTCACGAGCCTAGTAATCACACGTTGCGGTAATTTTAGTTCAAATTGATTAAGGTATTTCTCACTGTATTTACAGTATTTAATGGAATTAAGGCCATTTTTAGAAAATGTATTTTTTGTACTTCCGCCCCTGGGTCGCTTGTCGCCGACCAAAACAAACAACCTGTATAAATTTAAGATATGTCAGCCTGCTTGTTAAACTAAAAAAATAAATGCAAACATTTGAAAATGTCTCGAGACTAGACGATTTGTATCGTTACAGGACTCCTAAATCAATAAAAAGTAGACTAGCTTGATAAACCTAGAATTCCTGGCCACAAATAAGGTTAAAATTTGACAGTTTTTGTTTTATTTATCTACACCTTTAATCCTTTTGAGATCTCAAAATTGTGACTGAACAAAAAATTCGTCGAATTCCCTAAATCGTCTAAATCCAAGATCGACATAAAATTGCCGGCTTAAAATAAAAAAAAACAGACAGGGTGTGTCGGTTGCGCAGTAAGCTATGGTTCCGTAGAACATGGCTACACGTAGCAAGTAGTTCGTTTTTAGTTAGTAGTAATAGTAATATGTTAATTATTTACTTATTTTAATACAACTGAAGATATTCTAAATAATATATTTATTTTTTAAACACGATTAATGCGAAATGATATCCGATCGGCTTCCTATGGTGTATATGTGTGCGTTAGGCCATGTATTTACAAGAAGGCCGGCTTCCTGCGACCCTCTGTCTTAATTTTTGTTTATGAATGACTTTTTGGCGGGAACTTGCAGAGTGACATTGCGTTTTCATTTTTATTTTCATAAATTCGTGTATTTTGAGTTTTATTGCATATTATCGGTGGTATTTTATCCAATAAAGATCATACATGTGCACCAGTGAAGTGAAATGAAATGAATTATGTGTATCGTGGCTTTTCAAGTTGTCTCAAGAAGTCCGTGAAAAGTGTTAGTACAATTACCACCATTGTACTAAAACATGACTATTATGGACGATGACTGAAAAATGACATCTGTCACGAGTGTCACGACATCAGTCTCCGTAGTTTAATCCATATTAAAATCAGAATAGTCTTCAAATAGCCTCAGAACGCAATCCAAAACATAGAAAATAGTGGCTTCAACGTCGTGTATCGTTTGCAGCGAAAGGTCAGCACTTTTTATATTGAAATATTGTACGGAAAAAGACTTGAAATAGCTGATAACAACAAAATTTTACAAGGTACCGCCATAAATTTTAATAATTAATCTGACAGCTTTAGAACTGACGTGTGACAGCTGTCAATTAATTGATTATTTGTTTGACACAGTAGTGTTGCAACAAAATAAAAATTATACAAATTTTGGATAAAACACGTCCGTCTAGAAAAAATAATGGCACCTTCCAAAATTAAGTGTGCAGGATGCCATAATGAAATACAAACGCGTGAATTTTTGAATTGCTCAATTTGCGACCTGAAATACGACATGGAATGTGTCAATTTATCTTCCAAACAATTTAAAATAATGAGTGCAGAACAGAAATCTGCCTGGAAATGTCCTGAATGTCGAAACAAGAGGGCAAAATCCGGTAATACCAACACTCCTGTACATTCAGGGTATCCAAGTACCTTGGGCGATGACCCCGATGCTAAACTTACGACTCCATCTAATGTAACCATTCGACCAAATAGGCAAAAGCAACAAACGTTTGACTCACCTAGCGAGGATTACTTAACAGAAAAGAAATTACGCACGATTCTCAAAGAAACTCTCGAAGTATCAATAATGTCTCAACTTAGAGATATACATGCAGAAATAAGTAACTTTCATGAGTCCCTTGCATTCATTAATCAGCAGTATGAAGACATGAAAACCCAAATTGACCATAAAACAACTATCATAAAAGAATTGGAAGAAGATAATGTCAAACTGAAATCGACAGTAACAGATCTCTCCAGTAGACTCAATTTAGTAGAGCAACACATGAGAGAAAGCAATTTGGAAATAAATGGAATCCCTGAAAACAAAACCGAAATACTAACAAACACCGTACAACAACTCGTAAAAGTCATAGATAATCCAATTTCCTCGGAAGACATCCTTCATGTAACTCGAGTTGCAAAACTGAACAAGGACAGTGACAGACCGCGAACAGTGATTGCTAAGCTACGTAGCTCCAGTCAACGGGATGCTGTACTTGCCGCTGTTGCTAGGTATAACAAAAAGAACTCACAGGACAAGCTGAGTTCTAGCCACCTGGGATTGGGAGGAACGCGCATGCCAGTATTTGTGACTGAACATTTGACCCCAACAAACAAGTCTCTCCATGCAGCGGCACGTATAAGAGCCAAAGAAAAGGGGTATAAATTTGTTTGGATTCGAAATGGAAGGATCTACGTACGTAAAGACGAATCTAGCCAAGCTCATCTAATTCGCAGCATTGACAGCCTTCATGTTATATAGACTAGTTACTGTATCATATTAGTTTTTATCATGTCATTGCTATGGTATTATTGTTTTAAAATTCGATATTTATTATCAAAATGTTCGGGGCCTACGCACAAAAACCAACGAGTTATATAACAACATCCTCCAAGGTGACTATAAAGTTATTGTATTTACTGAGACCTGGCTCAATTCTAATATAGCAAACAACGAGTTTATTGACTCAAGGTACAATGTATATCGCAGGGATCGTCACAGTACGGCGAGTTCCAAAGTGGATGGTGGAGGAGTCATGATAGCAGTATCAAAGGATGTCCCATCATCCCGTGTACAAAATTGGGAATCAAAATTTGAAGATCTATGGATTACCATACAAGTTCGAACCAATAATACTACAATGAAAATCGCCATCTGTGCAGTTTACCTTCCTCCACCAGTCACTCTTGAAACACTGTCTGGTTTTGTTGAAAATGTTGATTGTGTAATGAATATAACCGACCACGTGATATTGCTGGGAGACTTTAATCTTGGTTTTATTAATTGGGATAGCACTGTTGGTCACTCTTATATGACGCCATCGAATTACAATTGTGCTCTGGGTTATGGTCTTATCGATTTCATGTCTTTTAACAACTTACATCAAACAAATAATATAAGTAACGAAAATAAGAAAGTGCTTGATTTGATTTTAACAAATATTCCGAACGCATATGTGTCCAAACCCCTCGATCTCTTATCAAAGCTAGACTCAAATCATCCTAATTTATTGTTCTCACTCCCATCTTCTGCAATTAGCTACCTTCAACCTAACTATTGCACAGGTTATGACTATTATAGAGGTGATTATTGCAGTATAGTGCAGAACCTGAAAAACGTGGACTGGCAGGAAAAGTTGCTGGGGTGCGAAAGTGTTGACACCATGGTTTCTGTTTTCTATGACACTTTGGGCACTATCTGTGACAGCTGCCTAAAAAAGCGAAAAAACAGAAGAAAATCCAAATATCCTATATGGATGACCACAGCTCTAATTAAAAGGCTGTCTGAAAAAGAAAAGATAAGACAAAGATACAAAAAATACGGTAACCCCCGCGATAAACTTGAATATGAAATAGTAAGGGACCAATGTCAAAAATTAACGAACAAATGTTATAGCAATTACAAACTTAATATAGAATTGAATATATCAAAAAATACAAAAGCATTTTGGAGCTTTATAAAGGATAAGCGTAAAGGTAATTCTTCGATACCGACTGATATGACGTTGGACAATACAGTAGCTAACAATGGTACTCAGGTAGCTGATCTTTTCGCCAAACACTTTTCCTCCGTTTATACTGATAGCTCCTCCAATTTTAGTCCCAAATCCTCTCCATCAAATTGGTACATATCCAAAATTAGATTGACTGAGGATGAAATAACTAGACAAATAAAAAAACTCGATACTAATAAGAGTGCAGGTCCTGATCTCATACCCCCATTATTCGTCAAGCGTTGTGGCTCGGCATTATCCTACCCTCTTTCAATTATCTTTAATCGCTCCCTGGAAGATGGTAAATTTCCCGATAAGTGGAAAATGGCAAGAATTACGCCTATATACAAAAAAGGGGACCAAAGCAGTGTTAAAAACTATCGACCAATTTCCATCTTGAGTTGTTTTTCGAAATTATTTGAATCTCTCATCCATCCAATAATTTCAAGGCTTGTCGATCATACCATCACTAAACATCAGCATGGTTTTCAACATGGTCGCTCGGTACATACTAATCTGGTCTCATTCGTGTCAGATCTAAGTGAAGATATTGACAAAGGCCATCAAGTAGATGCTATATATACCGATTTCAGCAGCGCTTTCGATAAAGTAAGCCATCCGTTGTTGCTTAAGAAGTTGGAAATGTATGGTGTCGGTGGTTCTCTACACAAATGGTTTGAGTCATATCTTCAAAAAAGGCCTCAAGTTGTGTCTATTGGTGGCCATCAATCTTCTACCTTTTTTGCAGAATCAGGTGTCCCACAGGGATCGCATCTTGGCCCAGTACTCTTTTCTATATTTGTAAACGACATCACAGAACAAATTCTGCATTGCAAACTTTCACTATTTGCTGATGATCTTAAGTTATATCGATCTGTGACTTCCACTATTGATGTGGAACTTGTTCAAAGTGACCTGAACAGAGTGGAGCGATGGTGTCGGTCTAATGGCATGTTGTTAAACGTTTCTAAATGCTATCATATCAAATATACGCGAAAGAAAAAACCGATTGCATCAAGTTATTATCTGGACGGCATCGAGCTCGAAGAGGTTAGTGAGATCCGGGATTTGGGAGTTGTTATCGATGGAAAATTGAGCTTTATTCCCCAAATTGACACAATAGTTAGAAAAGCCTTACAGATGCTGGGATTTTTGAAGCGAAATACAAAGGGTTTTCAGCAGATTCAAACCAAAATAATACTCTATAATGCCCTGGTGCGCAGCTTTCTTGAGTTTGCTAGTGTGGTTTGGAGTCCCTATTACAGCACTCACTCTCAACGCATTGAAAGCGTTCAGCGCTCCTTTACGAGACATATCGCTTTTATTTCAAGGGGAATTTCGCACAGGTGCACGTATGATCAGCGCCTTGCATTTTTCAAAATGGAAACCTTGCGTAACCGCCGTATAATGCACGACATAGTCTTTTTACACAAAATAATTAACGACGAGATTAAGTGCCCTCAAATATTAGAAAGGATTTGTATGACAGCTCCTCACAATTTACCCAGGCATCCTATAACCAAGATTTTTTGTGTTCCGTTCTCTAAAACAAACGTTGGCGCTAATTCACCTATGTCCAGAATGACAAATGAGTATAATACCCTAAGTAAAGAGGTTGATGTAGATATATTTGGCGACTCACTACCTGCTTTCATAAATAAAATACGAAAGCCCAGATAACTTCCGATGTATCTTTTTAATTAACTTTGTACTTTTTTTCTTTATTCACACATATTGTTTTAATGTCAACACGCGTTTTTAATCGTAATTGTTATTTTAAATTCTATTTTAATCATTGATTTATGTATTTTTAAAATTGTATTTCTGATTATTTTATTGTATTTTTTTTTTTTTTTGATTATTTTAAACTGTATTTTTAATTATTAAGAATTGTATTTTTGATTATTTTAAATTGTATTTTCGATTATTATGAAGTGTATGTTTGATTATTTTAAATTGTACTTTTAGACACTCATTGAAAATTTTGATTTGATTTATTATATAATATTTAATCTACTTAGTCTGTTGTCTTGCATGGTCTATGTTGTGTGCATCTGTAATTGGTACATGTATCAGAATAGTTATATTATAATTATATTAATAGCTACAAATGTGTGTAATACATGTGCTGTTGATGTACCTTTTTATAAATAAATAAATAAATGACTGACTGAGGACTATGTGAAAGTGATTCATTGTGACTAGAACTTATAATATTACTGGAAATTAGCAAAATACACAAGCCGTATGACGCCATTGTTGAAAAAAAAAGTCAATGAATGCTTGTGTCAAAATTAAGAAATTGATGTTTAGATCTATGGACATTAGAAATTTTCTAGGGTTACTTCATTACAACGGAACCCTAAATTGGCGACAATAAGAGAACGATCGACAATTGGCATCTTCGTCAAAGCCGCTTAATAAGTTTCTGGTTACTTGTCCATCATCACGTGGTTTTTATCCTTTTCCAATATACTGGACGTCATTTCAAATGCAACCCTATCACATTCCACTCACAATACAAATTCACTTGCATTATCTGCATCAGATCTTCAGCTTAGTTGCATAGGAGTGGCAGATTTATGGATGTAACAATAAGGTTTATTTTTGATTATTCCAGAAGGAGATCAAAGGGTTCTGGAGACAAGTAGAGGGACGACTTCTTACCTATAGTACCGACTCACTTATTTTGTCCATACTAAGACAATGTATGCGATGAATTCGCGGTTCAATGCAAAAAAGCACGCGTTAGTAACTAAGGGTTGTCACTTGTCACTTTGCTGTTATTTTTTGTGTAAATATTGTATCTGTTATATTCGCATAGTTTTCAACAAATGTAGCTCTGAGTGTTTATGATAGGGTGGATTTTTGAGTAACGTGGGTAATACTTCCGCGTCTTGTTTGAAAGTTATTTACAAAAAAAAAGTTTTACTACCCTTAAATCAACTGATAACTGCTGCAACAGCGAAAAAGCCCACAGGTCGCGTGCAGCTCGTTTTCCTCGACGGATTTCATACTATTATTAGAAATACGAATGTAGAGCGTAGTGGTACAACTTTTTCCTGAGAACTCGGGTAAGTAACTTCATAAACTTTTTAACTCCTGTGCCTCAATTAATACTTTTATCATAGTGTTCTTTCTTTCATAGTCAAAGTTAAAGCCATTTATTCAATTTAGTCCCTCCTGGGCACTTATAAAGGTCAAAACTAAAGTTACCACCGGTTCGGAAGACAGCCTTCATCTGAGAAGAACCAGCAAGAAAACTAGCCAGGTTACATTTTTTAAGTATCTTTTGGACACAAATTGTAAACTATACTGGCTTTTTTTTCTAATGTCACTGCATACTCAATCTATGTTCAATTATTATTTATTAATAACACAGTCGACTAAATAAAAAAACGTAGCGTATGCGATAAATCGTTAAATGGCTTGAATGATATAATATATTTGTTTTTATCATTGGATTTTTGTAAAATACGAAATATTTGATTAATACACACAACATTTTAGTAGACCCTTATAATTGTAGTGGGTTATATTAATTAAAATTTAATAGAAAAACAAAAACATCGTGACAACCCTAACGCAAATACGGATAATATGGTAACATTGGTAGTATAATTACCTGTAGCACCTCGCATAGTCATAGACAATATCCTATTGTATTGTTGACGCGATGCTCTATAAATCTGACGAGGCTTGTTTACATCAACCATAGACATTGACGCCATGACAGAATATTAAAATATCAGGGTAAACTGAGTAGTAACTGGCCTTTGAAAATTAAGTTGTTAAATAATATTAAAATTTGAAATAATAAAAGAGGTTTTGATTAAATTTGATAGATTAAACATTCTATACTCATACTATTCATATTTATTCTCATTTTACATGCACACATGTGACACATACATAAACACGCATATCTCCATCTTCTTCCAATTATACGCTCACAACTGATTTCTCCACGATACAAAAATACTCTGTTTATTTGATTCATACAGATCTTTTACTTTTAGCTTATAGAAAAAATATTGTATATCATTTAAAATTGGCTGTAAATATTGTATTTCATAAGAAAATTGTATTCATTATTAAGAACTATGGATTTTGTAATTAATAATTAAATTTAGAAAATGGTAAACTTGCGAAGCATCTACAGGCAAGCCGGGTTTACTAATGACTTTAGGCGACTGTAGCCATCTGCACCATTGAGTTAAGCTATCATTATAATGTCGGTATTGACAGGTTTCTGAAAAAAAAAAAAATACTTGGTACATGGTCAGTTACTGTACCATCTCCCCTACCATTAAGCCTTTTACGTCTTTATTACCCTCATGTTATAGCCTATAATCCTGTGCAAATAACATATATGGATTTATCACCTTGTGTATGAAAATGTATTCTGCAAACGGCAAATGTATGATTAAACTTGTAAGTTTTTCATTACATACATAAATTATGAGGATTTATTATAGAGTTGCTTTTGTTTGTCCTTAAAAGCTATGTATGGGTTTTTATTTAACAGAAATGTAAGGTGTAAAAGTAAAAAAAATATAATGTTTGTTACACTGACGAGTAATATATAAAAATCACTAACTTGAACGTGAACAATATTTAAACCACGCAAGATGGCTTCTTGAAGTGAAAAGCGACATTCAAATGTATTTAACGCATTAAAAAACACTAAATAGAAACGAAATAAATGTGTCAAAGAACGAGCAAGAAGAAGAGAGAGAGGTAGAGCGTAGCGGGGAAGTACCTCCTTACAGAATACCGCAGACAAATAACTTTATGTTGTGTTCCTGCGCGTGAGTTAGGTCGTCAGAGCTCATTGGGGAGGCGGAAAGGACGGTAGCGCGTGAGCGATGCTTCGTGTGTTGCAAGCGTCCATATGGCTACTGTAACCGCTTACCATCAGGCGGGCCGAATGGTTGTTTACCGACTTAGGCGTATAAAAAAAAATTAAAGATCTTTATGTATTAGGCACTTTGCAAGTGGCTTTTTATATTGCTCGTCAGTGTATTTGAAGCAATAAAGTATTTTTTAATGTTTTTTTTTGTACATTTTTATTACATTTACAATGAAGTTGTGTTGGCATTGTTGTGTTAATAAGCCATAACATTTACACTTACATTTACACTAGATATATTTGAAAGCCTCTGACATCAACTAACACGACACGTTGTATGTATACAGCACTACCTTGCTATTTATTTCATCACTTACCATGGTGAAATTGCGGTCAAACACAGGCCTATAAACAGTAAAAAAAAAAACCATTTAGAATCTAATTTACGAATCCAAAAATATAAAAAATTAAGTAAATATTTGTTGCACGAATAGTTTAATTAATCAAATGAATCTAAACATCTATTCAGACCGACAATTAGAGATAAGTTTTGTTAAAACTTAACAAAAATATCCCGACATATGTTAAGAAAAAGTAAATATTTGTTGCACGAATAGTTTAATTAATCAAATGAATCTAAACATCTATTCAGACCGACAATTAAAAGATAAGTTTTGTTAAAACTTAACAAAAATATCCTGACACATGTTAAGAAAAAGTACATTAAGGTACACCCAACAAATTATAATGACAATCGACAAAAGTACACTTATCAAGTAATTTAACTTTTAATCGATCCGAATTATTCGATTCATAATCGCAAGAACAAAACAAGGTACGGCTTTTGTCAAAGAGTAAAGACGCGTGCCGCAAAAAATACACCAATTATTTCACTCAAACAGTAATTTCGAGTCATTGTTCTTAAGAAATACCAATTATATACAATTACTTGTATATGACATTGTGTCGTTTCATTCCGGCCGATCGATACTGAATCGATGTTGTGGATCATTCGAATAGTCGGCGAGCCAATACATCGGTTCCTTTGTGCGGGTAAAAAGCGGAACAATGCTGTGGTCACCGAATGTCCGAGTGTTCTGTACGGTCTCTGATGGAGGTGTCAATATGTGCTGTTATGCTGCCCTCTGTGTTCTGAATATCAACTCAAAATAAATGAGCTTTTAAGTTAATGAAGAGACCTCATTGTATTTGGGGTATATAGAAGCTCCAGGAGCGACTAATTTGTGGCGAACTGAGTACCTATAGAAGGCCTATTCAGCTAGAGCCGAATATCATCATTGAAAAGCTGGACAAGTGGGTAGTAGAGGCATTACGGCTATCTTTTTCAAACATACGGGCAGCTCTTACCTACCGGTATCTTATAGGTTCGATTCCCAAGACTATGGGGCATTTCTTTTCTATTTGATAATATAAAAAATGTATGTTATATTTTTCTTTAAAATTTACCTACATAATTTTATGAATATTCACCTTTTAATATTGGAATTTATTTAGAGAATATAAAAGAAAATTCTTGTCTCTACATCACCCATGCCATTTCCTACTCTCTTACATAGATCGAGTGCCTATTATATGGAGGCGGTAAAAAATACTTTGACGAGTCTCGTGGCCTTTACCATACGGTCCCATATATGACAAATACCTCAGGATCGATGGCTTACCGCTCTGGGAATAACAAATTACATAATTAACGTAAAAAAGGCTTATGCCGAAAATAGAACCGACATTGAAGTCAAATAAATTAGGACACATTATTGTGTGTAATTACTTGTGTACCAAATAGAAAACAGCGACTAGCATCAAAAGTTTAATAAGGTTGGTTAATATGAACAATTAATAAGGTGGTATTGTTTCATCTGAAGAGGCTAGTAGAGAAATAAATAACATACAATTATCGATCTATTCGCAAAGAAATGTTTTTGTTAAAAAAAGTACAAGGTTTTCTTTGTTGACTGTACTTGCATTGTCTTCTAATATAGGTACTAATGTATACCAAATATCAAGTCAATCCCACCACTGGAAGTGGGGGAAATTCGACTTGCAAGATTAGAAACATAAACACATTGCAAGTTGAATAAAAGCTTGTAAAAAGATACAAAAACAAAGTTTCCCGCGATAAAAATTGCGACGCAGATAAGAAATTATGCAATAGATACATTAACATTGTATCTAGGACATAATTTTTCTCAATAACAGAATCATGTTTAAAACACATAAAAGGGACGTAATAAGACATGCGCAACTTTTTTAAATTCCAAATATGGCGTGCATATTATTAATACGGCATCACTGGAAAATTATTCAAATGAATTGTGTTTTGCGTCAAGTTTTTCCGTAATTACAATATTCGAGCATACAAGTAGTAAAACATAATCGACATGAGTATGTTTATGTAGAACCATTTAAAGAAACCATGTTTCAGGTTTTTGTATGGGATGTGATCCCCTTAGTAAGGAAATATACGGGTATTAATGCAGTAAAAATAAGTTCAACAGAATTTTCTTACCTTGGCGTCTATTCATACGTACCGCAACCACATCATAGAGTCGTCGCGACAAAATGTAGTCAAGCTGTGGTTACGTGTGAATAGTGTGGCTGCGGCTTTTTGCGGTTGCGTTGTGGTAGTTACAAATTGTTTGTACCGCTCTAGTACCCGCAGCGGCGTGTTCGGTATTACACACGTAAACGTGAATTTAACTATAAATTTTCATACAAATCATGTTTTCTTGGATTATGATACAAATTAGCGCCCGTTCACGCGGTGTGACTATGATGGGACTTTCACAGTATGATTCAGTATTTTCTAAGGCATAGCTTAATGAAAGTCTCATCTTAATCAGAACTGCCAGTTCAGAAACAAGCGTAAGAAACGCATACTCTCGACGGCCGCACCGTAGTGTGGTTAATAAAGGGCTTTACAATGTGTTGCCGTACTTTGTAAAGCCGAGAAGGCTCTCTGATGGGGTGCCGGAGCACAACGATACATTCTCGGCGATTTTCAACGTGAGGCTTGAGGCCGTGCAACTAATAATAGGTCTTTACCTATGAAATTGCCGTTCTGCAGTACTGGCCATTTCAAATCAAAATAATTTTTGTTTGGCTAAGAATTCTAATTTCAAATTAATTTTATTTTAAAAACATGGAATTCTTTTTCTAAAAGTAGTCATTTGTTTATTGATTAGTGTTACATTTTCATCGCATTTCAATCTTTTTCGTCATCATGGATACGTTAAAAATTCGAGTAATTATGGAATATGAGTACCGTCGTGGCAGCAACGCCGCACAAGCGGCACGCAACATCAACGACGTTTACGGAGCTAACACTACAAACCAACGCACCACCTGTTATTGGTTTGCTCGCTTCCATTCTGGGAATTTCGACCTGAAAAATGAACCTCGCGGTCGTCCAAAGACTTTGGTCGACAATGACGAATTAAAGGCGATTGTGGAAGCTGATGATACACAATCGACGGCTGAATTAGCAGCAGCTTTCGACGTTAGCGTCAAAACAATATTGGTCCATTTGCGTCAAATTGGCAAGGTAAAAAAGCTTGACAAATGGGTGCCCCACGAACTCAATGATCGCCAGCGCGAAGTACGCGTCGAAACGTGCCTTGCACTGCTCAACAGACACACAAATGAAGGAATTTTGAACCGCATTGTTACCTGCGATGAAAAATGGATTCTGTTTGATAACCGCAAGCGCTTAGCAAGTTGGTTGGATCCTGGTTCAGCACCTAAACAATGCTCTAAACGAAAACTTACCCCTAGAAAAGTAATGGTCACTGTTTGGTGGTCTAGCGCCGGTGTGATTCATCACAGCTTCTTACCAAACGGGGTGAGCATTACTGCAGATGTGTACTGTGAAGAACTGAACACAATGATGGAGAAGCTGGCACATCTCCAACCAGCATTGGTCAATCGCTCTTCTCCGCTGCTCCTGCACGATAACGCGCGACCTCATACTGCACAGCAGACGGTCTCCAAGTTGCAAGAACTGGGGTTGGAAGTTCTCCGTCATCCGCCCTACTCACCAGACCTTGCGCCTACAGACTACTACTTTTTCCAGAATTTGGATAACTTCTTGGCGGGAAAAAAATTCAATACCCGAGAGGCAATACAAAATGCCTTTGAAGAATTTGTTGCCTCCCGTCCAGCTGATTTTTTAAGAAGGGCATCAATAAACTGCCCCTGCATTGGCAAAGATGCATTGATTGCATGGGTGATTACTTCGATTAATACAGATAAAAAATACATGAAATCGTTTAATTTTTTTCATACAAAACGGCAATTTCATAGGTAGACCTAATACGTGAACTTTTGATTCTTTGATTTCACTTTTATTATGTAATGAAGCGGATATACTATTTCTGCTTTATAGTCTGTGCCAGCAATGGCGTCACGAGTTTCGTCGAACACAGTTATCAAGCCGTGGATGTGTGAACAAATCGAATTTAAAACTTAATCACCACATCAAAGTGTTGCCGAAGTCGGGCCGACCTTATACGAAACAATAATGATCGATTGAAATGTAAGCCGCGGTGCGTGTGCGCAGGCTTACTGCAATTACTGGCAAATAGACTTGTAATGGGAAGTATGACATAGTCATTAGGCAATTGTCAATAGTCACAGTGATAACAAATTGCGTGTTTAGTAGTTTCCCTTTAGTTTATTTTTTATTTCTAAGCCAGACTTAAGTAAGTCATGCTCACTTTAAGGCCTTTGCTTGCGGCGGCGTCGTGTGACGGGTCGCTCACTTCCCTCCAATATGGCGAGGAGGGCGATGGCTGCCACACGCGTCATACTTGTGAACAGGTGCTGCTTGTGGGGGTTGGTCTGCTTAAGTTTGCCATTTATTTATTTACTTATTAAATATAGATTCAGTCTACTTTGTAGTTTTGCGGCCGCGCCGGGGCACGCAATTGTTGTCAGTGCGATTAGAATGTAAATATTATGTAATGAATCTAAGCTTGTTTTGAAAAGAGTAATTGCTGAGTTTATTGCCGGCTCTTCTCAGCAAATGCAACCTTCCGAACCGGTATTAGAGTATTAGAGTCAGACTTTTCATAAGTGCCTGCGAAGGTCTATTTGAATAAATGATTTTGAATTTTGAATTTTTTGAATTTTGCTTTTGGTATTTAGAATGCTTTAAAACAATATGTTATAGTAAAATAAATGTTTTCTTGGGACTTTTTGGCGGGAAATTGCAGAGTGACGTTGCGCTTTTTCATTTTTATATTTTCATAAATTCGTGTATTTTGAGTTTTATTGCATATTATCGGTGGTATTTTATCCAATAAAGATCTATGTGCACCAGTGAAGTGAAATAAAATGAATCATGTGTATCGTGAATTTTCAAGTTGTCTCAAGAAGTCCGTGAAAAGTTTTATTACAACCACCATTGTACTAAAACATGACTTATGGACGGTGACTGACTGAGGACTATGTGAAAGTGATTTATTGTGACTAGAACTTATAATATAACTAGAAAATGGCAAAATACACAAGCCGTGTGATGCCAAGATATAAAAAAAAAAATTTTTTTTTATTGTGAGTATGATAGTGTTTGACCACAATCCCACCATGATAAGAGATGATATGGCCGACGGCGATGAGCATACAAACCTTTGAAAGCTTCTTGTTCTTAACAAGGAGTTAAGTATATGCGTTATTTAATTGAATATCAGAACTTTTATAGCTCGTTTTATTATAATCAGTCATACACGGATGATACCTAAGATAACTTTATATGGAAACGTAATATTTCATAACTTTTTATATGAAGAAAACACCTTTTATCTGAGCGATCCATATCAGGCACAGTTCTAAATGAACAACCTGTAGATTTATTGTTTATTACTTATCTATCATACAGTTTTCTGCTCGTTAAACACAAACAAACCATACAAGTCGAGTACACACTCCGTTCACAGAATATCACAAGATCTCCAGCCAAACAACAATTCCCTTTTTACCGACTGTATGTTAAAACGAGGAATTCAACTTTTTGCCACCCAACTGTTTATGTCAGCCCCCCACTCGCGGCGACTTTTTCCGCTTTATTTAAAGTATTAATGAATAAGAATAGAGATTGAAAAAGCACCATGGTTTGATTTAATACTTCGCTTATCGTAAGATGTTGGAGATAAAATGCGCTCGCGCTGACTTGAAGCCAACTCTCTGTTATACGGACACGGGACTTGAAACGATGTGGTGATTTTAGATTATATGTTTTATAATTTATTGGCGCGTCTGCCGATGGATTGTGCCGACGTCAAATGATATTTTCTCCGGGATTCTGCGATAGGATTTTTTTTAAATTATTGTATGCTATTGCAAGTTTAATTGTTTGTGACTGGGCATGCCACAAAATGGGCAGATTCAGAAGGAAGATGAGTATGAGGCAAGCCTAAAGTTTTTTTTTAAATGTTAAATGGGCTTGCGTTTTACCTTCAACTGACTCCATGAGGAGTTATGACGAGGCCGAGGATGTAGCACGCTTACCCAGAAAAAGCCTATTCACTCTGGCCTTGAATAAATCTAGGTTATAGGTGTCGGGAAACACAGACCCCGGAAGAGAGTTCCACTCCTTTGCTGTTCGTATAAGAAACGATGAAGCGAAACGTTGTGTACGGGAACGCGAGATGTCCACAATATATGGGTGGAAATTCTCCCGGCGTCTTGTACTGCTGATTGCTGGACTGATGACAAAACAAAGTAGCAGACAGGGACTGGATAGAGATTTTAAAGAGTAGAGACAAATGGAGATAATTGGATCAGGCCCATACCTACCCTACATTAATTTTTTTCTCCATGAAGAATTATCAAGAGAGACGTTTTGACGGGTGTTCCAATTGTTAATCGCACCCCCCCTGGAACAACGATGCAAGTCGACTTGCGTGTTTTTTTTTTATTGCACTAAAAAATCAAGAAAAAATTAATACGTATTGTCAATTTTTTTCATAATTTTTATCTTCAAAATGAAGGAATAAAATACAAACATGTAAAATATTACAACATTAAAATATTTATATTTCCATCATAAAAACGAAGTTAATATATTTGCACTTAATTATTCACTAAAGTTCCATAATGACTAAAAGCATATTCATACTTACATACATTTTGAACGAATTTATTTGGTGGGTATCGTAGTGCAAGTCTAGTTGCTTACTTTATCCACGAAACTTTTATCCACATTATATTATATAACAATTGATACGTTATTTACACAAACTAGTAGCTCGAGGAAAACCTATGTAAACGACACTTACACATTGAATGCACTACTAAATCAGAATTCAAATAAAGAGTTATCTGCAATAATACCGAACAGCGAGACTTCCATAACATGTCAACAATGCAATATTCATAATTACTCCATCAAGTGTTTAATATGTTTCGAAGAATAATTACGCAACGCTCTTTTTTAGGTTTTTCTCAATACACATTGAGTAAATTTAAAATATAAACACGTAGGCCCCTCACAGGTAGTTTTAGCTATCATTTGATGTATACTACATATTTTTAATAATGTTGATAAATTTTTAGGACAGTTTTTTTACGCTCCTGAAAAGTTGGCACTTTTCACTTACAACATTCTTCCAGGAAGGGTGCGAACTATTTATGGAAAAACCGGTCTTCACTGGATCTTTTTCAAAATGTTGAAAATAGTTTTTGCATCTTCCTTATATGGACGTATAATTTCTTGGTTTGGGTCATAACTGTGGTAATAAAAAACCGCCGAATAACTAAATTTGTATTTACCCTCGAGTGTTTATATAAAAAACAAGAATTTTCATAAAATCTATAAATACCTATGCAATAATTTTATGATGTAGGTATAGATACTATCGAAAGTCTAGGAAAAGAACCAGTTATGCTATATTTCGAATTATCAAAAATTCCTTAGGAATATTGGGTGTAACGGAAAGTGAATACCCAATACAGTAATCCACTTTTTTGGTAGATACTAGCCGCACAGATCGCGGATGAGAAAATCTCGAGCAATTTTTGCATATACTATCCCCCTTACTCATAAAACGATATTTAACTAATAAACTGATTAAGTGGTTACCTAAATAACGTCAAATTGTTTGACAATAACATCAAAGTGACGTTATTTATTTGACCATTTATTCAGTAGATTTAGTTAAATAGCGTTTATGAGTAAGGCCGTAGATGTATAACCTTTTTACATAATCTTTATCTCGGAAACGGCTACAACGATTTTCATGAAATTTAGTATGCAGGGTGTTTCGGGGGCGATAAATCGATCTAGCTAGGTTTCATTTTTAGAAAACGTCGTTTTATCCGTGTAGGCAATGAAAAACTGCTGCAATATCATTAGAATACGAAGGTAAATTTCGCACGACCGAAACCACACAGGTCTCTAGTTCTCATGCATTCTTTAAACCATCTAGGTTCTCCATTGCACATATACAAAACATATCTTTAAAATCGCATGGGTTTTAATTACATTAATTGGTGCATCAATAAGCCGTGATGGACACTTATCTGATGGCTTTAATTAAACCGTACATTAATTACATTATAATTATAGTTGAACAATGACGCCAGCTGTCCGCAGAATGCCCAACTAACGATCGATCGGTAAACGTACGGGTCTGCGCGGGCGCCGGTGTGCGTCGCACTTCTTTTCGGTCGTAAAAAATAATTAAAATATTATGGGTAGAGTCGATTGGTTCGATCTACGATGTATTTATGGCGATAACAGGTGTGGAGGCAAAATTATACATTTATTTGGGCAGGTTGCGTCTAACAACGTAATATGTGCCATTCGCAGCAAATAGCAGGCTTTAACAATTATAATAACAATTTTATTATCTTTGTACTAAGCATGAATGATCTTTTCGTTATTTGGCATAGCCTTTATTCGCTGAAAGAGCTTAACTGGGGAAGTAGGTACCTCCACCAGAATACCGCAATCAAATAACTTTATATCTTGTTCCTGCGCGTGACTATGGTCGCCAGAACTCATTGGGAGGGAGAAAGGTCGGTAAGGGTCCGTTCACACAGACCGGCTCGGAGAGAAGAGCGTATTTTGATACGCGTTTAAAAATATAGTTTAGGATCATTGAAATAAGGTTTATTTTTACATTTACATGCTGGAGATACGTCCTAACGCGCTAACAAAAGGAGAGCAATGTAAAAATAAACCTTATTTCAATGATCCTAAACTCGTTCTTTGTGAACGGACCCTAACGCGTGAGTGATGCCTCGTGAGTTGCAAGCGTCCATATGGCTACGGTAACCGCTTACCATCAGGCGGGCCGTATGCTTACCGACTTCATTGAATAAAAAAGTCTGGCGGTGAAACGAGTCTCCTAAGAACGTACTTTTATGTACTTTGTACTTTAGGGGTACACTTGAAAGTTTTGGGGCGGCATAATCAATTCGTTTTAATCTTTTACTATCATCACCATCATCAAACCTCATATAGCCAATAGATGTTTTCTCCTGGAAATTTTGTCCTCCAATGTGCGTAAGAATCTCGTCTTCCGCGGTTCGCCTCCACCTGCTCCCTGGCTCCAAAGTTCAATCTTAAAAAAGTCACACGTGATCTATAGACATTAAAATATGAAAAAGAAATCAGAATAAAATTGATAGCTCAAGTTAAATATAACACAAGTGAGGCTGCCGGCTGCGCGCGCGCACAATGGAGTCAACGCCATCTCTCGGCGTGCGTCGATCATGAGCCGCGACGAAAAAATCGCGTCGCCCCCTTCTATTGATACGACATTGACGGATTCGGGAGATCAAGACAGGGTTGCCACGCGCTCTTTTTGAAAATAAAATATTTTTTATTGTGATAGAAACCTTGTGATTATTACCGTATCATAATCAAATTGCTTGGCGGCTCTGAATATATTCATTTAAGAAAATTAACATTGGAATTTATAATTGATAAAGTGATGATGATAGCTTAGTGGTAGTGACGTGATGGTTCGAATCCTACAATGAACTTGGGCTTCGGTGAAGGAAAACATAGTGAGGAAACCATAGCACGGTGGTAGGGTACATTATATTGCCCACTTTTTTTATACTAATTAGGTAGCATATAAGCATACGGCCCGCCTGATGGTAAGCGGTTGCCGTAGCCTATGGACTCTTGCAACACCAGGGGAGTCGCTCGCGCGTTGCCGACCCTGCAGAAATCTCTTCACACCCTTTTTGAAGAACCCCATGCTGTAGTCCATTGGGAAAACCACGGCATTTCACAATCTGAGCGTCCGCGGAAGGAAGCTCCTTTGAGACCGCACAGTTCGAAACAATTCTGGTTTCAATGTGTGAGGATGAACTCCCTGTCGATGGCGAGAGTTGCGATGGTGGAAGGTAGCCGTGGGCATCATCTTAAACAATTCTTCAGAACACTGTCCGTTGTGCAAGCGGTAGAACACACATAAGGAGGCAAAGTCTCTCCTCAGACTGAGCGGCTCTAAGCCGCTTGTGAGCTCGGGATCGTCGACAATTCTAGCGGCACGTCGCTGAACCGAGTCTAGAGGCCCAAGCTGGTATCCAAGTGCCCCCGCCCACAGATGACAACAGTACTCCATATGAGGCTGGACTTGCGACTTATAAAGTTGCAGCCTTTGCCCCGATGTGAAGTACTGCTTCGCTTTGTTGAGCACTCCGAGCATTTTGGACCTGGCTGGTTACCACCCTCAAGTTAAAAATCTATCACAAACCACCTATTGGTGTGTTCCAACAGCTGCACTTGAGAGCCAGTTCCTTCCAGGCTTTATGTGCTTACTACTTCGGCCGCATCATCACTAACCATGGTGAGAATGCGGTCACACACAGGCATATACACAGTAAAAAAATATCAGCAACATTTACTTATTATAATATGTTATGTATAATATGGGTTGGAACCTAGCAAAAATATTTCTATCAGATGTTCCAAAAATATAGGTTAGCCATTACAATAAATAAGGTATAAAAAGGAGGACAAATTCGATTGCGCCGCAGGAATGGGAGGAAAATAAACAAAATATGGTGCGGTGGCAACCCTACTGTAATATACATGGCAGAGACGCCGCACTGACATGTTTACGGGCCAATTATTTGTATGGATTCCGGCGCAATAATGATTTCTTGTGTCCGACCGGCCGACCGACCGTCCGTCCGTCTGTGTGTGCGCATCGCTTCATATATTCAAGCTTTTTCTTGAGCCTTTGTGAATTTTGATTTTTACGCAATATCGCGTGAGAGATTTCTCTTAATTTACACAAATGGAAATACGCACGAACAAAAAGAATAGGAAGGATTCATTACAAACAGGATACTGGAAAAACATATTTTTTTTAATACTACGATGTCGGTAAACAAGCACACGGCCCGCCTGATGGTAAGCGGTTACCGTAGCCATATGCACGCTTGCAACATACGAGGCATCACTCACGTGTTACCAACCTTTTTCTCCTCGCCAATGAGCTCTGGCGACCTTACTCACGTGCTGGAACACAACATAAAGTTATTTGGCTGCGGTATTCTGTAAGGTGGAGGTACTTCCCCAGTCGAGCTGCTCTTTGAGCGAATAAACGCTACGCTCTACCTATCTTAGATCATTAGATCCAACTGCGGGATGGAAGTTACTTGATGAAGCTAGATTGAGGCTTAGGGGAAGTTTTAAGGTGATAGCTTAGTGGTACACAGGTAGGACATTTAATACCCTGGTGATAGTCGAGTTCCAATCTTCTATGAGCTTCAAACTAAACTTCATGTGATACAATATTACCTTTGCTTTTGTTGCTTGATAATTTATTATATTTACTAAGTAAAAAAGCAAGTGTCGTCGATTGTTGTCAATTTTTGTTAGTATAAATATCTAATGGCAGTTTTGTGTTGAATTATTTGCGAGAGAATTATATGTGGGGATGTAGCTCAGTGGTAGAGCGTTCGCTTTGCATGTGAAAGGCCCCGGGTTCGATCCCCGGCATCTCCAAAGTTTTTGTTTTAAAGTGTTATTTCTTTTTTAAATTCTTTTGACATATTACAACCATATCATATATATTTGTATTATATTTTATTTATTAGTTTTTGTAGGTAATTGTATTTTTCTGATGATGGGAAACGCTTGCTTTCACTGTGCGTGCGCAACCAGTAATGAGTCAACTGCAATAGTTTTTACCATACATTCAATGTCGTGCGCAGGGTGAATGGCATGTGAACATGTCATAGTATACATGTATCGCTTTATAATATTTGATTTTATTATTTTTTTATTTTTCTATCTGCCCTGTACTTTCGTCCGGAGTCACTACAGGTGCCAGCTGAAAATCAGCGCTGTTGATTTACAGCAGCACATGGTGAGCTGGTACCCTTTTGACAGCATACCCACCGTTGACGATGCGAGAAACGAACTGTTTTAATTTTTTTTTTTATATTTTGTCTGTTTTTATTTTTGTGTTTTACATATAATTTTTTAATCTTACAGTTTGTTTCTTGCTCCTTTGTATTTACTTGTATTGTGCTGTTAATAAATGTTTCTTACTTACTTTTTTTTTTTTATTATTTTATAATTTAATTGCTGAGTTTATTGGGTCAGTTCGTTACTCCCCCGTTCCGGTTCTCACCCGTTCGGTTTGCACCCGATTTTATTTCGATATCATAAACTTATTCCAAAGCGATTTTTAATCAAAAGTACTGGCAGTCGCAAAAATGTTATTACTGAAATAATTATATATTGGAATTGTTTTAAAAATAATGTTATTATTATATAAATTTGATGAAATACAATTGGTTCGAGTTACTTGTTTAAAAATAACTAAAGTCCATTTTTTGTAATCGTTTATTTTGAACTAATGTCAGTTATTGCTGATTTAAATAGGAAATAATTAACTTAAAATTAAATATTAGGACTACTATAATCGAATTAAAAATGTCAGTCTTTGATTCAAAAAGTTTTTGAATGGAGTTAAAATTAGTTCGAACTTCTTCCTTTATTTGGTTCATTACGATCTTTACCTCGGCCCCAAAAACATCTGGATGACACTCAGGAATATGGCTCCTTTGGATTTGCACATTGTCAGTATCTTGCATTAATTTAATCGAACCACAACACTTTTTCGGTTTCTTATAAATGCACGTCCACACACTTGATAATATTTTCTGTGTATGGTATATGAATATCCAGCGTGAAATAATGTGTTTCCACCACGTTTATTACGAATATATTGATAATTTTTTTGGACTAGCCCTTGTGAAGGACCTTCACTCGTCATTTTGAGATAACATACTAAACATTCTTAATATTTGCATATTGAAATTCTTATGTGCGAAAGGGATAAATATAATGACATTCCGGACTTTACTATTGTTTTAGTTCAGGTAAGTGCTACACAATAGGACGCGCAAACCCATGGCTGCTGTCGCGCGGTATTGAACAACATATTATTAAACAAAATAGTGACGTATTTTCATTATTATACCAGTACACGTTACTAAACAATCTATAAATTCACTGTGAACAAGTTGTTTCATATATAACACGTATAACTAAATTATCGAATTATTTAAACAATTCTGTTGCCTAAAGTACTAAATGCCAATGAACTCAAAACTGACAAAAAAAATTGATATTCAATTTAATCGAATCGGGTGCAAACCGAACGGGTGAGAACCGGAACGGGGGAGTAACGAACTGACCCAGTTTATTGCCGGCTCTTCTCAGCAAAATCAACCTTCCGAACCGTGCATTAGTGCATTAGAGTATTAGAGTTTGACTATTCATAAGTGCCTGTGAAGGCCTATTTGAATGAATAAATTATTTCATTTCATTTCATTTCATTTCATTTATTTGAATGAAAGTTAAAATACATAGTTGGTGACATTTTAGTACCTTCATATACGGGAATGTAGCTCAGTGGTAGAGCTAGTCATTATTTGCGATAGTTTTTCAACTTGAGGGTGGTAGCTAGCCAGGTGGGTACTACAATCTATTCTACCACCATACTATGCTTTCTTTCATCCTCAGGCCCAAAAGGTTAAAGAGAGGAGATTGCGATGGTATGGCCATATACAAAGACGCCCGGACGACCAGATGTTAAAGCTTGCCCTCGACCTGACACTGGCGAAACGCTCGCGCAGAAGACCATCCGCCACTTGACTGACGACCGCTGAAAAATACCTAAAAGATCCTCAATTGAAAAACATGGCGCAAATTCGTGCCAAATGGAAGAGGATAAGGAAAAGGAAAAAGTTTTCCTTCAACCTCAGTGTAGGATTCGAATTCGCGACCTTCGTCACGTCATTCGATGAGTAGTTCTGAACATACAAACTCTTCAGCTTTATATAATAGTATATGTAGAAGTTATCCATGGATAGAAGTAATTTTTAACTTATAAACACAAGCGGGATATATAAATGCACTAGAATATTTTAAAATGAGCGTAATATCCTGAAATTACAATATCCTCCTTCGGAGGCTGTAGGTACAGTCGGCGGCGGAAGTGTAGGCGGCTTAGTATCCGAGTCACGTAGCGTTATTGATCGCGAGTGTACGCCGCTTTCCGCAACGCGCGGATAAACAGAGCTCTCTACATTACTGCTATAAAATGTTTATTAGAAAATTTTAAAATGTATGTTTCTTAGTTATTACAGGATCAACAGTTCAAAGTTCAAACTTAATTGCATTTATGAAACAAATAAGTTCAAAAATGTTATTGTGAGGCACAACATGAAACCATGTTATTCGACGTGCCAGTTGGCGCAGTTGGTTAAGATTCACCTTACGCGCCGCAGGTCGTGGGTTCGATTCCCACACAGGACATGCATTTGTGTGCATGAACATGTCCGGGTGTAATTATGTATATTAAGTATGTATTTACAAACAAAAATTAGTATATGTATTATATCAGTTATCTGGTTTCCATAGTACAAGCTCTGCTTAGTTTGGGATCAGATGACCGTGTGTGAGGAATGTCCCAGGATATTTATTATTATTATTATGTTAAGGCACAGCAAATAAATAAAATAAAGACTTAAATGTGATAATATCTTTATTTACAATAAATATGTACAAAATACAATTTATATATAGAAAATTTCCTCAAGCCTGCCGCTGCTTCCGATTAACGGCAGGGTTCTCAGAAGGCTGGCAGCGTTTCCTCTTTGGATAGCCAAGCTGACGCGTTGGCGGAAAAAGCTCCCCGCCCGCTGGTCTCCGGAGGTCTCGATCAATTATGATGCGAGCAAAACGGCGAGCTTCAGACCCCCACGGTCTAGACCGCAAAAGGCATAAATAAAATTAGTTCGTAAATAAGCATACGACTCGCCTGATGGTAAACGGTTGTAACCGAAGCCATATGGACGCTTGCAACACACGAAGTTTTACTTACGCGTTACCGATCCTTCCCCCTTCCCCAATGAGCTCCTTTGGCTGCCATCGCTGGTATTCCATAAGATGCAGACCATTTCCCCAGTCGCGCTGCTCTTTGAGCGAATAAACGCTATGCTCTACAGTCAACCTCTCTTAAAATATCTATTTATGTATCAAATAGATATTTTAAGAGAGCTTGACTCTGAGAGGTCACAAACACAATTTGTTGTTTTTTTTTATATTTCTAATTTTTGGTGTAGGGATAGGTTATGTAGTAGGATGCATACTGATATATTACTGTACGTTTATCTTATCTGTTTAGCAACTAAGTTAATATATTGTTGGACATGTCTTTTCTTTATTTATATTGTCAAAGTTTATAGCTACTTAGGAGCGCTCGTGGTGTAGCTTGATTAGCCGTTCTTAATCGATCGGCAAAGTTAAGCTACGCCTGTCGTGGTCGGTACTTGGATGGGTGACCGCCTAGTGGTATTTCAAATCGAGCGTTTTCGTGCTTCGGAAGGCACGTAAAGCCGTTGGTCCCGGTTATCACTTAATTGTGATAGTTGTTAAGCTAGTTGGATGCCCCCTAGGCGGCTTGAAAAATTCCAACAGTAGGTTGACCACTAGCCTACCTCCACCGATCCGCAGTGGGCACGCGTGGTGGAGTATTGCCCATTCCCTTTCACCTTCATTTGTGAAAGGAGGCCTGTGCTCAGCAGTGGGACATTATAGGTTGATGATGATGATGATACCTACTTATATGTTGTAGGTAGTCTATGTAATAGTTTAAGCATAAAGTCAGTTGTTGTCTAGCACTCGAGGTGTTTCATTCAATCATAACGTGGTAATTGTAAATTTTTATAGATATTAACCATTAGGAACGACGGCGCGCGGCAGAGGCATTTGTTTTCAGACTCATATTTCATCCGTAGAGCTGGCAAATTAAAAAAAAAACCGCCCAAGTACGAGTCTAAGTGTGACTCGCTTACCAAGGGTTACCTTCCTTCGACGCATCGAGGAAAAATCCCTATAGAGTAGTAGTCTTTTATAGTATATTGATTCCTCTCCATCCAAAGGTTGTCTGGGAGAGATCGCTTCTTAGCGATAAAACCGCCCATTCTACAGTAATTAATTTTAAGTACTTTTCTTCTCTTTTTATTGTTTTCGTTTTTTGGTGTACAATAAAGAGTTATCTATCTATCTAACACCGAGCAATACAATTCCGTAACTAGTCAGTGATTTTGCACTGATTTTGAACAGTAAGGACCGATCACTAGAACAAGGACTAGAACTTATAACTCGACACTGGAAAAAATAATTCCTTATTGCCCGCTGACAGACGGACGGACGGACGGACGGACGGACGGACAGCGGAAGCTTAGTAATAGGGTTCCGTTTGGCACCCTCTGGATACCGAACCCTAAAGCGGTAAGTACGTGCATATTCCTTTGGGACTGGCCTATCACTTTTTAACCGACTTCAAAAAAAAAGGAGGAGTTTCTCAATTCGGTTGTATTTTTTTAAATGTTTGTTACCTCATAACTTCTTCATTTATTAACCGATTTAGAAAAATATTTTTGTTTGGAAGGGTATACTTCCCGTTTGATCCCATTGTAATCAGATCAGGATTTGATTACTTTTGAGTGTACTTTGAAGTCAGTTTAAGTTTTTTGGAAAACTGTTTTGTTGACATTTTAGTAGCCCTGGTAGAACGCCGGTACGGTAGCCTTTTTATATAGAAACATGAGCTGTTCCCCGCGGATTCACCCACGTTCTCAGGTAAAAAGTAATCTATGCCCCTTTCCATACAAAAAAATTAATAAAAAAAATTGATCTGTTTTACAAAAAACTTAAACCGACTTCAAAGTACACTCAAAAGTAATCAAATCCTGATATGATGACAATGGGATCAAACGGGAAGTGGGGTACACTTCCCAAAAAAAAAAAAAAAAAACCAAATCGGTTAATAAATGACGGAGTTATGAGGTAACAAATATAAATAATTGAGAACCTCCTCCTTTTTTGAAGTCGGTTAAAAAAGCCTTTTTTTCTCTTCATAGTCTACGAGATAGATGCTTCTTATACAAACTAAGACCTAAAATATTTATGTCTAGACCTAAAGGCTACCCTCACAAAGACATTCACACCAACATTCGTATTACGGAAGTATTCATTTCCTCAGCTCCATCGATTGGTGCGTACGCTCCTCGCATACCTAATGTCATCATCGACAAACTTTACTCTGCCGTTTGTTTGAGTCCTATCCTTAAAAGCTTAGAGGTGATTTTAGCATAGCTGTTTGTGTGGATAAAGTGGTAATGGTATCCAGGTGGACCTTCAAAGGGTCAGTCAAGGACAGCCTTGGAGAATTTTTACTGGACATCTGGTTATTGTGATGTTATATCACTTCATCCATAAAGTGATTATAAAGAAATTGATTAATAAGGTATAGGTACTTCGTCTGTCTGGCAGTGGGCTGTATCTCATGAACCGTAAAATGTAGATATCTGAAATGTTCACACAATGTGTATTTCTATTGCCGCTATAACAACAAGTAACAAAAATAAATGTGCCCCCCCCCCCCATACACTGAACGTCTTTACGGAACCATTCGTGTGCGAATCCGACTCGCACTTAGCTGGTTTTCTAATTTGATGGCTTTTGAAATACAAAGAAATTATTTATCATAAATTTTTTAATATTACAAACTCAATTGACATTTAAAGTAACAAAATTTAAAAAAAAAACCTTTCCGCATCAAATAAAATTAATCTCTTTCCCAACATCAACCCTAGACATCTAGGTACGGTACGTAACTTCCCATTTACCGATGTATTTCTTTATTCATTTTAATATCCTTTTCTTACATTAAAAGTTAAAATACCCAGCGAAGTAATTTAACTTTTCCAAGCCTCTACGCCGTAGCACCGTAGCACCGTAGAACCGCTACGGTAATAAAACAGGCATATTCTATAACACGTTAAACTAATTTATTACTATCACTGACCCAGAATGTTGCGTGTTACTCGACCACGCCTATCCGCCAATGCTAGGCGCCACACGCCTTCCAAACGTGACAGCCGGCCAATGGCGACGCGCCGTTCCAATTTTAAAACGTGCACGACTAGGTGCCGCCGTCCCATTCACACTTGGGTGTAATAAGCGAGATGCGATCGGCGAGATTGAAATTCAAATATTTGTAAATGGAAAATGTATTTTCTTTATTATGAGTTCGAATTTTAAATGAAGGTGCGTATTTGTTTTTTATTTGGTATGAATTAGGGTTCCGGAATGATTACAAAAGATTTTAACATTAAATTAATGAAATGAGAAAATTATATTTTTATGCATATTTTGTGTTATCATGCAAAAAGGTTACTTATTTTATTTATTTGGTGAACAATTTAACCAATCCACCTCTCTAAGGTAGGCTTGTAAAACAGCAGTCAATGGTAACATAAAAAAAACTTTTGATTGAAAACGGCTCTTATTTTATATGAAAATCATTATCAACCTCATATTTATTTTACAAAAATCGAAAATATTCTGAGAAAACAAAAAAAAATACCAACATACATTAACCTAAAAAATAAATATATAGCTCTATTATAATCAGTCCTTCACTTAAGGGGGAGTGTCATCGAAACACTTCTTAAGGCTCTAAATCAGACTTACAGCCTTTTGAGGTGACCATCGTAATAATCCCACCAGAATGTAAAGACCTCTGTATGTAGAACAAACGTTTAACATGAATGAGCGTCAAGAGGTCAGGTTATATTGGTAGTTGCGCCCCTACTTGTGAATATGAGTTTTTTTTTTATAAAAAATGTTAAGTTGTTGAATGGATGCTTGGACATGAATAAAAGGGGTGTGTTGATGCCAATTTATGGTTAATTTTATATTGGCCATTCTTTTGTTTGTTTTGGCTAAAGTTATTATATAAACAAATAAAAAATAGAAAACAATAAAAAAAGTTACAAAATTTATTTTCTTAGTAAGTATATCACCCATTTTCCTGATTCCTAAAAAAACCGATATATTTTAGTCTAGATTAAATTGAATAGACATCTAAGCAACATTTTAAATGTCTTCGATTTCGTCATCACTCGTCCTAGATACTAGAGTGAGACTAAACCAAAAACAAACTCATTGAAAAAAACACTATAACCTTCAAAGTAATTACACTAATTAAATATCACATTACATGAATTTTAAATAACATACCTAATTCGTGTTACTAAATGGCAAAAATAAAGCAAAACAAAAAACTAAATTTCAAACAACGCATTCAAAGCAAAGTACTCAATGACAAGTCACTTACCGTTAGTCCTTAGTCACCAGTGTGTCATATCTCAGCAAATTATCATAAAAACCATCATAACCTGACCTCCACACTTCTTACACTTCTCCTTAAAAGCCGGTGTTTGTATGAAAAGAGAAGGGCGAGGGAGGTCAGCTCTCTTTGGTTTTTTGTTGATATCTTTGACAGTTAGAAACGTCAAAATGTTTAAGGTTAGGTCACATAGGTTAGGTAATGTAAAGCGTGAGAATATTTGTTATTTTATTATACTGCAACGGTTTTTATTGCTATAATGGAAAGTTATATTTAGACTAAGTTTTAGTTCACATGGAGAAGTTCAAATTAAGAATTACAGTTGTTTTGGTATTAGTACCTATACTAAAGTTTTTTGAAGTTGATTTCAAGTTTTTCGTCTAGAAAAATAAATTTTAGAAAAAAATATTAATCCTATGTGCCTAAAGGATATGAAGGTGGTGATGGTAACCTTAACCTTACCTAATTCCATAATCTTGTCCCCCCATCCCCTTTCTTCTATCGGACCACTAGGCGTCGGGAGGGTCTCCACCGCTTCGTCGTCGACATTCCGTCTTGCCGTACCAAGCGTTTCGCTTCCTCTTATACGCACGGCCAAGCTGTGGAATGCTCTCCCGGACAACGTGTTTCCAGACACTTATAACATGGGTATATTCAAGGCCAGAGTGAACAGGCATCATATGGGTACGCGCGGTCCACCCTAGACTACATCTTCGCTTACCATCAGGCGGGATTGCGGTCAAGCGTAAACCCATTAAATATATATAAAAAAAAAAAAAAACTAAATAAATATTCATCAAAAAGCTTACGGGCAAACCAATTTCTAAGAAAAACGTAATTCAAAAGATATCAAAGATTCGTCCTGATAAAAATATTTCAAGTCAAGGAATTACAAATTAAAACTTATTTTTCAAATCTCCTTGATTGAACCATGACCCAGTTTTCAAATTAGGAACGCACAAAAATAAAGCTGCGTTCACATTGCATGCAAAACACCATGCCTTTGAACCACCAAAGATTTTAGCGAACGTAATTAGGGCACACCCCTGAAGCGGAGCGGGACTACGTTACGTGACAACGGGCTGCGTCACGTAAACCTAACCCAATTACACGCGACGTGACGTTCAGATATTCGACAGGCACGCTCCACACCACGCTCCGTAGTCGCTAGCTTGTTTCGTATGCCTGGCGTACGGCCGGGCCGGTTCGCGCACACATCCACCGCCGCCGTATAGTTTTGATACCAGATCCTCAATGACCGCTGGACCGACAGACTCGGCACACGTGTTTTTCGACGGGCCGAGTTCTTACCAAAATGCATGTAAATAGTGACGCATGCACAACCGCGTGTTATCGAACGTGTCAATGCGCGCGCGGGAAAAGTTTGGCACTTGACATTCGCGCGCTTTTGTTTTTTTTCTAACAAACTTTTTTGCATCGTGCCAGTGACTGCGGTTGGTCGTTCGTTTCGTTTTGAGAACTGAAAAGTGGAAAATCATTGTTATTTTGCGAACTATTGTGAAGCGTGGTTGTTTGGAAATAAGTGAATGAGTGTTGATTTGTGACTTGGATTTTAATTAATTTACCATGTAATTATATCGGTAAATGTTTTTTTTAAAAAGAAATTTACCTTTTTTAAAATGCTGAAGTTTAACTTTGCTTTCAACTTATCAAAACTTTTGTAGTTCTCTTTATGCGAGAACCTGTTGGAATTTTAATAAGTTTCACTAATTACCATGATAATTTTGCATCTTTGAGAATGAGAACGTAACTTGAGAAACTTTTGAGGTGCGCTTGAGAGTCTAGGCCTATGTTTATGATGTTTTTTGAACGGAATGTCACATTTCCGTGCCACACTCTTGCGTCCGCGTTAACAGCGCCGAACTGTACAGTCTCTTGCGCATCTAAGCCAACACAAACATATGTTATTACTTAACAAACATTTAAAACCTGTAATCCCTTGAGGTTAACAAAACATTAACGCAATAAATACTTTAGCCTAAAGCAAATAACATGTAGACTTCACTAATAGGTGCCGATTTGACAGACGAAAACAATCGTTGAGTTGCGCACGCGCACTGTGTAAATATATCAAATGTACGGACCTTCGGTTGTGTACATATATTTTAAAATCGGAATTCGTAAAGTGGACTAGACGTAGGGCCACTTATTTAGTTCCAAGTATGTAGTTAGCAAGATGTCTTACCTAGAAAACATTAAATTAAAATGTGTTCCAATTTTGAAATTGCTGGCTGGAAAGAAACATGATAAAAAATGTTTAGACTTGATCAATTTTATTGTGTTCCAATTTTAAAATTGCTGGCTGGAAAGATACATAATTATAAAAGTTTAGATTTGATCAATTTTATTAATTAGTATTAATATAGATACCTAAACTATATTTGGGACAAGGATTTATTTGCTTAAATAACTTAGTCAAATAATAAAACGCACGGGTAGAGCACATCGATAAATAATTTCTGTATATAAATTAAATTCAACAACACATTGCCTTGTGAGCCAAGGTAATTTATATCCAAACATATTAAATAAAAGTTTGTTTTTAGAATTCTGTTGTTTAAATTATTATAATTAAAATTATACCAATATTTAATACTTATTTAACTTTTAACTTTCTAACCAATCAGAGTAAATGTAAAGTAAATTGTTATGTAAACCTGTGAACAATATTTTAGTTTATCCCTTGCCAAAAAAGTGAAAAATGGTGAGACTCAAAGCATTGCAAATGAAAAAAAAAAAGTTACCTAAAAGTAGGGTGTTTGTTTTCATAATTTTATGTATTTTTCTGTATGTCTTAATTATGTATGTTTGTTTCGCTGTGATGGCGGAATCATTTAGGATGAGATTTAGCACATAGATAGGTCATAGCCTGGAATACAATCGATATAAACTGACTGACTGACATATCAACAGTACATGCCGCAGGCTCTGAAGACTTGATATTTTGCATACAGGCCTTATTAAAGTGGGCATAAGATGTAAGCGTTACCCTATATTACACCCCTATGTTACATCATCGTATCAGCCTATGGATGTCCACTGCTGAATATAGGCCATTGACTTCCACTTAGAACCGTTTTGGGCCGCTTGCATCCAACAGCGCACAGCGACTCTAATCAGGTCATTAGTCCACCTGGTGGGAGGTAGTCCCGCTCAACGTTTTCCAGTACGTGGTCGCCACTCGAAAACTTTTCTTCCCCAGCGGTTATTGGCTCTTCGAGCGATGTGGCCCGCCCATTGTCACTTCAGCTTACTAACTCTACGAGCTATGTTCGTCGTTTTCGTTCTCCTACGAATGTCCTCATTTCGGACCCTGACCCGTAGAGAAATTCCGAGCATAGCTCGTTCCATAGCTCGCTGAGTGATCTGAGCTTATTTATGCGGCCAGCAGTGAAAGACCACGTCTCTGTCCCGTATGTCATCACTGGTAACACGCACTGATTGAAGACCTTTTTGTCTTCAGACTCTAAGGTATTATGGACGTGAAGATATGCCGTAGCTTGCCGAATGCTGCCCAGCTCAGTCGGATTCTTCGAATGACCTCTTTGTCGAAGTTGGACCTACCTAGTTGGACAATTTGTCCTAGGTAAACTTGTCTACAACTTCGAGAACAGTGCTCCCAACAATCAATCAATCAATCCTATGTACATAATATATAGTAGATACCGTTTACGACCAAGTGGCCAGTATATATTTTTTTTGTATTTAAACAAAAGAATTTAACCCGAAAAAACAATTTACATTATTTAAAGATAGGTAGAGCATAGCGTTTATTCGCTCAAAGAGCAGCTCGACCCGAGAAGTATCTCTACTTTACAATATACCGCAGCCAAATAACTTTGTTGTGTTCCTGCGCGTGAGTTCTGCGGTCAGAGTTGTACGTGTGTTCTCCTTGACCGCCGCAGTCGTTGTGTGCAATGATCAAAAGCGCCGCATAGATTACAGTGAACGTGGAACGCAGAACTCTAGACGCTGTGGGATCGGTGCCATAGAATATGGTTTTTTCTCCGTATCCACTTTCCATTCTCATTACCATCCATATTATCTAATGGTGATACAACTATGATTCCCAAAATTTCTCATTTATATTGAATCTCTCGTAAATCATCATATTAAGTCAACAGAGCGCGTCGGGCCAACACTCAATAAAGTCAACACCACGCCGTTATCTCAACATTAACTTACATATTAATTGCATTTACTTAATTTGATATTCATTTAGGTACACATTTACTTCCTATGTTTACATAGTTTTAAATTTGTAGTACGACCTTAGATAAAATTAAATAAAAAAAAAAAATTATTAAAGCATTTTTTGTGACTGTACTTTTTGTTGACTGTACTTGCATTGTCTTCTAATATACTAATGTATACCAAATATCAAGACAATCCGATCACTGGAAGTGGGTGAAATTCGACTTGCAAGATTCCACCCGAACATACATACATTACAAGTTAGTAAAAATAGATACGGTTCGAATTCTAGGACCGTAATATGTTTGTTTGTATTGAATACAATATTGCGCTACAATACATCTTGCTATCTTGTTACGTGTCAATTATGCCCAAAAGATTGGATCCATTTGTCAATTATTCGATGTAAGAACTTATCGTATCTTCTTTTTCGCTTCAATTTGTGGTTTTCTTCTGCATCTTAATGATTTAGTACTTTTGGAGCGACAGTGGGCCTTCTCAAACTCTGAAGGGAGTGAGTGAGTAGGTACTTGATATTTTATTAAACTTTAAAAGAGATGGACAAGTTTTATAAATAGCTTGTCTCATAGCAATTCACGTTATAACATGAAAGTAGCAATTTTTCATTATATAAGTTGTTATTCTCCTGTTTTACAAAATAAACATAAAACCTCATTTCGCAGCTCTAAAAATAAAACATTCTCTGTTTAAAATTTCGAACTGTTAAAACTAAAATGGAACGGACCATTATAATAATGTGACAGCTTATTCAAAAATGGAATTGAAACACTACATTCCAAGTTTCAAAATGGACAAGTGAGTGAAAAAGCAGTGCATAAGAATGGATCACCCGGGTGGTTTCGCGTCGTCTCCATGGGCGGCCATGCTGGGCCACGGCATGCATGGCATGATGCAGCATGACTACCCGCATGCGCATGCACATGCGCCAATGCCGATGGATCTGCATGTCCCGCAGCCGTTTCCATATTATCGGTAAGTGTTTTTTATATAGATTCTGGTACAGACAGTTTTTATTTAAAGTTTTTATTTGGCCTAAGGATGTCCTATGACTATTAAAAGACCTATTTCATAGGCCTTTTAATATAGCATATCCAATTATTATAGATTTTATTTGACGGCACGTCATACTTAATGAATAGGCCTATGAAATAGGCCTTTTAATTTATACCACGAGGCCTTTTAATTACGAGTATGACGTACCGTCAAATAAAATCTGTTACTCCCAAGTAGAGTTGAAAACTATCGACGCTTTATTTATTTATACTTATCCATAGAAGGTACTATCGATTATGTGACAAAATTGCGATATTATTATTTACAATAATAATTTAATATAGTTTTTAGACTTGCACTTTTTAGCATATTACCTTCTACCGTTTCACGCAAAACAAATTAGTCACAATTGGATATGCTTGCTGGCTACATGAACTAATAAATAAATAATAATAATACTCATACTACATGGTTTAATTAAATCTCGAGGATGTAACATCGAAGTATAATTATTGATACTATTGATCCGGTCGGCAGTATCGATAGTCTATCGATATTTTCACGATTAGTTTAACACTAGTGTCAAATGTCAATTCATTAAGTCCATCGTTCGTATTCAACGGCTAACATATTTTTTTGATTTAGGCTTTACCTGTTTGTAACCCGATGGTAGAGTCAATTGTAACATTCGTAAGTGCCTTATATTGTTGAGTTTCTTGCCGGAGTATTCTCAGTTTAAGTGTATTCCGACCTGATGGTAGAGTCAATTGTAACTTTCGTATGTTCTTTATAAATACATTGTTGAGTTTCTTGCCGGAGTATTCTCAGTTTAAGTGTATTCCGACCTGATGGTAGAGTCAATTGTAACTTTCGTATGTTCTTTATAAATACATTGTTGAGTTTCTTGCCGGAGTATTCTCAGTTTAAGTGTATTCCGACCTGATGGTAGAGTCAATTGTAACTTTCGTATGTTCTTTATAAATACATTGTTGAGTTTCTTGCCGGAGTATTCTCAGTTTAAGTGTATTCCGACCTGATGGTAGAGTCAATTGTAACTTTCGTATGTTCTTTATAAATACATTGTTGAGTTTCTTGCCGGAGTATTCTCAGTTTAAGTGTATTCCGACCCTAGAGTCAATTGTAACGTTCGTAGGTGCCTTATAAATACTACATTGTTGAGTTTCTTGCCGGAGTATTCTCAGTTTATGTGTATTCCGACCCGATGGTAGAGTCATTTGTAACGTTCGTAGATGCCTTATAAATACTACATTGTTGAGTTTCTTGCCGGAGTATTCTCAGTTTAAGTGTATTCCGACCCGATGGTAGAGTCATTTGTAACTTTCGTAAGTGCCTTATAAATACATTGTTGAGTTTCTTTCTTCAATTGTAACTTTTGTAAGTGCTTTATAAAGGCCTATATTTAGTCAATTAGTTTTGAGCTTTGAGTTCAGGTGGCTTTAATACCTTTTAGTCCTTACCTTTACCTTTAGGCTAGAATATAGGTGAATTGTTCAAGTGAGCATGGATGGAGGAAGGAGGAGTCTCCGAGACGCATTTTGATATAAATAAATGTGTTTACTTCGTTTAAGAGGACTCAATTCGTCAAACTTTTCATACAAAACCTCTGTACTTATTATGGCGTTGTTAAACATTTTTCGTTAGATGTTTTGAACAAATTAGTATCTTGTGCACTATATCTAGCCGTAATTTAAAAAAAGTGTGAAACAAATTCAGTCAAAGCCTCCGAAAAACAGCGTTTTTGAACTTTGGCCATATCTAATGTACCTATAAATTGTAAAAGTAAAGAAAACATTGAGATACCAGGCTTGCAAATGTATTGGATTCTAAATAACTAAATTTTTTTCACAAACTTGTAAGATTTTTTTCACAAGAAGTATACTCCTGGAACAAGTTTTATGAATGCGAAATCATGAATAACGACCTAGCGAAGCGGCCGCGAGTGATTAGTGGAATTTACCGACTGATAATCGACGGCTCTGATGCTGTCTCTCTTTTTTCGCAGTCAAACATTACGTTGGATGAAATAACAAGCTTTTAGACTATGCTTGCGTTGAAGTTGCGCCGGCCACAGAGGGCCGCCTTAAAAACAACGGAGCCAGGGATTTTTTTTCTGATCCGGAGCTATTTTTATTTTTCATACTTCCTCTATATGTAAATCGAGAATTATATTTTATTGGAAATCAAAGTATACAGTTTTAGTTTTATCATTGGCCCTGATTCTGTTGTTTACAACTAAACTAATTTTACTCTCACTATGTCCCTTTCTAATAAAGAACATAAGAAAAGGATGTAAGAAAGTTAGTCCTGTCAAATTAGTCCAATGCTTGTTTTCAATATAAAAGTCGCCATCAATCGCGGTTACGTCTAAATACCCGCAAATGAAGACGACAAAGACTAATTTGAAAACTTAAATATGTTCTACCCTTTTTCAATAATATTTGTAAGAAATAGATGTGATGTGACTAGTTTATTGCGATTTACAACAGAATCGGCACCAATATCGGTCTTGACTCCATTCATAACTTTTAACGAAGTTGAAGCGCTCGTGGTGTAACATGATTAGCCGTTCTTAATCGATCGGTAAAGTTAAGCTACGCCTGTCGTGGTCGGTACCTGGATAGGTGACCGCCTAGTGATATTTCAAATCGAGCGTTTCCGTGCTTCGGAAGGCACGTAAAGCCGTTGGTCCCGGTTATCACTTAATTGTGATAGTCGTTAAGCTAGTAGGTTGACCACTAGCCTACCTCCACCGATCCGCAGTGGGCACGCGTGGTGGAGTATTGCCCATTCCCTTTCACCTTCATTTGTGAAAGGAGGCCTGTGCTCAGCAGTGGGACAATATAGGCTGATGATGATGATGATGAACGAAGTCGCGCCGGGCAGCTAGTTACTTATAAGTACTTCAGGATTAGGCCATCCATGCCAACATGAAAAATTCATTCTGTATAATTAAAATACAATTAAGATGTTGGGATAATTAAAATTACAAACAAGCACTAAAAACATTTTGAAGGTAAGCTATACATAAATCCACTTTCATTTAGGAATTTGGCGATATACCTATGCCAAGATTTTCATTCCTAGTTCAACGTACAATCGAGGTCAAAGATATGTTTACATTTGAAGTTACAAAAATATGTATCCATTTAAATAACGAACTACATAATGCTATGCATAAGGTTAGTTATTTAAATGAATACATATTTTTGTAACTTCAAATGTAAACATATCTTTGACCTCGACTGCACGTTGAACTAGGTACATACTTCATATTATATTATTAGTGTTATTTATTAAACGAGACTTACTACCAGTTTCTGAAAGCCAAATGTCAATAATATCTGAAAAGATAAAGACGGCAACAGTTTTGATTATAGATTAACTTTAATTTTCCTTTCAGAAACTGGCAGTTAATTTAGTTTATTTTTGTTACACATTTTTGGAAAAAAACAATTAAAATTAATAATGGCCGACCTCCATACATGGTTAGACAATCCAAAACCTTCAATCCACACACATCCAAAAAAGTCCAATTAGACATCGCATTACCAATTCAAAGCAATTAAACATTAATTACCAATTATAACACTAGCCAATCAGCATAGCATATTAACATGGCCGTAAGGTCTATAATAGCTTGTACATACGAATCGAATTCGTTAAAAAGCCGCTTGCGCAGTATATGGTCAGTTATTAGGGCGGGATTCCGTCGGACGGCGCGGGCGCACGGTTTTTGTGCGCTCGTAACGCATAAGTTACGGGGCATAGCGCACGGGTGGATGCCAACCCTGTGCTGTCGACATTATTTTGTTTTTGATCTGTGTTTTTAGTATGTCTCGTTAGAAGGTATCTGATGTTTTGAGTTTGGATTGATGAGTGATGAAATGTTTTTTAATAAACGCACTTTTGACTATTTAAATAACGGTTTTCACCGTACCATGTTTAGAATAATGCGTTGATAGATCTACGAATTTGTGCATGTTATTAAGACTGCGTATTAAGCAAAATAACAATCTTAGAATTAAAATTTAACCAAATAAATAGTATTTAAATGAAAAAATATTTTTATATGGGTATTTTCATTATATACGCGAGGGTTCTGCCTGAGCAAAACCATAATGGAATGAAATTTCCTCGATAGAAAAAAATCACAAAGCTACCTCTAATAATAATTAATTTTCGGTTTTATGCGTTCATGGTGTATCTAATTAAGACAAAAATTCGATAAATAATATCACTAACCGAAAAATCGTTAGTAGCAGCCCTAGGTCATATGACCTAGGGCTGCTACTAACGATTTTTTAAAATATTCTATACTTTACGAGTTATTTAGATAAAAAGCGCTTAGTTCATTTTTCTTCCGCGGAACACGCTATCTCCATCTCATCTGCACGCGAAGATTAGACATAAGTTTATTTCATCTGACATTGCCATATTTTTCTGGCTTGGTACGCACTCTTAATTACCAATTTCGGAAAATCTCAGGCGTATTTAATAAAATCTATTCAATGTTCTAAGATAAATCTAAGATAAAGTCTACGTATAGATATGACAATTTAATGAATATTCAATGATATTTTTATCTTTCCAATGTTAAGAATGAAATAATTTCCCTAAGGGAAATTATCCTCAGGGAAATTCTGTACCTAGGTAAATAATCTAACACTTAATATTCTCATCTTAATCTAAGAAGATTTTTTGTTGTATTAAACCTTTATTTAGAAATCGGATACCAACACCCAATGACACAAAAAGTGAGTCACAACCTAAATCCTTACAACTCTACCAAGAAATCGATTATATATATTTTTTTTAATATCGATTCGAATCGTAATTGAAACCAATGACTGTCATTGCGTGTCGCCACTCGGCACTAATATCGGTTTTGCACTATAATCTGTGCGCGTACGCACACCGAAATTACGAACCAAAATGGCGCCAACCTTGTCATTTGGCGGGAATCGGACCGAGATGGTCACCATTCGGACATACCCTAATTATACATTTATGGACACTAAAACGTGGTTTCCGATTGTTTTATTGCTTACTTCCTTAGATGGAGTTTTTGGATTGGATTAAGCCCGGACCTAACTCAGAAAAAAAAAGTTTTTGGACTGACTTCAGACTTCAACCAGTCTTCAAAACTGCTATGTCTGTTTTCTTTCGGTTTGTATTCTTGTCACCGTCAATAAAACCTTTATAATTTTGTTCTTCAGCAATGATTCCTGGTATTTATTCTGTCGATAGGATACGGTGATCTTACTTACAATCAGCCTGCAAGCTCATTAGTCTTCTGAAAAAAAAAAAAACTCTACATTCAGCGTGTTTGCTTCTTAAATGTTGTTTAATTAATCAATTAAGGATTAGGAATTCTCGGTAAGGCACAGTATATTGTCACAGAAAAAAAAACAAAAGAATTAATTAGAATCTAATTCGACGTTTTGAATGACATCTGAATTTGGTGTATTCCATTTGAGACTACTTCATTAGCGTCTTTCTTAGCATGTCTTTAGTCATCGCATATTTGGTTCTCTTTCACTCCTGCGGAAAGACAAAGTGTATGAGCGAGAAAAATGGTTTGGAGAGAAATCTCTAATGAAACGAAAACTGGTGTCGATTGGACTCATCCAAAAGACTGCGTTTTGTAGACTCTTTTCTCTTTATCATAAATAATTAATGTTGGTCGACCGAATGCATTCCAAACCAGAAGTCCGTTTGCGCTAATGTGAATTTTAACAAATTTTCCAGCATTTTTAGTTAGGTTTTTATCCCTCGGGTACTGGTTCCCTCTTAGACTTGATTAAATACATACATTGACCGATCAACTTAATTCTTTTTGTTGATTAATTGTTTGTAAGTTTTACTCTTTTCTTCTGAACAAAATTCCTACATTTAAAACGAATAATTACTTGAGACTTATGTGACGAAAATACTTATATTCGATATAATTTAATAATGTAATGTAATATTCGATATAAGCATTCGAATTGAAAAAAAAGAGTAATATTGCATATAGAATATTGTTATTAATGCTTTGAAATTATTGAGATGTTTTTTTAAATTAGGTTTTTCGTAAATAGTGTAGCATCAAAAGAATTTTCAAATAATATGAAGAAACTTTAAGAATCTTAGAATTTTAATGATATTACTTGACTACGCAGTTGAGCACAATGAAATCCAGTAAATTCCCTTTTTCCACCGACTTCCTGTATACGCACTTATGCGATAATTTCACCGTGCAGTTAAAGTTTATACTTACGGACAAACATATCCCTTAAAAGGGCTACAAAAGAGTCACAGGCATCATAAATCGAAGGCCGTTTCAAAAAACTGCACTATCTTCAATTGCCCCTTTAATTCCTCTGACTGTGCATCGATCGTAAAATACGTCACAATTAGTCAAGTAAACTCTCAGTAAAGACTTGCTTTATTTATAGTAAAAAAGTCCTCAACTCTAAGATATGGACCGATTTTATTTCCAAATGAGGTTTTATATGTGTAGATAAAGGTGGAGCGGTGTTGTTTTATTTTTTAAATATCCAATTTGCCGATGGTACTGATTGCGTTCAGCCTAATTATTGAAAAGGAGTTTGTATTCCACATTTGAAATGCCAATAAAGGATGCAGTAAAAGGGTTTATGTCTATGGAATTTCAAGTATAACTATATATCTATAGAGAATTCTATAGTATATCTTGTTTGTACAACAATTTCTATTTAATTACTCATAATTACGTTAGCAAATACTTTTAGCATTGAAAATGGAATAATTATGCATATTGACGTAGTTTTTATTTCAATCCAATTAAAATGTTCATTACCATCCTATCGAATTGAAACACATTATTATACGTAAAACACACTACCATCTTTAAAAGTAGTACACATAGCAGGTTAAAAAAGAATAATTACCATCACAATCTGGAACTGGTTCGGTTCACTAGAGCGATTTATTGTGACATCTCCGGGAATCGAAGTGGTTGACGGACTTTATCACTCTATTGTGCTTTATTTACTGAGGCATCGTGGTTTTCAATCTGAAACCTCGTTGCTTGTTATTTCTATATTTGTAGAAAGTTATATTTTTGTTGGATAATAATATTTTCACTAACTTTATCTCGTAGGTACATTATACATAGAACTGACATTTGGGCTAATTTAAATCACATAGAATATCTCTTATTGCCCGGTTTCAATAAACAAAAACGAATCGTTTTGCTTACCAATGGTAGGTTGGTTTTTTTTTTTGCCAAACTGGGCATATAGATCATTTCGTAAGCTAATTTTACCTGTGATAGATACTTCCATATGGGAGGGTCTGCTATGCAAAGCTTTGAGGTTTTTGCTTCATTATTAGTAAAGATATAAGAGTCTTCATTTTAATAAATCTTAACCGATACCGGTCCGTAAATTATTGAAACCGGGCCTTAGTCAATCTCATACAAGGGTTGCTCGTTTACTAACGATAACGATTGTCGACAACCATCTTGTCAAGGGGGGCTGATCTAGAATTATTTGATTATAAAAAAACGCCGCCGATAATATTCAATAAAACTCAAAATTCAGTTTTAATTATGTAATGCCCGTATAATTTCTTGCCGGAGTCTTCTCAGTTTAAGTGTATTCCGAACCGGTGGTAAATTAAACTGTATGTACCAATTTAACGTTCATAAGTGCCTTACTAGGGCCTAAACTGAATAAATGACTTTTTGATTTTGAAAGACCGATCCATAGACACATATTTTTCATAGATACAATTTAGAAATTTCTTCTGCACATACATTCTAACATCCATTATAAAATCTCCTACACATGTCCTACTTAATTGCTCCATAGAAATTAATTTGAGGCAAGATATCGGCATCCTGTCCTGAAACAGATTGCCACTGAATCGTGGAGGCGATGGCCTCCAAGATACGGAGCAATAAGGAGCACATTCATGTTGAGCCGTTATGGAATAAATATTTAATGAGATATTTTGAATTTTTTATACGTTATACGATCTCCATCGAGGAAAAATCCCTTTCGAGTAATACCGAGTAATCCAATCCAATTCCGCAACTATTCAGTGATTTTGCACTGGATTTGAACAGTAAGGACCAATTACTGCATCTTAATGCTAAGTGTGTCCTTGACTCAGCCAATCAGAGCGCATTGTCGGTGTTAGGGAATTGGTGGAATAGATAACAAACAAAATTTACGTCAGCGCTTCTTTTGAATTGTTTGATGACGATCTCTAATGGTAAGTGAAAAGCTGACTTTTTGGGTGACATTACGTTTTCATAAAATCGTGTATTTTGAGTTTTATTGCGTATTATCGGTGGTATTTTATCCAATAAACATCAATCATGTGCACCAGTGAAGTGAAATGAAATGAATTATGTGTATCGCATTGAAATATACTTTAATATTTCGTTGGTGTATCGTGACTTTACAAGTTGTCTCAAAAAGTCCGTGTAAAGTTTTAGTACAATGACCACCATTGTACTAAAATGAAAATGATATTATATAAAATTACACGTATGAAATGGCTGTATGGTTGAAAAATAACCCTTGCCTATCCTTTTATGGATGAATAAACTACTACTACTACCAATAAAGATCTATCCATGTGCACCAGTGAAGTGAAATGAAATGAATTATGTGTATCGTGACTTTTCATGTTTTCTCAAAAAGTCCGTAAAGAGTTTTAGTACATGATGAATTATGGACGGTGACTGACTGAGGACTGTGAAAGCGATAATTATTGTGACTGGAAATTATAATATAACTCGACACTAGCAGAAATAAGTCCTAATTTGGATTTGGTTGCCAACCTTAAAACTAAGAAGAAGTGAGAAGCTAAAGGGACTATTTTTTCTTTACTTTGCCTGTGATGTAGCCGAAACAAACTTGAGGGTGGTACCCAGTCAGGTGGAAACTACACAGTGCTGCTGTGGTTTCTCTACGATGCTATCCTTCACCGAAAGCTCATTCTCATTGAATGATTCGAACCTAAGACTGATCACTGAGTTATCATCGCATCCTATGTTTTAGCTCACTGATGTCACAAGTGTACAAGTTTGTGCAATACTTCTCTATATTCATTATTTATTTGCTTTTTTATAAACAAAAAGTCTAATAAAATCATGGCAATTATTCTCAACAAGGTAATGTTTGAGATAAAATCTAATAATGCTAGATATTACATTAATTACATTGAAATAAGAAATCGGGACGGATGCGTTATTTAACTACCGCACAAATACTGATTATGCGGTTTTACGTTGAGCAAATACTTGGATTAATGTTGACATTGTGGTTGTTAGTCTCTGTTTCCTAGTTTGCTGATTATTTCCACAGAAAATAAAGTATGACTTTCCGTCTCGCAGTTTCTCCCGTGTCCTATTTCTCCCGTAGGTTTTTATTTTGAAAAAAAAAACCCTTACATAGAGTATGCCTATATTAAGTCCACAGAGCATAGACAAAAAAAAATACATACAGTCGAGCATAGAACCTCCTCCTTTTTTGGATTCAGTGTACTTTTTAGTGTTGCCGCCGAGCCGGGGCACGCAATTGTTGTCAGTGCGATTAGAATGTAAATATTATGTAATGAATCTAAGCTTTGAAAAGAGTAATTGCTGAGTTTATTGACGGCTCTTCTCAGCAAATTCAACCTACCGAACCGGTATTAGAGTCAGACTTTTCATAAGTGCCTGCGAAGGTCTATTTGAATAAATGATTTTGAATTTTTGAATTTTGAAGTCGGTTAAAAAACTCGCCCATCCTAGAGACGCCTTGCTCAACAGATTCCATAATATTTAATCGTGTCAGTGGGCGGCACCGTTACCAACAGATGACATATATGTCTCATAGTGTCATCTTTTAGTACTATTGACACATAGTGCTGTGGTATAGAGTCGATATTAGACTGACGGCGCTTGCATTCGGTTATGCGCTTTTCACAATTCGCGGGGCACAAGTATTGTCATTATTTTTGTCTCTGTATAGAGCGCGAGACTGCTAGCTCGGTGGTTATGCCTAAGCCTAGAATCTTGAAATTTTGCATGTATGGAATTCTGAAGCAAGAGCCTTTCTTCACTTATAAGTTAGTTTCAGGAAATCAAGACTTTTTGAATCGTCAAAGTCAAAGCCATTTAATTTAGGCCCTAGTAGGCATCACCAACTTATATTGATCTTAGAAAAGAAATCTGGTGATATAAGGAACGATGTTAAGTACCTAATTACATAATCACTCTATGCGACTATTCTATGCTTGTCATCCATAAATATTTAATAATCATTCTTAATATTCTACTTAATACTATAAATGTGAAAGTAACTCTATCATATATTATTATCTACGAAAAAATAGCCTTCACTATCTGAAGTTAAAATTCCCAAGACATAAATTGTTGGAATTTATTCCTTGATAATAGGTCAATAAAGTATAATTTGTCAATGGCAAAAACTACGTACAAAGGAAAAATAGCTCCCCTTGTTTAAAAAAATAAATTTCCTAGTCATAATTACTTGACAGTGGAGTTAATACGCGCTGCGACATTCCTTAAAGGGGGCGAAAAAGTGGAAATAAAAGAAATGTGCTAAAGGGATGCAGGGCAATTGAGGACAAATGAAAGGGCACCGGACTGAGGACAGAATTAGGAAAACATTTGGAATAGTGACGGTGTGGAGTCGACGTTATTATAATATTTTTTCTCATCGGAAAAGCGTGAAATGATATCTTTATTTACAACAAATATGTACAAAATAAAATCTATATATAGAAAATTTCCTCAAGCCTGCCGCTGCTTCCGATTAACGGCAGGGTTCCCAGAAGGCTGGCAGCGTTTCCTCTTTGGATAGCCAAGTTGACGCGTTGGCGGAGAAAGCTCCCCGCCCGCTGGTCTCCGGAGGTCTCGATCAAAAGGCTTCTAGGCTTTTTCGGAAATGCTATGTTCCATATCATAAATGTGAATAAAATGATGTATACATGTGGCTTCGCAGTGTTAGGTTCTGTAATAATGGGCGTGAAGATACTAATTATTACCGTGTACCAGTAGACGGGCATTTATTTTATTTTATTTATTTATGCCAGATGCTTGTTTGCAAACTTAGTGGTAGGAAATATAGAAAAATATTACGCATTCTGAAAATTATCTATTCCGTCCTCTCGTCCGTCAGTCCGTCTGTCAGTGGGCTGTATCTTATGAAACGTTATAGGTAGACCGTTGAAATGTGGTTGAAATTTTCACAGAAGTATTACCGCGATAACAACAAATAATAAAAATAAAATAAATTTAAATGAGACCATACATGAAACGGCTTTACGGAACTTACGGCTGGTTTTATTTTCGAAGTTTTTCTTCTTTTTTCGAAAAAATATTCGAGACAAAAAGCTTTTCCAAAAAAAAAAAAAAAAACTTATTATCTACTCCATACCACGTTGAAGCCAAAGCTGCAGACTGCAACAGCCTAGCAAATGGGGTGTAAGAGTTAAAAGGTGCTCAGCGACTTTCCCCGGTCGCGACGCGCCGCTCCGTCCGTCTGTTACGGGCTTTATTAGCTCCGTTCTGATTATTATCCTGCTTTTAAATGTAGAATTAGCGATATTTTGTTTTATGTGGTGCTATGATTTGTTTATTCTGTGTTAATCAACAAGTTGGCATAGTAGTGGTGTTCAAGAATTACACACATCGAGTATTTTTGATATTATTATACTATTTTATTAATATTATATTATACTATTAAAATATGAGTCCTATAGAAAAATAGGTACATTTTTAGTATTGTAAGATAAGACGTGGCCGAAGGTCGTAAACAGGCAATATAATAAAAATATTTTTTATAGTGGTGCATCGAATTTACTTTCATTTTATTTGTATACGAAGAAGTCTGTCAACAAGCGTACGGCCCACCTCATGGTAAGCGGTTCCGTATGGACGCTGGAACATACAGGGCGTAAATCACGGGGTACCGGCCCTTCCCCGCTCCCCAATGAACTCTGGTGACCTTACTCATGCGCAGGAACACAACATAAAGTTATTTGGCTTATGTATTCTTTAAGCTGGAAGTAATTCCATTGTCAATCTGTCTTTTTTGTTTTTGATCTGTACCAATAAAGTCTTTATTATAAATTCTCTATAAAAAACGCTTTTCTTTCGATTTCCCCAAGAAATGAAATCATAATGAATTCAAGTAATATCTTATAATTTGTCCAACTGGAGGCAATCTTTATTTATGTAGTCCATTACCCGGGACACGGCAACAAGCGACAAAACTCACACTTTATTAAAACCTATTTGTTTTATTGAATAAATAATTTTATTATCTGTGCCGGCTCTATGGGAGTTGCGGATGATTTAGATGCCAGTACTACAGAGGTGTCAGGACAAATCGCTTGGCTGTAGGGGTTCTGTAGAAGTTGGTCTGAACATTATTATGCTTTTGCTATTTTTTTATTTGTTGGTAACTTTATGCGTTTCTATACTATTTGAACAAATTATTGATGGTAACGAGATAGGCAATATACAGAGGAAAATATTAAAGATATTTTTTCTTAGTTGCTTGCCGTGGTTGTTTGATAATTTGACTTCTACGACTCAGGCCGTAGGTTCGATCCCACCCAAACATCTGTGAGACTGATTGTTTGTTTGTTCTGAGTGGCTTGTAAGAGCCAGGAATTGAGTAATTTTACAAGCTTGTTATTAACTTGCAATGTGTATGTTCGGGTCAAATCTTGCAAGTCGAATTTCACCCACTTCCAGTGGTTGAATTGACTTGATATTTGGTATACATTAGTATATTGGGAGACAATGCAAGTACAATCAACGAAAACTACAGTCACCAAAAAGCTTGTATTTAAAATTAAATTTTTAATAATAACTTATTTCATAACTGGTAGGTTGGAAAAGATGGCCACTATACATTTCAGTAGCTAGAAGGATCTATCTATAAATTTATAAGTTATATGAAGCTGTATTTACTCTCACCGGTAATATTAAAGAAGAGAAAATCTTTCATAAAATTTATAAAACATACACAACACACACACACCCAAACTACAAAAAAAAACATACAAAATATTTGTATAAAATATAATCAGTTTGGCCAAATGTGAAGTATGTCCCAGGATATTTATTACTCCTTGTATATTAGTGTTTTGTGACTTTGTCTAAGCATGTGAAGGATGGCAGGATAATCAGGCGCAGGCTCCTGCACTGAAAAAAATAAACTACATAAACAACATTTTATTTAACAGTAACACAAAATTTGACGACCGTTAACCTAAACAGAGTGACTTGCGAACTAAACTTACCAGTAACAAAACTAGTTTTTGTTCGTTACAATTTTTTTTGATTAAATGTAACTAAAGTTAGTTTCCCGACAACTAAAGTTAGTTTCCCGACAACTAAAGTTAGTTTCCCGACAACAAAACGTCAACTTACATAACTAGTTTTGTAGATCATTTTTTTCAGTGTGCCCTTTTCCTCAGGAAGTCATACGCATTTTTACTTCAGTTCAAGATCGGCTCATGATATCCAACTCCAGATGTCATGAGCTTTTTATCAATGGAAACCAAAATGTGATCGTGCCTAAGAGTGGTTATTTTCTAAAAAAAAGTGTCACCGTACCAAATCTTTACACCGTGCGCGCCCACTGCGGATCGGTAGAGGTAGGCCAGTGGTGGTTGGAATTACAGCTATAGGCTTTAAAATCGCCAACTTAAATATAGATCTCAATTTACATAAAGATAATAACTACATATTTCGCTCCTCGATAATCAATCTCAATAAAAACAAAAAAATATGTAGCCATTAATTAAGTAAATACAAATGATATAAATTGCCTTCGCCTTGTCTCACTAGATAGCGCTTCCTTTCACAAATTATTCAAAATTACTCGAAAAACAAAACGGGTATCCTTGATTAATCGACGCCATTTCTCTTGCATCTTCGTTTTATACAAAATTAACATTACAGTATACAAAAACGCATACCAAACGATTTTGTGACGTATCCACTTGTAACAAGAAGTAGAATGATAATTAAGAATATGCAAGGAATTTGGTTGCACACCGCTAAGTGTGAAACAACGTTTAGAAACAAATCATATTATGTTCACTCAATTTAATGTTCCAAAATTATTCTTATCTCGCAATGAATAAAGTCGAATTTAATCATTTATTGGTATTTGTTACAGTATTTTAATATTACTTTAAGTCTTTCACACATCCATGCCGACGTGTCATTGATAAAAACTGCGGCGGTTTCTTTAAAAGTTCGAAATTCATTTATTGTCATACACGCACCCAATATTATTTCTATAAATTATGAATTAATAAGAAACCTGGACCTGCAGGGTGTGGCAAGTCCCTTAGGGGGACGCCAACAGATAGGTAGGTAGGGTTCGATTAAATGAAACAATGGAAATTAGTCCAATGAAACATTTAATTGCCTAAAATTCTGTGGCCGCCTCACGTCCAGATTTCACAGGGGGTACAGTTTTTAACAGGGGGAACACTGGCCTGAACTAAGGTAGAAGTAGCAGCTTCAGTTTTCGCTTCGGTCTGGTCCAGCTCCCAGGATGTCAGCGGGAGTAGGTAGTCCAGGCAGGCAGTACAGGAGGTAGGTCCCTCAGCGTTCCACAGCTAGTTATCAAGCTGCATAGGTAGATGCAAGGTAGGCGTAAATGTAGACGTAAATGTAGACGTAAATCCTGGAAGGCCAGAAACAAAAAGGCTAAAGCGTTTGCTGCGCAACTGTGTAGGTAGGTTTGAATCTAGGTTACAGTGTCCCTGACAAACAATAAAAAGGAAGCAGCGCTAGCATGGATAGGAAAGATAGAAAGCTAGAACACCTTACAATGGAGAATCAGATAGATAATACATGGGAACTTACCCTAGCGGGATTCCACGTGATATTAAACTAGATACAAAATTCGAAGCAAGTGACGCAGCCGTCACCTGTGAAGTCTCAAAGCGCACTGGCCGTGGAGAATTCTCGAACTGAACGACTGGGCGTTGGCCGCCGCGCCGGCGCAGCTCGCAAACCCGTTAGATTTGTTAGGGATGCGTAGGTGCGGGAACCATCATCATTAATACGTACTTGTAGATTCCGTACAATAATATTTATTAAGTATTTAGATTTTTAGGTTTTATTAGTTTAATAGGTTATATTTAATTATGTTTTAGAATAAGTTGTAAATATTATTTTAATTTAAGTGTAATTAAGTTTTATTAAAGGTTTTCTAACTATACTTATATTTATTTATGTAACTTGCAAGTGCAACGTTACAGTACCCCGCCAAAAAACGAAGGATTTTGCATACTAGACTGCAAAATCCGACTACTACCTATTATTTCATACTAAACTTATCATTACTCACAGACTACATTCTATACTTCACGCATCATACCATCTTCTTTCATAACATCATCAAATCTTACTATTAATGACTTGAGATCCTTACAAACAGAGTATAATTAGTAAATTTTAAGTTATACTCAAACAATAAGTTAGGTGTACTAAAATACTTATGTTTCTTTAGTACACTACAATTTAGGTAATAGTTTTAATCTAATTTTAAGGCTAGTATATAGGTTTTATTTTATTCTTTATAGTTAATAAGTTTCATATCTTTGATATGCCAGGAACCTAGTAGTTTTCCAGACATATCTGCTAATTCATAGACCAGAGGAGACTTTTTATCAATGATTTTACATTTTATGAATTTAGGAGCTAATTTTTTATTAAAATACTTGTCTTTATCACTTTGATAAAAAGTCCTTTTCCAGATAACGTCACCAATATTAAATTCAGCAGGTCTTCTGCGTAAATTATATTGTTGACAATTCCTACTATGAGCCTGTAGTAGTAGTGATTGTACTTTATTAAAGATACTAGAAAGCACACCAATATTCTCAGCGTAGGAATCTCGAGGTTGAAAGATGACGTCGTTATCGTTCTCAGTATCGATATAATGTGAACCACAAGTAACTAATTCACGCCCGTACACTAGAAAGGAAGGAGTGTAGCCTGTTACCTCGTTTACAGAACTATTCACAGCGAATTGGATTTTTGGTACAAGTTGATCCCAAATACGTTGATCGTTAGAAATAAATGTGGAGATAGCAGTCATAACAGTCTTATTGTAGCGTTCAACTGTATTAACATGAGGTGAATACTTAGGAGTGAAGTGTAATTTAGGTACTTTATATTTTTCAAACATCTGTTTTAACGTAGCACTTATAAATTGTTTACCGTTATCAAGTATCACAGTAGAAGGAATGCCATGTATTAGAAATACTTGTTCTTCTAAGATCTTAGTAACAATTTCTGCAGTCGCGCGCTTGATTGGAAATAATAAGCAATACTTACTAAAACAACAAGTCACGACTAAGATGTAGCAGTTTAGTTTTCTAGTAGGCGGTAGAGGTCCTACTAAATCTATGCTTATAGTTTGAAAAGGTCTCGAACAGTGTTTGGGCCGACCCATTTCACCTAAGGCAGCGTGGTTTTGGTGTTTATGTGATATACAGGTATCACAGGATGTTACAGCTGTTACTACGTTAGCGTGCATACCAGGCCAGTAGTACCTAAGACTGATGCGCTTATAAGTTTTAAAAATACCAAAATGACCAGCGGTTGGTTCAGAATGGTTTTCAGATATAATTTTTGTTCTATATTCTGCAGGAACAACTTCTTTCCACTCGAACTCTTTATTTAGAGGATGATGAGTTTTCATGAAGCGAAATAAACGATTATTCTTGACTAAGTAGTTTGGAAAAGAGGTAGGAGCATTTTGAGAACCATTGTATATGTTTAGATACCATTGATCATTTGTAGTTAATGTAGTGTTTAGATTATTATCAATGGCTGAAATTTGGCAAACGCGAGACAAAGCATCCGGTATAATATTATCAACACCTCGACGGTGTTTCATTTCAAAGTTAAATGCAGATAGACGAACACCCCATCTAGCTAAGCGTCCAGTAGGGTTATTTAGATTAAGAAACCACTTGAGTGCTGAATGGTCTGTATAGACAGTAAACTTAGTACCATTATCGAGATAGCATCTCCAGTGTTCCAAAGCCACCAAGACAGCAAGAGCCTCTCTCTCAGTGATGCTATAGTTTTTCTCTGGACCTGTCAAGGTTCTACTAGTGTAGGCGATAGGATGTTCAACTCCGTCAATAGTCTGCGTTAGTAATCCTCCAACACCATAGTCACTAGCGTCAGTGTGTACTTCGAACGGTAGGTCAAAGTTAGGGCATGATAGGATTGGGGCAGATACAAGAAGTTCTTTGAGTTTAGTGAAAGACTCCTCAGCTTCAGTAGTCCAAAGAAAAGGATTAGATTTTTTATTAGTAGAAGTTAGCTTATTCAAAGGACCAGCAATAGAGCTAAATTTAGGGACAAATTTACGGTACCAAGAAGCAATTCCTAGAAATCTTTTTACTTCTTTTTTATTTGTAGGAGTAGGGTAATTTAAAATGGTGTCAATTTTATTAGGATCGACGTGAAGACCTTTAGAATCAACAACATAGCCTAGATATTTAAGTTCCGTACGGAAAAATACGGATTTTTCGTAGTTAATAGTCAGATTAGCCATTGTTAGTTTCTTAATTACTTTTAAAAGCAGGGAAATGTGATTTTCGAATTGAGCCGAGCATATGACGATATCATCGATGTATACAAAGACTGAGTTTTCAAATTCAGGCCCATAGAAAAGAGTATCAACAAGTCTTTGTTGAGTAGCGGGAGAATTTGTCAATCCGAAGGGCATAGTCACAAATCTAAAGGTGCCACGATGAGGAATATAGAATGCAGTTTTATTCCGATCATTCTCAGAAATAGGCACTTGCCAGTAGGCCTTAGATAGGTCTATGCTACTTAGGTATTTAGCATTTTTTAGGTTATCTAGAATTTCTGAAATATAAGGTAATTTATATGCGTCTTTTTTCGTAACAGAATTTAGCTTACGACTGTCTAGACAGAATCTGAGCTTGCCATCCTTCTTAGGAGTTAATAATACAGGTGAAGACCATGGACTCTCACATTCCTCAACGACACCCAGCGACAGCATCTCGTCTAGTTGTTCAGATAAGATACGTTGTTTTTCAGGCGAAACGCGATAGTATCTTTGCCGAATAGGTAAGGCATCGCCAGTATCAATAGTATGTGATACTAAGTTAGTTCTACCTAAACCACGTTTTTCAGTTGAGATATTTTTAAACTGTTCTATAATGTTATCAGCAGTAACTCGCTGACATTCAGTTAGTTCATTATAGGACTGTAGTATACTTTTAGCATCAGTTACAGTAGTCACATCACCATCATAACTAGTAGCATCGTGCAGAGATATAGAATTTGAAAATTTAGGAAATAGATTAAATTTTGTCCAAAAATCAATGCCTAGAATTAAATTTGATTTAACAGTCGGAACAACGTATGCTTTTAGTAAGTGAAATTGGTTTTCAAAAGTAACTGGAAGATTAATGTATCCTATAGAAACCATACTTTGTCCACCAGCAGCAGTAAAAGTTCTCACAACATCGTTATTAATGACTGTATGACCTAGTGAAATTAAATTTAGATGAGCATTATTACCTAGAATAGTTACTGTAGAACCAGAATCGAGTAAACCGCAGAGGTTTTTGTCGCCTACTTGGATAGCCGCGTAAGGACGAACATCATCAATAGGTTTTTTATCGAAGATTGTTGTAATGAAATAACTAGAAAAGAAAATTTTAATAGTTGAAAGCCAGGCTTTCCAATCCTTTTCATCAAAATTTTTAGTTTTAGTAGAATCAGTAGTTTTAGTTAAGTTTTTTACCTCATTTATATTACAGCAATCTTCAGTAGCTAGTTTTTTGAATTAGATTGAGATTTACATTTAGGACATTCAGGGTAAGTGACATTCATTGTTCCACATTTAAAGCAAATGGGGAACCTATCAGCGTTACATTGCTTCAAAGAGTGTTCAGAGTTACGGCAGCGAGGGCAGAAAACATTTTTAGTATTAGAATTAGAAGAAGCAATAGCAGCTACACCTGAATAATTAGTATTATTTGTTGGTTGATTTTTATAGTTATATTTCTTGTTGTAAAAATTACTATTAGATTTATTAGAATTGTAACTATTGTATCTATTTTGATTATATGTATTAGATCTGCTAGTACTAGGTTCAGACGTTTTTGAAAATGCTAGATCAGGAGCTAACGTATCAGTAGACACTCTAGGAGGTTCTTTAAATTGAGAAGTCAAAGACTGAATTTTTTCAAAGTTCTTACAAATGGTTCTTAAATTATCGATAGAATTGATAGTTGAAGAATTAGAAGCTAGTACGCTAGAGTAACACGGTCTAATATTGTGCATTAAGATGTCTAATTTCTCTTGTTCAGAAATCTTTTTAGTTAGCCTGGAAAATAATTCAGACATTTTAGCAAAATATATAGTAATATTTTCAGAATCACCCTGTGTTCTGTTTCGTATCTCAGACAATAGCCGGTAGTCGAAATCAAAATGACTAAAATCCTCAATCAGTAAAGAAATTAACTCATCCCAAGTAGTAACACTGTCTTTAATACTACGAAACCAATGTAACGCATCGTCCGTGAATATTTCCGTAGCATAGTTCATTAATTTAGAAGGCGATATGTTTCTAGCAGTACTACACTCGTTCACTCTCTGGACAAATGCATGTACACACGTTTTGCCGTTAAATTTTATTTTTTGTATATCATTTAAATGCGAGCGGTCACAATGTATCGTTACGTTTTGTACAGAGTCTAGCGACGACGATGTCTGTTCAACGTCTACAACAGGCTCACAGCTAGGAATCGGATTAGCCGATTTATTAATAGTAAAAATTTTATTAATCAAGTTCGTAACATTTTTCGACAAAGCCCTCACTCTTTCTAAATGTTTAGAGTCCGTGCAATCTATTCTTTTTAGACGGTGATATAGATGATTACCCAACGCTCTAGTGCGTTCAAAGAGATTTGAATCGTACTTCTCCTCTAACGATTTAACTCGCGATGTAAATTCACTTAAGGAAGTGCTAACGCCAGAAATATCAATATCCGGATCGATTCCAGATTCACAAATATCAGAAGTAGGTATAAGCGGTGTTAATTTATTTATTTGTTTACGTAATCCAAGTACGGTTGATGCAGGTTCCTCGCCTCTAATGAGTACTTCGTAGGTTAATTCGTTTTTGTTTAGCAAAAAGAATTTAATAGTATGAGTTCCCATGATTAACTAGACGATTTACTTAAGTAGTTAATGAATATAATGAGAAATGAATGATTGGTGTTCTTTACAAGATGAGAAAATAAGCTTATCTACGATTAGGTGATGGTCAAAGCAAATAAAATTAAAATTGAAATGTTTTTTTTTTTTTTTTGAATGAATGAAAATGAAATGAAAACGAAAAGATGAAAGAAACGAAAAGGTATGAAATGAATGAATTTAGGTATGCGAACTGTTACGTATAACAAACAATAGATTTAATTTTACAATTTAGTTTTAGCATATATTAATTATTATCAGTAGGTAGGTACTAATAATAACGGTTTAGAATATTCAAATAGTTACTATATAACAAAATTACTCAATCATTAACACAATTAGTAGGAAGATACTAATACGTAGCAGTTAACAATGATAGGTAATGAAAAATGAGAAAAGAAAAAATCAGGGTAAGCGGTCACATAAAAAAATAAAATAAGATAGTACGTACCAGTTCGCTATTCTGCAATGTCACCTTCACGTTCACAGTACAATATGTAGGTAGATAGATGATTGTACTAGCTGCTGACTTCTGGAATAATCTAGACGTGAATAGGCCACTAGAAACACACGTAAAGAGCGCCACTGTGGCAAGTCCCTTAGGGGGACGCCAACAGATAGGTAGGTAGGGTTCGATTAAATGAAACAATGGAAATTAGTCCAATGAAACATTTAATTGCCTAAAATTCTGTGGCCGCCTCACGTCCAGATTTCACAGGGGGTACAGTTTTTAACAGGGGGAACACTGGCCTGAACTAAGGTAGAAGTAGCAGCTTCAGTTTTCGCTTCGGTCTGGTCCAGCTCCCAGGATGTCAGCGGGAGTAGGTAGTCCAGGCAGGCAGTACAGGAGGTAGGTCCCTCAGCGTTCCACAGCTAGTTATCAAGCTGCATAGGTAGATGCAAGGTAGGCGTAAATGTAGACGTAAATGTAGACGTAAATCCTGGAAGGCCAGAAACAAAAAGGCTAAAGCGTTTGCTGCGCAACTGTGTAGGTAGGTTTGAATCTAGGTTACAGTGTCCCTGACAAACAATAAAAAGGAAGCAGCGCTAGCATGGATAGGAAAGATAGAAAGCTAGAACACCTTACAATGGAGAATCAGATAGATAATACATGGGAACTTACCCTAGCGGGATTCCACGTGATATTAAACTAGATACAAAATTCGAAGCAAGTGACGCAGCCGTCACCTGTGAAGTCTCAAAGCGCACTGGCCGTGGAGAATTCTCGAACTGAACGACTGGGCGTTGGCCGCCGCGCCGGCGCAGCTCGCAAACCCGTTAGATTTGTTAGGGATGCGTAGGTGCGGGAACCATCATCATTAATACGTACTTGTAGATTCCGTACAATAATATTTATTAAGTATTTAGATTTTTAGGTTTTATTAGTTTAATAGGTTATATTTAATTATGTTTTAGAATAAGTTGTAAATATTATTTTAATTTAAGTGTAATTAAGTTTTATTAAAGGTTTTCTAACTATACTTATATTTATTTATGTAACTTGCAAGTGCAACGTTACAAGGGCTATTTTAAAACGCTCGGATTCGATATCGGAAACGGATTCAAAAACTACCGAGGCGATATTGCGCAATTGCTTTTTTAATTTCCGAATTCGAATATTTTTGATGTTTCTTTACCGAAATATCAATTCGATTCATCGAAAAGTTTTCGGAAATTCAAATAGCAATTGCTGAAATTCGCCTCGTAATTTTTTGAATCCGTTTCCGTTATCGATTCCGACGTTTTAAAATAACCCTGCTGGATACCTTAACCCGTTGGTTCTCGCGAGGGAAGCGCGTCCTATAAACTTACCAGTAACAAAACTAGTTTTTGTTCGTTACTAAATTATTTGATTAAATGTAACTAAAGTTAGTTTCCGGACAACTAAAGTTAGTTTCCCGACAACAAAACGTCAACTTACATAACTAGTTTTGTAGATCATTTTTTTCAGTGTAATAACAATTGATGACATTGTTATTTTTTAACCGCGAGCCAAATTATTTAACATTGATTGTTAACTAAATCAAACTGGATATCTTTCACAAAGCACTTAAAGTAAGCTTGTAGATTGTCTCAAGCTTCATTTACCAAATTATCACAATACCTACTTGTCCTTTAACAAGACCATAAGCAAACAAAACCTAAAGTTAGGAGCTATCTCTCATGTGCTGTTAGAACAAGATATCACCAGCAGTTTCGTCGTACCAAAATCGTGCACCGTTGTGCCATCAGCATGAAGATCGTAAGAACCTGCGCGTGCGCCCCCGCCGGTACGAAACGAGGTGATATACGTTACATTTGGTTTCACGCTGTGAGTGTCGCCGCGTTTGTTTTGTTTATCCTTGTTTAAACATAATGCATTATGTTTAATAATGATTTTGACAACCCCACCGAGAATGTCATGCTACAAATTAATTTAAAAGTAACACTTGGAATAGTATATCACTGGGTAAAGTTTATTTAGCGCTGGCAACAAGATATGAACCTACATATTTCTTGTTCCAGTAGTCCTTACTCCTTAGTACCTTTGGATATAGGTATTAGGTATGTGTTTTTAATTGACTTCAAAAAAAGGAGGAGGTTCTCAATTGAGTTGTAGTTTTTATGTTTGTTACCTCATAACTCCGTCATTTATTAACCAATTTGGAAAATTATTTTTTTATAGAAAGGGTATACTTCCTGTTTGGTCCCATTGTCATCAGATCAGGATTTGATTACTTCTTAATGTACTTTGAAGTCAGTTTAAGTTTTTTGTAAAACAGTTCAATTATTTTATAGACAAGATAATTTATAATTTATTTACAACAAATATGTACAAATTACAATCTAGAAAATTTTCTCAAATCTGCCACTGCTTCCGATTAGCGGCAAGATTCCCAGAAGGCTGGCAGCGTTTCCTCTTTGGATAGCCAAGCTGATGCGTTGGCGGAAAAAGCTCCCCGCCCGCTGGTCTCCGGAGACCTCGATCATTTTTTTTTATTGAATTATCCTTACGAAAGTATCTATGTTAACTGATAATATTTATTAGGATTTTTTTCTAGTCCAAGTTTAATTTTCCGATCCAAGTTATTACAGATTATCCGATTTCGGAAATTTTTCGTTGTTCTCATACCATATTTTTGCAAGAAATTTCTTTAACTATTTGCGCTAATAAACCAACCGTGCTATCAGATTTCGCTTTATTTATATAGTGTTGTGTATAAACCGACGGATAAACTGCCCGGTCGTTCAGTATACTTAATTAGTACAATCTTAACTTTATGCGTTTCAGATTGTTATGCTAATCAGCCCTTTCACACTGCCGCCCCTAAGTGGCGTTTTCGTCGATTTGTTGTTTGATTAGATAAAATTAATATTTATGTTCGGAAATTAAGTATGGATTGCTTTTGTTTTTAAATGACCCTAGAGAGTATGTCGCTTTGCAAGTTTGGAATGTTTTTTAATTAGTCATAGTTTATAAGGAGTAATACTTTTAACTGTACCTATTTATTCTGATTTCTGTGCTTTTAACTAACTCGCTTCTCTACCTTCCAGTCTTGAGTGCTTATCATCTTCGCTTATATCATTGTGGTCATCTTTTCTCTCATCGTTTGTCTTCACTGAACTGTCTGTTTCTATTTTACGCCTGCAACTAGCATCTGTTCACTTCAGTCAGTGATCTTTGAATTTGCTTAGGATGATGCTTAGTTTGGGATCAAATAAAGAAGTATGTGTGTTCCGTGTGTGAAGAATGTCCCAAGATTTTTAAGTATATATTATATATACTAAAGTATTTTTATGACTGCCAGAACTTTCTTGCATCTCAAGTAATATATATACTATAACTATTATTTATTAATGTAATTCCATGCTCCTCGACAACGTAAAACCAAAACACAATTTGTAAATTGTATCCAATATGTCTGTTATACTGACATTCCAAATTTAAAAACGCAATCTGTCATCGAAATGAATCGAATCATCATCATTGGACAATTTCGCCACCCAGAGCCAATCAAACGCAGCGATGAGATCCGATATAAAAGAGTGGTGCAAGTGATAGGATGAGAGCGATTTGTACGAAACTTCTGGCGTATTGCAAAAAAATCTTTGTGATAATTATTTTTAAATTTCAACTCCTTTCAAAAATGAACATACATGTTGATCTTTGAATAAATTACTACCTCACTTTCAGATTGTTGTATACACTAGGTAATAGACTTCTCTATCCATCATCATATTCAACCTAGGAATTTACAAAGGGGAAATTGATGCCGCTGCATGAAATCCCATAACTGTAACGTTTGCTGAAAATATTAGTAGGATACATTGCAGCTGTACCTCCACCTTACAGAATACCACAGCCAAATAACTTTATGTTGTGTTCCTGCGTGTGAGTAAGGACGCCAGAGATCATTCGGAAGGGTCGGTAACGCGTGAATGATGTCCGTGTGTTGCAAGTGTCCATATGGCTACGGTAGCCGCTTACCATCAGGTGGGCTGTGCGCTTGTTTATCGACTACCTATACGTTGTATAAAAAAGGCTGTTACACGACTTACTTGCTAATTTACTTTCTCGCTTTAGCTCGTAACTCGCACCACTCGCCACTCAATATGAAGCCCCGATCTCGCCGCCCTGTAATTCCAATACTTACGAACATTACCCGGTATGGCGACTATTATAATGTATTAAGGAATATTATTTTATCGCTATGGCCCTGGTGCGGGTATTATGTGCGTTTTGATCGCAGCTAAAAATACCGAGCGTATGTAAGCACCTTTATAAATGTTCAAGTTATGATGCATAGATATTGTGAAGGTGAATTTTGTGGGCAAATTGAGTTCGCATTAACGCTTTATGTTTTAATATCGATTCTATGATCGATGAAATTGAGTTCGAAATTGATTGTTAACTGTTTCTTCTGCAGACCTAGAATACTTACTAACTGTGGTTTAGTAATATCTAAACATCTCTAAAAATAAGATTATTCTTAACTTTAACGGAATATGGTAATTTTTTATTTGATTTTGATTTTACTGATATTGAATTGAATACAAAAATCTGTTTAGATATTTGACCATAACTTTCTGCATTAGAAATGGGACATACCTATAAAGTTTAGCTATTCGGTATCTCTAAAAATTATTCAATATAAAAAAACTAGACTACAACTAGGTACAACTTACTAATATAGTTGGCTTATTCCCGTTTGTCTACGTTCCCGTTTGTCTACGTTCCCGTTTGTCAACGGTACATATACTTACCTATAGCGGTGTATCGCGTGCACCAAGTACAGTCAGTATGTTAAGTCTAATTTTAAAGGAATGTAAATATTGGTTTGAAATTAAATAAGTACATATTTAAGATTTTTATAGTGTAGTTTTTATGTATTATGTAAAAATATAATATATTATGACTTGTAATTATTTAACCTATTCAAAACAAAATCAACAACATACGTTACTATAATATACAATGGGTAAACGTTGTTTATTCATTCGTAATGTTTTTATCTAATTATGACTATACAAAAATAAAAATAAAAATATAATGAAGTCGAAAATTAAAAATTGCAACTTAACAAAGTAAAATCAACAAGTGCAATTAAATAATTTGGTACACTAAATATAACGTAGGTATATAATTCAAGTACACACTACAAAAAAGCAACGGAATAATAGGTAAATAAAATAGAAGTTATTTTAACGAAAAATTGCAAAATCAACAAATATAATACAACAATTAAACTACTAAAATTAAAAATAAACGTATCACAAAAAAATTACTGAATAATAGAAATTAAAAAACATCAATTAAATAGCCGACAAAGAGAAGATACTCGCTTCAAAAAAAAACTTTATGTCACATAGACCATGTTCATATTTGGTGAATATTTTACCTGTGTTTAAAAAATATATTGTCAACTAGATAGGATACATGTATTCTATGTAGTTCTTAGTCTATGGTAGTTTTAAAATATACAAACTAAAAATAATATTAAATAAATTCGGCACACAACTTTTTACTCTAACTGTACTTTAACGTGTGCTCAGGTACGTAATATATACAAACATAACCAATGTATATGTACCGTTGACAAACGGGAACGTAGACAAACGGGAATAAGCCATATAGTTTACTTAATTTAGTATAAAGTAACAAAAGCAAAGTATAGTCCTACAAACTTATCTGACCCGGTGGTCAAAAGAGGAACTAACGACGCCATTTTGAAATATCAATCGCCATTGGTCAAAGAGAATATAAACACTACGTTCATTGATGGTTCATTGGTTGTTTACTCCACCAAATGCGATAACAGCGACTCACTCACCGGGCTAGATAAGCTTGTGGCACTATATGTGAAATGTCTAAATAAATACACCTCAAGAACTCATCTCTCAAATATAGTTGTCAGATCTGATTTGTGCTTTTTTAAGAGTACGTATAAAGCAAAATAACAATCTTAGAATTGAAATACCCAAGTAAATAGTATTTAAATGAAAAAATATTTTTATATGGGTATTTTCATTATATACTCGAGGGTTCTATCTGAACAGAAACATAATGGAATAAAAATTCCTCGATAGAAAAATTCACAAAGATACCTCTAATAATAATGAATTTTCGTTTTTATTCATTCTTGGTGTACCTATCTAATCGATAAATAATATCACTAACATATTACCAAGGGCTGCCACTAACGATTTTTTAAAATATTCTATCTATACTTTACGAGTTATTTAGATAAGAAGCGCTTAGTTCATTTTTGTTCCGCGAAACACACTATCTCCGTCTCATGGCACCCGAAGATTAGACATAAGTTTGTTTGATCTGACAATGGCCCTGATTCTGTTGTTCACAACTAAACTAATTTTAATGGCACTATGTCTCTTTCTAACAAAGAACATAAGAAAAGGATGTAAAAAAATTAGTCCTGTCAAATTAGTCCAATGCTTGTTTTCAATATTTTAGTCGCCATCTATCGCAGTCACGCCTAAATACACGCAAAATAAGACGGAAAAGATTAATTTGCCAACTTAAAACATGTTCTATCCTTTTTCAATCATGTTCGTAAGAAAGAGATGAGATGTGACTAAAATTAGTTTAGTGCGATTTACAACAGAATCGACACCATTGCCATATTTTTCTGGCTTTGTACGCACTCTTAACTTGAAGGTTTATTCACTACTCAATAAAGCTTTTGGGTACCTAAATATAATTAACATAATAAGCTTGGACAATAATAACTGTGGTTGCTATGGTAACTATCAGAATTACCAAGAAAACAACAAATTCGCATGTGAAAATATCTATTACCGTTGTACGAGGTTCGGCGTGAGTCAGCCGCGGTAATGCCGGCCATTCGGCAACGCTACGTGTGATTGTTATGGTAATTATTAGACGAATTAGCGGTCTTACTGCGCTGACGCAGGTTTATCACCTCGTTTTGCCTTGGGTAAGGTTATTTTTTTACTATGGATAAAGGGTTTTTGAGTGGAAATCTCTATGTTGTATATAGGATAAGGTCCTAATAAATTTATGAATTTCCTCTTGAGGGATTACTAATGACCCATACATTGTCCCTCAAGAGGAAATTCACTAATTTATTAGGACCTTATATACAGGGTGTTGTTTTGGTCGGCGACAAGCGACCCAGGAGCGGTAGTACGAAATATATATTCCCCAAAAATGGACTTAATTCCATTAAATACTGTAAATATGTTGAGAAATACCTTATTCAATTTGAAATAAAATTACTGCAAAGTATGGTTACTAGGCACGTGCACAGACTAGAGCTAGGCACAAGCCGCCATCGCCCCACCCCTTTACTCCCTCGTACTCCCGTTGAGTATTATGTCTACACTTTAGCTTATTACATGATTTTCAAAATTTTAATTTTTTTATTTTTATTATTTAAAAAAAAAAAGTATTTTTTTTATATTTTTTTTAGCACCAGTATCATTTGTATTATCGACCCTGAGTCGCTCGTCGCTGACCAAAACAACGACCTGTATAATAATATATCAGTTATCTATTTTCCATAGCATAAGCTCCGCTTAGTAGTCGTGTTTGAAGAATGTAAGGTTTTTTTTTCAAGCGACTGTAATTGATGTCTGTCTGTATGTTAGCATTTAATGAACTAAACTTCTGAACCACCCCTTATGAATCTTGTAGATATCTTATGGTAGGTATGGCAATGGTGTTCCTATTGGCGAACCTGCCAAAAATAATGAGACGTACCGTCAAAGAATCTCGTCTTGGTGACTTAATAAAAAATAAAACTACCTATTGCTTTTAACTATTTGTAACTCGAAATTGGTCCAGCAATTTTAATGCTTAATCTTTATTTAAATAAAAGAAAAAGCTAGTATGATTTTTGGTTTTGCAAACTTTGTTACCTACATGCAAGACGTCGAATAAAATAAAACATATTTTTTTTAACAACTATACCTACATGGATTCGTTAATTTATTGGCGAGCCTGAATCATTTTGTCGCGGGCCATCGATTCACCATCCCTGTCCTATGGTATGGGTTATACTATTTGTCACCACGGTGAGGAAGCAAGTGAGTGTCGCTTCTTTGGTTCATAAACTAGCTTATCAAATATTCTTATTTCTCCCTTTTAAATTTAGATTTCCTTCGGCAGCACACCGCACTTTTGTACTCAACAGTACAGCAAAGTACACAAGTAACAAATATGTAGGTACAGTGGAGCACACAATGGGGCGAGAGGCTCGATTGCACGGCTAGGTGTGAAAGGTTATGTTGAATGCGCGCGCGCAGCACGGATTATGAGAATTATATCGTCGACTGTGATTTTACACCGAGACCGTAAACTTAACGTTGTTGGATTTGTGTGGATGAGATTACAAAGAATTGTTTTTTTTTTTTTGATTATTAATTTATAATGGTGGTTGCATTATTGTACCAAGTTGTTTGGATTTTGATCAGGTAGATCACCTTGGAGAAAAACGTTGGATACTCTTTCTTCTTCTTTTGCCTCTGCCATTATTTGTGAGTCAAGAAAGAAGGTGTATAAAAGCTCGTGGCTGCCACATCTGTAGAAAAGCTCTATTTAGCCTATGGACCATTCAAGATTTACGTATAGCTTTGGTTATTTTTGCTGACAAGTGGTAGGGGGAAAAAATAACTAATATTCTGCTTACGTAATGAATGGCTCCCAACTTAATGACCAACTTCGTAAATGATTTTTACTTTGGAGATTTCTAAACGATAATTCATGTAATGCATGTCATTTTTCAATAATATCATACTCTTATAGATTTCACGAGACCTAATATACATATTTTATTCCTAGGCCTAATCTTCAAAAGCATTTATAATATAATTTCAAGTACTATCCTCTCTATTACAGCCATAAGCCGGGGCATATAATCAGGCGTACAGTTATTGTTTTTTCCGATACTAATAAGCGTGCGGTGTCGGCGTGGTCATTGATAGGAAATTATTGATATGAGCTGCGCCGGCGCATGGCGCACCGGTGTTGATCGCGCTGTACACACGATAATGCCGGAAAATTGGTATTATTTCACATATGAGGTGAAAAACGGAGTGAGCTGGTAATTATTTGGAGATGTACTATGCTAGAAGTGTGAATTGCTTTTCTTTACGACTGGACTTTCTTAGTTCTTAAAGACTGTGTTGGTGATATTCAGCTAACGTCAAAATAATTTACAGACTTTCTCAGATTCTGATTTATGAGTTTAACCATCAGAAATACCTTTTTTGTAGTACCTAATTTGAGATTGATTATCTAATAATGCAGACATTGGAATTAATGAGAACACATCTTTATTGAATAACTTTTAAATGCACAAAAAAACGAAATCCGTGACATAGAAATAGATATACCTAGAACGAGCATCGCCGTACTACACAACTATATAAAACAGGCCAACTTTTTTTCGCTGGTGTACGAGACAGCTACATTTTACACTCGCTCTGCTTGTCATAGTGACGTTCATAATTATAGCAGTTATTGAACTATTCCAATTAAAATCGGGAGAAAATTAAATAAAGGGTTCAAAAAAACGACGAAGTGCTTCGAGAAAAGGTAGGTAGTGCCCTTTCGCTTCGCTTGGCTGTCTTGGCGGAGGGCACTTCCGTGCCCCCAGATAAACATTATTTTGCAATTTTATTTACTTTTTTTCGACGCGTGAACATTTTTGACGCTCAATCTGGATACAATCATTAATCAAAGATCAGTACGTGGATTACGTAACTTTATTGCAATGAAATTCAGCTTTAAATAATCTCTGAATCGGTAGAAATATTACAAAATCGAAAATGGTTCCATTTCTAATGAACCACTGTTTGTACAGAAAACCGCTATATTGAACCGATTTCAATTCAAAAATGATTGAAATTAAGTTACATAATCGCCCCACAGAAGACATATTCGTTTTTCAAATCTCTGTCAAAAGAAACAATCGCTGTTTTAACTGCAATAACTGTTCAAACAATCTCAAATTTCCCCACAGCATAACTCCTTACTCAGTAGACCGAGGTGTCAGGTATCTTTTAGTTTATCTTTGTCTTATCTCAGTCGAGTCCACAGAGATAATTGGCGGCTAATTGCTTTTCCCTGTAATTATATACAGTGTAACACTTAGCTGCGGTGGAGAGGTAGTCCCTTAATGAATGTATGTTTGTTTTGTGTTTAATACATGTGTCAGTTTACGTTTTCAAAATGGTGTTTAGTTGGTGCTGTGTAGGGCCTGTTTGGAATTGTTGAGACGAGAACGAAAGCAGCAATTACTCTTTTTTAGGTGAGGAGATTGCACTTTCTCAAGCAGGAAGGCGGTCCTGGTGGTATTAGGCTACTCCAGAGCGATTGCCAATTTGATGCCAAACTTTATTAGAAGGCAATAGTTGGAAGTTAATCTGCTGTAACACTTACTAGAAATAAGCATGAAGTTGTGACCTCTGCTTATAGACTCCAAAAAGTGCAAGGTTTGTTTTTAGGACTGAGTATACACTTCTGCAGGGGAAATGAAAGCGTGGCCGCCCCAAACAAACCTGGACGCACTGTGCTTGACGAAGCGAAGAAGATCGGGAAGTCTTGGAGTGAGATCAAGCGAGACGCTCAAGACCGATCGGGTTGGAGAGTTTCTGTGGACGCCCTCGGCCCCATCTAGGGCACACAGGATCATAAGTCATACATTTCTATAATAAGATCCCTCCTGCACTTTTAAATTTACCTTCACACGAGTACAGAAGGCTTACTACAATATTAACGAATATTTTGTGGCAAGTCCCTTAGGGGGACGCCAACAGATAGGTAGGTAGGGTTCGATTAAATGAAACAATGGAAATTAGTCCAATGAAACATTTAATTGCCTAAAATTCTGTGGCCGCCTCACGTCCAGATTTCACAGGGGGTACAGTTTTTTAACAGGGGGAACACTGGCCTGAACTAAGGTAGAAGTAGCAGCTTCAGTTTTCGCTTCGGTCTGGTCCAGCTCCCAGGATGTCAGCGGGAGTAGGTAGTCCAGGCAGGCAGTACAGGAGGTAGGTCCCTCAGCGTTCCACAGCTAGTTATCAAGCTGCATAGGTAGATGCAAGGTAGGCGTAAATGTAGACGTAAATCCCTAGCGGGATTCCACGTGATATTAAACTAGATACAAAATTCGAAGCAAGTGACGCAGCCGTCACCTGTGAAGTCTCAAAGCGCACTGGCCGTGGAGAATTCTCGAACTGAACGACTGGGCGTTGGCCGCCGCGCCGGCGCAGCTCGCAAACCCGTTAGATTTGTTAGGGATGCGTAGGTGCGGGAACCATCATCATTAATACGTACTTGTAGATTCCGTACAATAATATTTATTAAGTATTTAGATTTTTAGGTTTTATTAGTTTAATAGGTTATATTTAATTATGTTTTAGAATAAGTTGTAAATATTATTTTAATTTAAGTGTAATTAAGTTTTATTAAAGGTTTTCTAACTATACTTATATTTATTTATGTAACTTGCAAGTGCAACGTTACAGTACCCCGCCAAAAAACGAAGGATTTTGCATACTAGACTGCAAAATCCGACTACTACCTATTATTTCATACTAAACTTATCATTACTCACAGACTACATTCTATACTTCACGCATCATACCATCTTCTTTCATAACATCATCAAATCTTACTATTAATGACTTGAGATCCTTACAAACAGAGTATAATTAGTAAATTTTAAGTTATACTCAAACAATAAGTTAGGTGTACTAAAATACTTATGTTTCTTTAGTACACTACAGTTTAGGTAATAGTTTTAATCTAATTTTAAGGCTAGTATATAGGTTTTATTTTATTCTTTATAGTTAATAAGTTTCATATCTTTGATATGCCAGGAACCTAGTAGTTTTCCAGACATATCTGCTAATTCATAGACCAGAGGAGACTTTTTATCAATGATTTTACATTTTATGAATTTAGGAGCTAATTTTTTATTAAAATACTTGTCTTTATCACTTTGATAAAAAGTCCTTTTCCAGATAACGTCACCAATATTAAATTCAGCAGGTCTTCTGCGTAAATTATATTGTTGACAATTCCTACTATGAGCCTGTAGTAGTAGTGATTGTACTTTATTAAAGATACTAGAAAGCACACCAATATTCTCAGCGTAGGAATCTCGAGGTTGAAAGATGACGTCGTTATCGTTCTCAGTATCGATATAATGTGAACCACAAGTAACTAATTCACGCCCGTACACTAGAAAGGAAGGAGTGTAGCCTGTTACCTCGTTTACAGAACTATTCACAGCGAATTGGATTTTTGGTACAAGTTGATCCCAAATACGTTGATCGTTAGAAATAAATGTGGAGATAGCAGTCATAACAGTCTTATTGTAGCGTTCAACTGTATTAACATGAGGTGAATACTTAGGAGTGAAGTGTAATTTAGGTACTTTATATTTTTCGAACATCTGTTTTAACGTAGCACTTATAAATTGTTTACCGTTATCAAGTATTACAGTAGAAGGAATGCCATGTATTAGAAATACTTGTTCTTCTAAGATCTTAGTAACAATTTCTGCAGTCGCGCGCTTGATTGGAAATAATAAGCAATACTTACTAAAACAACAAGTCACGACTAAGATGTAGCAGTTTAGTTTTCTAGTAGGCGGTAGAGGTCCTACTAAATCTATGCTTATAGTTTGAAAAGGTCTCGAACAGTGTTTGGGCCGACCCATTTCACCTAAGGCAGCGTGGTTTTGGTGTTTATGTGATATACAGGTATCACAGGATGTTACAGCTGTTACTACGTTAGCGTGCATACCAGGCCAGTAGTACCTAAGACTGATGCGCTTATAAGTTTTAAAAATACCAAAATGACCAGCGGTTGGTTCAGAATGGTTTTCAGATATAATTTTTGTTCTATATTCTGCAGGAACAACTTCTTTCCACTCGAACTCTTTATTTAGAGGATGATGAGTTTTCATGAAGCGAAATAAACGATTATTCTTGACTAAGTAGTTTGGAAAAGAGGTAGGAGAATTTTGAGAACCATTGTATATGTTTAGATACCATTGATCATTTGTAGTTAATGTAGTGTTTAGATTATTATCAATGGCTGAAATTTGGCAAACGCGAGACAAAGCATCCGGTATAATATTATCAACACCTCGACGGTGTTTCATTTCAAAGTTAAATGCAGATAGACGAACACCCCATCTAGCTAAGCGTCCAGTAGGGTTATTTAGATTAAGAAACCACTTGAGTGCTGAATGGTCTGTATAGACAGTAAACTTAGTACCATTATCGAGATAGCATCTCCAGTGTTCCAAAGCCACCAAGACAGCAAGAGCCTCTCTCTCAGTGATGCTATAGTTTTTCTCTGGACCTGTCAAGGTTCTACTAGTGTAGGCGATAGGATGTTCAACTCCGTCAATAGTCTGCGTTAGTAATCCTCCAACACCATAGTCACTAGCGTCAGTGTGTACTTCGAACGGTAGGTCAAAGTTAGGGCATGATAGGATTGGGGCAGATACAAGAAGTTCTTTGAGTTTAGTGAAAGACTCCTCAGCTTCAGTAGTCCAAAGAAAAGGATTAGATTTTTTATTAGTAGAAGTTAGCTTATTCAAAGGACCAGCAATAGAGCTAAATTTAGGGACAAATTTACGGTACCAAGAAGCAATTCCTAGAAATCTTTTTACTTCTTTTTTATTTGTAGGAGTAGGGTAATTTAAAATGGTGTCAATTTTATTAGGATCGACGTGAAGACCTTTAGAATCAACAACATAGCCTAGATATTTAAGTTCCGTACGGAAAAATACGGATTTTTCGTAGTTAATAGTCAGATTAGCCATTGTTAGTTTCTTAATTACTTTTAAAAGCAGGGAAATGTGATTTTCGAATTGAGCCGAGCATATGACGATATCATCGATGTATACAAAGACTGAGTTTTCAAATTCAGGCCCATAGAAAAGAGTATCAACAAGTCTTTGTTGAGTAGCGGGAGAATTTGTCAATCCGAAGGGCATAGTCACAAATCTAAAGGTGCCACGATGAGGAATATAGAATGCAGTTTTATTCCGATCATTCTCAGAAATAGGCACTTGCCAGTAGGCCTTAGATAGGTCTATGCTACTTAGGTATTTAGCATTTTTTAGGTTATCTAGAATTTCTGAAATATAAGGTAATTTATATGCGTCTTTTTTCGTAACAGAATTTAGCTTACGACTGTCTAGACAGAATCTGAGCTTGCCATCCTTCTTAGGAGTTAATAATACAGGTGAAGACCATGGACTCTCACATTCCTCAACGACACCCAGCGACAGCATCTCGTCTAGTTGTTCAGATAAGATACGTTGTTTTTCAGGCGAAACGCGATAGTATCTTTGCCGAATAGGTAAGGCATCGCCAGTATCAATAGTATGTGATACTAAGTTAGTTCTACCTAAACCACGTTTTTCAGTTGAGATATTTTTAAACTGTTCTATAATGTTATCAGCAGTAACTCGCTGACATTCAGTTAGTTCATTATAGGACTGTAGTATACTTTTAGCATCAGTTACAGTAGTCACATCACCATCATAACTAGTAGCATCGTGCAGAGATATAGAATTTGAAAATTTAGGAAATAGATTAAATTTTGTCCAAAAATCAATGCCTAGAATTAAATTTGATTTAACAGTCGGAACAACGTATGCTTTTAGTAAGTGAAATTGGTTTTCAAAAGTAACTGGAAGATTAATGTATCCTATAGAAACCATACTTTGTCCACCAGCAGCAGTAAAAGTTCTCACAACATCGTTATTAATGACTGTATGACCTAGTGAAATTAAATTTAGATGAGCATTATTACCTAGAATAGTTACTGTAGAACCAGAATCGAGTAAACCGCAGAGGTTTTTGTCGCCTACTTGGATAGCCGCGTAAGGACGAACATCATCAATAGGTTTTTTATCGAAGATTGTTGTAATGAAATAACTAGAAAAGAAAATTTTAATAGTTGAAAGCCAGGCTTTCCAATCCTTTTCATCAAAATTTTTAGTTTTAGTAGAATCAGTAGTTTTAGTTAAGTTTTTTACCTCATTTATATTACAGCAATCTTCAGTAGCTAGTTTTTTTGAATTAGATTGAGATTTACATTTAGGACATTCAGGGTAAGTGACATTCATTGTTCCACATTTAAAGCAAATGGGGAACCTATCAGCTTTACATTGCTTCAAAGAGTGTTCAGAGTTACGGCAGCGAGGGCAGAAAACATTTTTAGTATTAGAATTAGAAGAAGCAATAGCAGCTACACCTGAATAATTATTATTATTTGTTGGTTGATTTTTATAGTTATATTTCTTGTTGTAAAAATTACTATTAGATTTATTAGAATTGTAACTATTGTATCTATTTTGATTATATGTATTAGATCTGCTAGTACTAGGTTCAGACGTTTTTGAAAATGCTAGATCAGGAGCTAACGTATCAGTAGACACTCTAGGAGGTTCTTTAAATTGAGAAGTCAAAGACTGAATTTTTTCAAAGTTCTTACAAATGGTTCTTAAATTATCGATAGAATTGATAGTTGAAGAATTAGAAGCTAGTACGCTAGAGTAACACGGTCTAATATTGTGCATTAAGATGTCTAATTTCTCTTGTTCAGAAATCTTTTTAGTTAGCCTGGAAAATAATTCAGACATTTTAGCAAAATATATAGTAATATTTTCAGAATCACCCTGTGTTCTGTTTCGTATCTCAGACAATAGCCGGTAGTCGAAATCAAAATGACTAAAATCCTCAATCAGTAAAGAAATTAACTCATCCCAAGTAGTAACACTGTCTTTAATACTACGAAACCAATGTAACGCATCGTCCGTGAATATTTCCGTAGCATAGTTCATTAATTTAGAAGGCGATATGTTTCTAGCAGTACTACACTCGTTCACTCTCTGGACAAATGCATGTACACACGTTTTGCCGTTAAATTTTATTTTTTGTATATCATTTAAATGCGAGCGGTCACAATGTATCGTTACGTTTTGTACAGAGTCTAGCGACGACGATGTCTGTTCAACGTCTACAACAGGCTCACAGCTAGGAATCGGATTAGCCGATTTATTAATAGTAAAAATTTTATTAATCAAGTTCGTAACATTTTTCGACAAAGCCCTCACTCTTTCTAAATGTTTAGAGTCCGTGCAATCTATTCTTTTTAGACGGTGATATAGATGATTACCCAACGCTCTAGTGCGTTCAAAGAGATTTGAATCGTACTTCTCCTCTAACGATTTAACTCGCGATGTAAATTCACTTAAGGAAGTGCTAACGCCAGAAATATCAATATCCGGATCGATTCCAGATTCACAAATATCAGAAGTAGGTATAAGCGGTGTTAATTTATTTATTTGTTTACGTAATCCAAGTACGGTTGATGCAGGTTCCTCGCCTCTAATGAGTACTTCGTAGGTTAATTCGTTTTTGTTTAGCAAAAAGAATTTAATAGTATGAGTTCCCATGATTAACTAGACGATTTACTTAAGTAGTTAATGAATATAATGAGAAATGAATGATTGGTGTTCTTTACAAGATGAGAAAATAAGCTTATCTACGATTAGGTGATGGTCAAAGCAAATAAAATTAAAATTGAAATGTTTTTTTTTTTTTTTGAATGAATGAAAATGAAATGAAAACGAAAAGATGAAAGAAACGAAAAGGTATGAAATGAATGAATTTAGGTATGCGAACTGTTACGTATAACAAACAATAGATTTAATTTTACAATTTAGTTTTAGCATATATTAATTATTATCAGTAGGTAGGTACTAATAATAACGGTTTAGAATATTCAAATAGTTACTATATAACAAAATTACTCAATCATTAACACAATTAGTAGGAAGATACTAATACGTAGCAGTTAACAATGATAGGTAATGAAAAATGAGAAAAGAAAAAATCAGGGTAAGCGGTCACATAAAAAAATAAAATAAGATAGTACGTACCAGTTCGCTATTCTGCAATGTCACCTTCACGTTCACAGTACAATATGTAGGTAGATAGATGATTGTACTAGCTGCTGACTTCTGGAATAATCTAGACGTGAATAGGCCACTAGAAACACACGTAAAGAGCGCCACTGTGGCAAGTCCCTTAGGGGGACGCCAACAGATAGGTAGGTAGGGTTCGATTAAATGAAACAATGGAAATTAGTCCAATGAAACATTTAATTGCCTAAAATTCTGTGGCCGCCTCACGTCCAGATTTCACAGGGGGTACAGTTTTTTAACAGGGGGAACACTGGCCTGAACTAAGGTAGAAGTAGCAGCTTCAGTTTTCGCTTCGGTCTGGTCCAGCTCCCAGGATGTCAGCGGGAGTAGGTAGTCCAGGCAGGCAGTACAGGAGGTAGGTCCCTCAGCGTTCCACAGCTAGTTATCAAGCTGCATAGGTAGATGCAAGGTAGGCGTAAATGTAGACGTAAATCCCTAGCGGGATTCCACGTGATATTAAACTAGATACAAAATTCGAAGCAAGTGACGCAGCCGTCACCTGTGAAGTCTCAAAGCGCACTGGCCGTGGAGAATTCTCGAACTGAACGACTGGGCGTTGGCCGCCGCGCCGGCGCAGCTCGCAAACCCGTTAGATTTGTTAGGGATGCGTAGGTGCGGGAACCATCATCATTAATACGTACTTGTAGATTCCGTACAATAATATTTATTAAGTATTTAGATTTTTAGGTTTTATTAGTTTAATAGGTTATATTTAATTATGTTTTAGAATAAGTTGTAAATATTATTTTAATTTAAGTGTAATTAAGTTTTATTAAAGGTTTTCTAACTATACTTATATTTATTTATGTAACTTGCAAGTGCAACGTTACAATTTAAATGACAAAAATGCATAGGTGTAGCGCTCGCGCTCTCGCAGGAAACATCTGATATTTAAGTTTGTTTTTGAAAAGATTAATTGCTGAGTTTATTGCCAGCTCTTCTTGGCAAAAGCAACCTTCCGAACCGTGCAAGTCTGACTATTCATAAGTGCCTGTGAAGGCCTATTTGAATGAATACATTATTTCATTTAATTTCAACACCTATGGTTTATAAAAGATAGTTTGATCTCTGCGACAGTTGTATGAGTCATATGAAAATTAACCTTATGGGTTTAGCATAAGGTTTATCTATGTCATCATAAAATCAACCACAGATTAAACAGATGAACCTTATTGTAAAGCTATAAGGTTAATTTTCATATGACTCAAACAACTGTCGCAGAGATCAAGATATCTTTTATAAACCATAACGGTGTCTTATAGGCATCGAGGAAATATCCCTATAGAGTAGTAATACTAAACAATATAATTCCACAACTAGTCAGTGATTTGTCACTGAATTTGAACAGTAAGGACCACTCGCTGCGTCGTGTGTTTTTGACTTGGCCAATCAGAGTGCATGCGTCCTTGTCTTAACCAATCAGCGCGCATTTTCGGCGGTGGGAAATTGGCGGAATTTATTTCAACCAAAATAAACGTCATTGCGCTTCTATAGGTTAATTGTTCCATGCTTATAGGCAAGGCATCTCCTCGACTATCTATAATAAACCTGGCTGTGTCTGTAAAAAGCATCAACTACATTTTCTTACTAAAAAAATCGGTATAGCTACGTATAAAAAACTTTGCGTATGTTTGTTATGTTAGTTTTGGACACTAATAAAAATATTAATTTTCAAATATATCTTTTATTTACCTAAGTACGTGTTTTCTTAGTATTTATAGGTAAGTGTCAAATATTGATTTACCTACTTGCATGTTTTATGTAAGTGACAAATATGTTGAAGTGCTAAAATAAGAATTTTCAAAAATACAAAATCATTCCATACGTAGAGACATTGAGCTATTACTACTACGTATAGAGAAGCTATCATAAGCAAAGGTATATCTCATTGTTTTAGAATCAACTAAAGTTCTATTTATCGTTGAAACAATAATTAGTCGTATAAGCAGACAGTAGAGACACGTAGCGCTATCAGAACGCTTTTAGGAGTAATTTTCTCGCAAACACGGCGCTTACGCGTTTCGTTCATCGTTCTACAAAAACAAGTGTGGCCGATTGGCCTCACTTGAACGGAACATAGTTGTGATGTGTTGCGTCTTCTCTATACGTAGTAATAATAGTTCAAAGACGTAGAGACTTCTATTTTTAAAATGCTCGGACACAAATCACATTGATAAACATCTCTTCTTTTCTTCCAATTCATAATAATAGTCATTATAATTGATAATACATATTATTTACACAATTTAATAACTTTAAATAAATTACAACTTTCAAAGCAGTTTCAACCCGTTCAATGATAGTAAAACATTATGTAACATTAACATTAAAAAGCAATTTTAATGTTTTACTAATTTAATGGCATGTCTTGGTGAAACGTCACATTATGAATAGTGTCCCCTTATGTGTGGATGTGTGTTATTGTAATTTTATGCAATAACCTAAACAACGCGTGTTGCGAACGCGGGAAACGTGTTTCGAATTTGGAACTGCGATGACAATGTGTCAAATTGAGAGTTTTTAGCTATTATATAGGGACTTTTTGGCGGGAACTTGCAGAGTTACGTTGCATTTTCATTTTTATTTTCATAAATGCGTGTATTTTGAGTTTTATTGCATATTATCGGTGGTATTTTATCCAATAAAGATCAATCCATGTGCACCAGTGAAGTGATATGAAATGAATTATGTGTATCGTGACTTTACAAGTTGTCTCAAAAAGTCCATGAAAAGCTTTAGTACAATGACCACCATTTTACTAAAACATGACTGGACGGTGACTGATCATGCGGACTATGTGAAAGTTAATGTGCGGACTATATTAAAATGATATTATAAATAAAATGTATGCGACTGAAGGACTTTGTATCCATGGCCATGAACAAGTTAACTAAAAAAAAACTTTTGTTTTATATTATCTATAGCATTAGTACAAAAATATCTGCTGTTAGTAATACATAATGTATAACAATTTTGAATTATTTGACATGGTCACTCCGACGCAATAATTTGCCGTTAACTTAATAAAACAACATTATTATTTTTTTTACAACACAGCATGCCGCATTATCATAGGAAATAAAATAAACGTTTAACATTTTTATTTTGCATTGTTACCATGACAAGATACCGAGCATACTTACATTAATGTTTTTAATTGAATTTAAAAGAAATTCAAATTGCATTCTTGAGAAGACAATTGAAATAAATTAATAAATATCATTACAATAATTATGTTGGTTGTTACCCGACTACGTAGGGATGGGCGACATGTGTTTTCTATGGCCGTAAGTTTGTCGTTTGGCTCAACTTGTGACGTTTTAGAACTGTTTCAGTTCAAGGGTTAATAGCTTAGTTATTTGCATGTGTATATTGCAATTTCCGAATAATATTAGCAATTTTAGACCCGTGTTATTTCAGAATCGAATTTAAATTACAAAATTGATTTTCACAGTAAGATTTATTGTTGAAGTATTAGATCATATTTTAAGAGAGATAGAGCGTTTATTCGCTCAAAGAGCTTTCACCTTACAGAATACAGCAGCCAAATAAATTTGTTATGTCACAGTTATGTTCCTGCGCGTGAGTAAGGTCGCCAGAGCTCATTGGGGCCCTCCCCAATAGCTCATTGGGGAGGGCCCCAATGAGCTCTGGTAAGGGTCGGTAACGCGTGAGTGATGCATTTGTGTGTTGCAACTAGTTGCAAGCATCCATATGGCTACGATAACCGCTTACCATCAGGCGGGCCGTATGCTTGTTTAACTATTCTGTCGTATATAAAAGCTATTAGGTAACTACCGACATAAATTTCACGATTTTAGGATTGGTCTCATGACCAAATATCAAATCTCTTCAAAAGGGGTGTGTGTGAAGAGATTTCTGCAGGGTCGGCAACGCGCGTGTTATACCCCTGGTGTTGCAAGAGTCCATAGGCTACGGTAACCGCTTACTACCAGGCGGGCCGTATGCTTGTTTGCCACCTTAGTGGCATGTTCAATAAAACGATATAGGTATACAATTCTGATATTTCTGTATCGTGTATCTACTCGATCTGGAAAAGGTTTCAGAACACATTTCTGAATAGAAACTGTTATTTTCTTTATTTCCTTCGCCATTTTATGTGGCCAATAGTAAACAATAGAAATGCAGTTTTCCTTCCCAGTCTTTAAGCAGTCATCATTTCCCATAGACAACGTCCAGCTTAATTAATTAGATGATTATTAAATACCTCTCAGTGCCCCACTATGGTAAGGTATTGTGCCCACTTTTTGCCACAGATAATATTTAGCCACTGCTGTGTCTTAATCATTTTTATGAACACTCGGACGCTTTAATGAGCTGTATGGGTTGATTAACACCACATGGTAAGCCATGCTGAGGCCATTCCGCGTATAGCAAGGATTAACTTGTATGTGGAAATATTCTGATATTGGTTAAGGTCAGAGTACACTGAGGCGCTGCTTATTTAGTCGAATAAAATGTATTCGACTATGTTTGGTATGCAATAAGATTGTTTGTACATAGAAATAAAATACCCTACCCTATAGAACACGAATCAGAGGTAAAAAAATTGGACCGAAGTTTATTTGCATCAAACACTAAAAGTAAACATGTAATTTATTGCCGAGAGCTTTTGAGAATGCCAAATCAATACTGTATACTTCCTAGTACGAAAAAACCGGCCAAGTGCGGGTCGGACTCGCACACGGAGGATTCCGTAGAATATTAACTAACGCAACTTTGCTATGAAAAAAAACTCAAAAAAATATAGTTTTTTTGTATTTCATTTTACCTTTCATTTTTGACTTTATTACATTTTTATTATTTGTTTTCCCTGTGAAAATTTCAACTGTCTACCTATTACGGTTTAGGAGATACAGCCCACTGACAGACAGACGGACGGACGGTCAGGGGAGGCTTAGTAATAGGGTCCCATTGGGCACCCTTTGGGTACGGAACCCTAAAAAAGAGTTGAGCTAAATAAAGTTATAATTAAATTAATACTTTCTTAACTCGATGAACATGTGTGTCAACCGACAAATAAGAAAGAGAGCTCACTAATTGTAAGCTTTTTCTGGCTAAATAAACCTTGAACAAATCCAGTTCAGTTTGAAACGTCTAGCGTTGATTAGTAGCGGCTGAAAAACACAAAGCAAAGGCGGCATAAGAGTGAACGGATCTTTATTTATAGGTACAAGAAACCCGGATCTGATTTTTGCAAAAACGACAATTGATTGCCCCCTTAAAATTGATAGCACCTCATTACCATGTCTGCAAACGATCAGAAACGTTAAGTGAGCGTTATAAAATGCAAAATGGGCGGGCCCCGGGTGTTGACAATTGCATGAAGTTACCCTGTTGAACAACGTTTCTGAACTGAATTCGATTACGTTTTATGGCGTTCGAGTTTGAAAATAGCATGTTCTAAGTTTAAATGTGTGTTCCAGATTCGTAAAGAGTTTTTGAACTGTGTTCCAAATTCAATTTACAGGTGATATTTCATTCTTAACATTGGTCATGTGGAATTTTGAATTTAGAATTTATGCGAAAAATAATTGCATTCTAAAAATTCAAATGCGTCGTAGGGTTAACTAAGAAAATTATAATTGGTATTATATATTAATATTGGTGTCAAATTTAATTTTATATTTTCAAGCTTGTATTTTGAAAAAATAATTAGGTATGATGGATATTACTTATAAAAACTAATAAAAAAAAAACAAAATGATAAAAAAAAGATGAAGTCGTTTAGATTGTCGGAGTAGAGTCAACTGTAATTTTCATAAGTACCATAATTGGGCCCAAATTGAATAAATGAACATTTAATTTTTGTTTTTTGATTTAAAAAAAGGCAATAAACAATATTGTAATTCCTATATCAATAACTTTCTTTTTAAAAGAAAATCATCCCGTAAACAATGAGTTTATATTTTCATTTATTCACGGTAGAAAAATTCACGACGTTCATAAAATACGCTATCGTTTTATGATCGACGCATCAAAGCTTCACGAGATTATTGTTGAACATATTTCACTCTGGAAAACGAACACCCTATATAGGGCTTTATTAAAAAAATCTACAGGCTGAAAAACGCGTGTGTTTCATATTGAAGCAAATATGCTATCTTCGTTACTTATGAAATTTTTGTAAAAAGATTTTTTAAGGAAATATCTTCTTGATTAGGTGCTTTGGACTCTGCCAGTTGCTAAGGAAAATAAAATTCATAACATTGATTTCAAAGTTAAATAGGCTGAATAACTTGGTTACTTAATTTGATGATGTGTAACAAACCAAATAAATAGGATTTTTCTACACATATAGATATATGACAGTGCATTCTTCTGTGTTTCTTTATTTTTGCTTTTTTTTGTTGCAAATTTCAAAACTCATATAGTCCCAAAATCATTCATAAAACATGTTCCCTTCCGTCATCTAATCACTGTCTTCACCCTTCACCACCTTTTTCTAAATGTAAACAGTTGAAAACGTAAAGAGAATCGCACACAAGTCGGCACGGCACGGTAGCACACAGGGAGCCGAGTTCCGCTCCAATATCGGAAGACGTTCGCGCCGCGCATACAGATGTGGTATTACCCGCGTAATTTGTTGGAGTGGGTAGTAGGCGCCGCGCTGCGCCCGCCGGCTTGTACCGGTAGAATCCAACATCCAAATAAGAACTCTGAACTGGCTGGCAACAACTTTTTTCATCGAATATTTTTATATAGCTTCTAAATTTAAAATTTGAATTGAGATCGTGAGATTTTTACCCGGAAACTCTTTCAGAGCCTTCTGGCTATAAATATTTTTAAAAATGGAATAGAATTTTAAATTAATTTCTGTAGTCAAAACTGCCTGTGTTGTAAAAATCACCGCTTCTAATATTCAAAGAAAAAAGAAATTTTATGTCACTATGAGTTCCTTCTGCTCTAAATATTTTGTCATTCCATCTCGTACGACATTTGCATAATGAACTTGGACAATCTATTGAGAGCATTATGTTAGTGCTTACATTAGTCGCTTTATTTGCTTCTCTATGCTTGAGGCTCGCTGACCGATTTAGCTGAAACAAACGATTTCTCCCATTATTGCTATGAATATTGAAGTTAGTTTTAGTTCATTTGGAGAATGCTCAACGATGATTTTATTTCATTCTCTGGTGGTCTCTTGTGTCAAAAATTTCGTATAAATTCATGATAAATTTTATTTTATTTATTTAGCTGTATATTTTCGATCTGAAAATCATTTTTTTCTTTTATATTCACTTAACTTCAATTTACTTAATTTGAAACTACAATACTTAGCTGTTTTCCACTTAAATATTTCGTGAATTTATATTTTTAAAATTCATAATTCGAAACTAGATCGCACACGAAGTAGAATAAAACATTTAATATTTTTTTTGTACTGGTAACTAAAAAACCGTCTCCATTCCATAGTTCTCGAGTGGTCCAACAAACGCGGGCCTTAATGCGTGAACCAGTGGTTATTAATAATGTAGTCGGTACTTAGTGGGTAGTTGTGAATTATTCATTTTGCGCTTGGGAGGTCGCCGATCTTGGAAAATAGTCTATGTTCTAGATATAAATTGAATGGAAGAGATAAGCCGAAAGATAGAGACTACTAAGCGCCAACAGCAGAGCTTTGTACTGTTCAGTTTTCTTTTTTTTGCTTCTATTTGAATATTAAGTAAATGTAAATATGTAATAATAATTTAAAGCGATAATGGTAATGACGTGAAATCCAGAAATGTGATTGAGTTTTTTGGAAAAAAAAAACAAAAAAATAAGGCCGCCTGTTTTGCACTTTTATTTATTATTTGTTATTTTTTACACTGTTTTTGTATATTGGGGAAAAAAATAAAGAACAAAGGGTCGGCAACGCGCGAGTGACACCCCTGTGTTTCAAGCGTCGATAGGCTACGGTAACCGCTTACCATCAGGCGGGCCGTATGCTCATTTGCTACCTAAGTAGTATAAAAAAAATGTACTATTGTATTGTGTGTGTGTGTGTGTGTTATGTGTATTGCATAGCTCAGTGGTAGGATAATGTGGTGGTATCCAGGATACTTGGCTAGCCACCACTTTTAAGTTGAAACACTGACGTCAAATACTTGCCATTGCCAAGTGGTGGTTGTAGCTGCTACCCTCGTGAGCTGTTCCTTTCTTACTCAATTTTAGGTGTTTTTGTCCCACCGCTGACAACATATTGTGATTAAAACGACTGATTGACCAAGACTGATTTATTTATTGAAGTAACCATACCAACACTTAGACTATCATCTCTTACAATTAATTTATTACCTACTTATGCCATTTAGTCTTTGTTTATTTGATATTTTTATGCATTACATTACCGACCAATATTTTAAAATGACAGTCACATCTAGGTAATACGACTCTTTATAAACATGTCTAAGTATGAGAGAAATGCATTAGTATTGTTGGAGACTAGATAGTTGGATTGGTATGAATAAAGGGGCTGATACACGGTTGTCAAACACGTTGTGATCGGAGACTGTATGGACCGTAGTACTCTACGCTCTCTATATTTGCCCTTAGTTGGTGGCGGGTTGACAATGGTGTAGAAGCCCCTTTAGCTTACTATTTATTTACTTTTTTATTAAATGAATTAATGTATGTACTTTGAAAAGAAAATACGTCCAGCGGAGGAAATCATCTACTGATTAAAAATTAAAAATTTAAAAATGGAATTCTTTATAAATATCTGTTATTTTTTCAGGTATCGAGATGAAGCCCTCTGCTGGTCCGACAGGTAAACTTTTTTTATATAAGTGCCTCGAAAAAAGAATTTCATTTACTAATTCGAAATTTAAAATTTATAATTTCTACTCACAAGACACAGAACCTTGATATATCCGTTAGGAATGTACGTTCGTACATTTGTTTTCCCACGACGCAAGTGTTAAGTAAACAGAGCTGTTATACAAATCAATTAAACAATTTACTTCGTTTTGTTTAACCGACGATTTGGTAATCGATATTGAGTAATTTATGGACTGACGTACTTCAATTTCACTTTATTTAGACTAGAAAAATAATAATTAATAGGAGTTTTTGCAACTGATTTTATGTATTTACTTATTAGCTCTAAGTAAATCTGAGGATTGAGGCGGTTTTGTAAAAGGATTTTGCAAAATTATACCAGCCTCATACCATAAACAAACCGCGCTCGAACTTTACCGAACATGAAACGGAAACACCCGAAGGAACAAGTAATTTCTACCTCACAAAACAATATAAAGCCATAAAAACAATTAAACAACAATCAGAGCGCAGCCGCATTCGACACAAATGCGCGTTATTGTGGTGGGCCCAAAGTACCGACCGGCCCAAAACCTCCGTAATTGCAGGGTTGACCGCGCGATATCCGATACATAACTCGTTGTGGTAACCCTAACCCTAACTTAAACAGCAGGCCGAGATGACCGTTTTGACCCGAGTGTTTTAGGGTTGAACATGATTTAAATAGAGCAAGTAAATTTCAAAACTAAGTATATACTAGTTTTATATTAGTAGGTAGGTAAAACAGTGAACTCAAAAACAACCTATTTAAATGTTAAATTATTTCTGCCAAAAAGGTAAAAGGAGTCGCAAAAAAATGCCTTTCTGAGTTTCTTGCCCGAGTCTTCTCAGCTAAAACGTATTCCGAACCAGCGGTAGTGTTAATGAGTTTTTTTTAATTCGAATAAGTGTTTTGCACATTTTTATGAAATTCAAATATTAATTTATCATTATCGTTTTTAACGAATAAATTATATCTTATCGCGTCAACCCTAACCCATTTTCCCATTGTTATCTAAGCCGCAACACAAAATAAGCCGTCGCTGACCGCTGTTGAATTAGGGCTGTCGATATCCAATTGAATCTCAATGACTGTAACCCTGCCGTAACTCCAACTTATTGTTTATTTATTTTATTTTAAATTGACGTCATATGTATGATAAGTAGCCTGATGTCTTGACTCGAGCTCATACTAAAAATCATTCTATATAGGAGGACTACATTCAGTAAAAAAAAAAACAACGGGTTGCACTCCGGGAGTGCCGGCAGAAGTGAAAACGTGAATATAAACGTTGTGCATTTTTGAAACTAGACATTTTTCACATAGTGTTCTTATACAAGGGAAAGCTAGTTCAAGATACATGTACATATAATACTTTTGAATAAGATTTTTTTTATTAACTTAAAATGGGAACAAAAATGGTACCTACCTTCCGGCTAGCTAGAGAATATTATAAGAATTTGAACATAACCCGCAGTATAAATACAGTCTAATTTGCAACTACTCTCCCTCCGTCTTACGAATTTTCGATCAGGGTCACGTGACATCTGACGCGAGTTTAACTTTTTTTACCCATCCCAAAAAGTGTACAACGCCGCTAAAGAAGTTTTCACTTCAAAAATACTATTGCCACCGCCTATAAGTTCTTTCTCTATTATATGTTTTAAGGTGGCCCTCTGTGGCCGGCGCAACTTCAACGCAAGCATAGTCTAAAAGCTTGTTGTTTAATCCAACGTAATGTTTGACTGCGAAAAAAGAGAGACAGCATCAGAGCCGTCGGTTATCAGTCGGTAAATTCCGCTGATCACTCGCGGCCGCTTCGCTAGGTCGTCATTCATGATTTCGCATTCATAAAACTTGTTCCAGGAGTATACTTCTTGTGAAAAAATTTTACAAGTTTGTGAAAAAAAAGTTAGTTATTTAGAATCTCCAATACATTTGCAAGCCTGGTATCTAAATGTTTTCTTTACTTTTACAATTTATAGGTACATTAGATATGGCCAAAGTTCAGGCAAAAACGCTGTTTTTCGGAGGCTTTGACTGAATTTGTTTCACACTTTTTTTAATTACGCCTAGATACACGGCTAGATATAGTGTACAAGATACTAATTTGTTTAAAACATCTAACGAAAAATGTTTAACAACGCCATAATAAGTACAGAGGTTTTGTATGAAAAGTATGACGAATTGAGTCCTCTTAAACGACGAAGTCGAATAATAAGCGTACGGCCCGCCTCATGGTAAGCTGTCACCGTAGCCATATGGCCGCTTGCAACACACGAGGCATCACTCACGCGTTACCGACCCTTCCCCCCTCCCCAATGAGCACTGGCGACCTCACTCACGCGCAGGGACACAACAAGTTCTTTTGTTTAGGTTACTAGCCTTCATTCCCGGGATAAAACGTTCTTCTCCATGTCATAAGCTACCTGCATTATGATTGGTGGGGCCAATGAGGCGTCAAAGAGGTAACAAGCAAAGATGAGGGTTTAAGAGAGGTAGAGCATAGCGTTTATTCCGCTCAAAGCGCAGCTCGACTGAGAAAGTACTTCCACCTTACAGAATACCGCAGCCAAATAACTTTATGTTGTGTTCCTGCGCGTCAGTAAGGTCGCCAGAGCTCATTGGGGAGGGTTGGTAACGCGTGAGTGATACCTCGTGTGTTACAAGCGTCCATATGGCTACGGTAATCTATGACTTTTGAAAAAAAACCCTCTTTCGCATTTATAATAGTAGCACAGTCTATAAAACCATACAGTCGTCCGACGCCTTTGATCTCGTGGAAAATGCCGAAAAAAAAAATACACCCCGCGCGATTGCCCAGACGTCTTCGTCGGACGACTGTATGGTTTTATAGACTGTGATAATAAATCTGGTTCAGTTTTCGCTTCACGCTGCCTGAGGGATCTCATCTAATCTTTTCCCTGGATTAAAAGTATCTTATATAGGTATTATTCCAGGTTATAATCAACCTGTGTAATAAATTTCATCATCATTTCAGTTCTTGACCACGATATATTCCAAAATTACTAATATTTTCCTCCATGGATTAAATTTAACAAGATCCCTACTCGGATTAGTTGGGGGTCGTACCGCAAATATTTACATTTTGACGTCCAGATTATGATATTAAATTGGTCAGTTTGTTTGCTTTATTAAACTATTGTTTACTTTTTGTCATCTCTGTCTCTATCTAGTTACATAAGTACCGAAAGAGTCTCATGTAGTAAAAAAATTGTTTTTTTTTTTACTGTGTATAGGCCGTGTTTGACCGCAATCTCACCATGGTAAGTGATGATGCGGCCGAAGGTGGTAAGCACACAAAGCCTAGAAGGAACTAGTTCTCAAGTGAAACTGTCGGAAAACACCTATACAGATTTTCAACTCGGGTATGGTAGCCAGCCAGGTGAGTACTACAAAACACCACCATACTATGGTTTCCTCACGATGTTCCAACGTTACTACCACTGAGCCATCATCGCCTTATATGTCATGAGCATTTTATTGGATTCCTTACTTCGTAATTCGTCGTTCCACCTGGTGAAGAGGTCGTCTCACTCGGCGTTTTCTTGTACGTGGTCGAGACTCGATATTTCGAGAACCTTTCTTCCTTATTGGTTGGCCCTTCGACCGATGCAGCCACATCGGTCGAAGGCCATTGCCACTTCAGCTTACTGGCTTGTCTAAAATTTAGAGACTTGCATCCCAGTGTTAAAATATAATATAGATCTTAATTTAAAAATTATTCCCACTTAACATAGATAGCACACGCAGAAGCGTTTAATTTTGTGATTAATATCTATTTTAAAGATCGCTCACATGCCCGCCATTTAAAAATCAACTGTCATAATCAGCAATTTACCGCCAACAGAACAGCTGTCAGAGCCTGACAGAAATAAATGTCATATGTAATATTGTATCAAAAAGGTAAACTTTTTGGCGGAAACTTGCAGAGTGACGTAGCGTATTCATTTTTATTTTCATAAATTCGTGTATTTTGAGTTTTATTGCATATCGGTGGTATTCTATTCAATAAAGATCAATACATGTGCACCAGTGAAGTGAAATGAAATGAATATGTGTATCGTGACTTTACAAGTTGTCTCAAAAAGTCCGTGAAAAGTTTTAGTACAATGACCACCATTTTACTAAAACATGACTGGACTATGTGAAAGTGAATGTGCGGACTATATTAAAAAGTGATATTATAAATAAAATATATGCGACTGAAGGACTTAGTGTCCATGGTCAAGAACAATATAACAAAAAAAAAAAACAAAAAGGTAATATCATGGCGTATTGCCAATCAAACTGCAGTTAATGTTACTTTGTAAACAATTTGTATAAGAATAGGTTCTGGCATTTATTAGTGTGTATGGAACCGCCTACAGGCATATAGGCCATCTTTGAATCGATCAAAATTGATTATCAGTAGCGGGGCAAGGATCTAGTAATTAATTCTACTTTACAAAGTCTCAGGAATAGATAAAGTTAATCGAAAATAAACCTAATGCCATTGGTGCAGGGTCCAAATTAATTAGTTTTAATCTCCACTCAAAACTTGAGCATTGTTGACGTTTTAGAATAGGGACATAATAAAAATGCGAAAGTAACTTTGTCTATTTGTTTTTACGACTAAACCTAGCCTATGTTATGAAGATTTATGGCTCTCCATTAGTTCTTCCCCCCTCCCCAATGAGCTCTGGCGACCTTACTCACGCGCAGGAACACAACATTGTTATTTGGCTGCGGTATTCTGTAAGGTAGAGGTACTTCCCTAATCAAGCTGCTCCCACCTTTCTTAAAAGTTGAGAATAGTGCCCAAAATTTCAAAATGCTGCTATAATCAATAGCCAACTCTTACGCTCACTTATTTGCATTAAACAAACCGGTGTTTAATAAAATCATCCATTTATCTGTGGGTCAGGCCCAAAAAGAATCGCACAAGATTTTAGTCGCAAATAATTTTTGTGCACTTTTTTTAAGTTCGTCTTACACAAGCCATATTTAAGTTAAACATCCCAAACCGGCGGCAATTTGCCGAGGTCTGAGTAAGCTATAAATCATGTTTAAATTATTTTTTCATTACGCTCTCGTTGCGTATGCGCAGGCTTAATATTCTATTAGTGTTGACATGTTCTTTTATTATCTTTTTATTGATGGAGTTAGGAGTTTTCAGCATAGCTTTATTTGCGTCGTACAAATGTACAGTAGTACCCAACTAATATGGCTTACCGATCCTGCGCAGAAGATACATTTTCGAAGCGCGGGAAACGCTATTGGTCGGCAGCTGCCGCCATGTTAGCACGCGCCGTGCGGAGCGACGTGACTTGCGAGTGAGACGGAACTAACAGCTGCAGTGTATTATGAACCTTATAGTAGTGATCTAAGGTTGATTGTAAGTTTTAAGACGGGGACTAAGCTCAATTTCACAAAAATGGGTTTCTTTGAGACGCGAGTATGACGCAACCCAATGAAAATACCTCACACAAAAAATAATGTGGACAGACAAGGGCCTGAAGAAAAATGTTAACCGAATAGAATATTGAAAAGTGCTTTGTATTCCCCACAAAAAAATCGTAAACTAGTGCATAAAAATAAACTTTGGCGTCGTAATTCTCTGTATTTTCAGCGACAACAACTAATTTTTTTTTGAGAATATGTTAGATACTGCATTATATTGAAATGTTAACCGGATAATTATTAAATTTAATGAGTATTTTCTGTATAATCTAAAGAAAACGCAAAAATAAATATCCAAGCGGCAACTAGTCATATTGTCAACACAAATATGATTTACAATTTTCAACCCTATTCCACGCTGTCTAAATGTAGCAATAGCTTACGCGGTTGTTCTTTAGTCGTCGGGCAACGCTCGACCTGCATGGTTGGTACCGGACGCTTTGTGTCGATTTTTTTTATAAGCATTTGAGTATTGCTCTATACAGATAGCAATAGAACACATATTCGTATGCCCTGAGTGCAAGCGTCCTTGGTCGAACGTCTTGGCGATAGCCGCATAACCATAGTATACATACAACAAAAACAAACATGAAGATAAATCAACTAATCCCAAGAATCTTATATCTATGGATATTTCATTACCTTATTATATCTGAAGACCTTTCACCTTTATTACGTCACACATACATTCTTTTTCAGTGACAACCATTGAATTATTACGCTATTCAATGGTGACAACGTTGTTAGCTATTTCAGGACAAACTTGGGACATATACATTTTATTATGTAGTTAGTTGACTTTCTACCACCTACTACTTTTAATTATATAGTCAACACAAATATGATTTACAATCTTCAACCCGTATTTTTTCGATTTGGAGTGGACAAACCCAAAAGTTAAAATTAGAAGCCATTGAAAGGGATGACAATTTCTGGAATCATAAAATGAAACATGAGTTGGTTCGATTTTATATGAACTGCCTTCTCCCAGACATACACGAGGCATGCCTATACACGATGGTATTGTATCAGTAATGCAAAGCAGTTTACTATTCGGGCAGATACAGAATAAAATTCAGTCAAGATTTCTAGATTTTTCTGAATTTAATACATCAGTAGCACGGAATCTTTGCCAAGCGCTTATCTCCTAAAAGCAGTGTTTCTCATTAATGTTTTTAGGCTCGTTGATGCGCTTGTAGTGTACCTAACTTGATTAGCCGTTCTTAATCGATCGACAAAGATAAGCAATTGCTGATGTGGACGGTATCCGGATGGGTGACCGTCTAGTGGTATTTCAACTCGAGCATTTTCCGTGCTTTAGGAGGCACGTTCTCGTAGAATCGAGGTTCTTTTTTATGCCTGCGGTCTACCTTCCGTTCCGTCTTTGCACGCTCCATATTCACGGTCGCCAGATCTCGTAGAATCGAGGTTCTTTTTTATGCGTGCGGTCTACCTATGGTCTCATCTGAAGACTTTAAAGAAAACTCATAGGTAGAGGGTTGAAGGAAATTTACTAATTAATTACTATTACAAAAAATTATGTACAAAATGACGTGGAAAAATCGATAGAGTGACAAAACAAAAGCTTTGTCAAATAAAGTTTAAATTATTATTTTTCTGTAGGGTATGAAACCTCTACACACGTAAAGCCGTTGTTCTCGGCTATCACTAAATTGTGTAAGTCGTTATGCTAGTTGGAGATCTCTTAGGCGGCTTGGAAACTCCAACGAAGTTGAACACTAGCCTATCTCCACCAATTTGCAGTGGCCATGCATGGTGGAATATCTGTCCATTCTTTTCAGTAGTATTCCTGTTACCTTTATTCTTATTTCACTCAGCAGTGATTATGTGCTGATGATGATGATGTTTGTTATGATTACTTCTGAATAGAGATTTAATGGTACTCTACGAAATGTCAATACGCTATACACGTTGATATCTCTAATATGTATGTATGTACTATCAATCTTCCCCATACCGTCATATTATGTAAAAAAAAACATCACAGAAAATTACCAAGAACTTATTAAAATATTATATTTCCTTGCCATTTAACGTTAAATGTATCTGTTTACACCAAAATCCTAAGGTTAAATTACACCCGAAGGTGAGGATTATTTTTACCAATGATTGTCCGAAACGTGTCTTCAGACGTCGAGCACAAACCGCTGGCTGAAAGCGGCCGTGATTCTGTAAAGCTTGCTAAGATAGTACAATACAAGTTCTCATAGAATTACGTAAACGCGATAGTTACGTCAATTCTTTGCAAACTTTACACTCGGGGTACTGATGCCTACGTATGTGTGTATCGGCGAAGATTTGGCTGCGTTCAGTAAAAAATATATAACGGTTGTATCAATGTCCCCCTATTCCCTCTAATGGGAAATTAAATTTAAAGTCGCGGCAACTCACATACATAAAATATGGCAGCTTTAAAACTTGATTATATCATGGATTATTAGTAATCCTATCTCTTCGGTAGGTATGTAAAAAGGAGAATGACCATTTTCTAAGGGGAATTCCACTTCGAAAATGTTTGTGTCACAATGATTTATTTTTTATTTTGTAGAAAAAATACTATATTTTCATAATCAGTAAACAGTTTTAATTTTCTGACCCGGGTTTAAGAGCTTTTTTCTTTTTTCTGATGCAGAATTTAAGATTATAAAATGCAAAAAATGGCTATTTACACAGTTTGTTTTAGTAATTCAATGGTTTAGAATTAGTAAGTCGGTAATCTTAAGGTTTTTTAATGGAGGCCACTAAAAAATACAATTTGTGTTTATTGTGATGTTTTGCAAAAGATTAAACGTAGGTATGCTAGACTTTTTGGCGGGATCTTGCAAAGTCACATAGCGTCTTCGTTTTATTTCCATAAATTCCTGTAATTTCAGGTTAATGCATATTATCAGTGGTGTTTTATCCAATAAAGATCAATCTATGTGCACACAAGTTCAGTGAAATTAATTATGTATATTGTGACTTTTCAAGTTATCTCAAAAGGTCCGTGAGAAGTTTTAGTACAATGACAACTATTTTACTAAAATATATCTGTTACGGACGGTGACTGATAGTGCGGACTATATGAAAATGATTTATTTAGTGACCAGAACTAAAATATAACTTGACACTGGCAAAAATAAGTCCTCATAAAAATGATTTGGTAGCCAAACTTACCTATTCAAAATATAACTCGACACTGGCAAAAATAAGTCCTCGTAAAAAAGATTTTGTTGCCAAACTTACCTATTTATAATATAACTCGACACTGGCAAAAATGAGTCCTCATAAAAAAGATTCGGTTGCCAAACTTACCTATTTATAATATAACATGACAGTAGCAAAAATAAGTACTCATAAAATGGATTTGGTTGCCAAACTTAAAATTAAGAAGATTTTATTTTTCGTAAAATAAATTAATACTTTTAAGAAATTATTTTATGTTACTTGTTACTTTTTATAACTATACTATTATCGTAATAGGTTCTTACATTACATTCTGTTTGGAAAATAATCATTGTCATCAAACACAATTATAAATAAAATGTGTATTTGGCATTTCTGCTACCTTTAACCGACGAATATTATCTAATATCACTCTCGTAATTTCGTTTCATCATTACTAGCGTTATTCATCAGAAAAAGCTATATAGACCGTATTTAACTACGACAAACCTAATTTAACACCTGGCAACATTCGATATTAATAAAACTGTGATTCGAATGGCGTACGGTTTCAGATATCTGTGGTGCGGAAGGCGTACCTACAGGTGTAAAGGAGTTCAAGCGAATATATTATTAATGCTGTTTTTAATCCTCGGGATAGAAAAATATTAATATTTTGTGAATGAACATAATAAAATAAGACTTAATTTTTGAATCATATTTAATTGAGACACGCGATGACACAATAGTGGGCCCAAATATGGTCAATCTCCTTTGGTTTATATACCTTTTTATCTATAAAATAATTTTTTACACGTTTTGTAACAAAACGTCATTTTCAATCATATTTAACCGGGAGCACATTTCAGCGGAGGGTGCAATACGAATTGTGAGCAGTTTGCTCAGTAGTGGTGAACAGTTTAAGTTACATATATTAGGTCATTACATATGAAATTGGCGTTTTGTACGGGAGGAATATAAAGTCAATTTTTATTTTGTAAAATATATTTAATAAATCAAAGTATGCACCGTTGTTATCTATGCACTTTTGCCATCCCATAGGTAGTTTATTGATCCCTTTACTAAAAAACCATGGGGGCGAGAATTAATAAACTCTTTGAAGGCGGTTTGGACTGCCGCATCGGAGTTGAATTTTTTTCCTTGTAAAAAGTTTTCCAAATTCCGGAAAAAATGGTAATCTGTTGGAGCAAGGTCCGGGGAGTACGGTGGATGTCACAAACATTCCAATTGTAGCTCATCTAACTTAGCGGTTGTTTGTTGTGCAGTGTGTGGTCTTGGGTTGTCGTGAAGCAGCAGTGGCCTAGAGCGATTGACCAATCTCGGTTGTTTAGCAGCTAGTTTTTTCTTCATGGTTTGCAGTTGCTGACAATAGATATCTGCCGTAATCGTTTGGCCAGATTTTAGAAACCTGTAGTGAACGACAACGGCGCTAGTCCACCAAACACTCAAAAGTAACTTTTTCTGAGTCAATTTTCGTTTAAGGCAGGATTTGGCTGGGTCTCCAAGGTTCAGCCATTGCGACGAGCGCTTCCGATTATCGTACAGTATCCACTTTTCATCACAAGTAATGATTCGATTTAAAATCCCTTCATTATTGAGTCGGTTGAGCAAAGTAACACAGCAGTTGACGCGTGTTTGCAAGTTCGATTCACTCAATTCATGAGGTACCCATCGTTCAAGTTTTTTTACTTTCCCGATTTGCTTCATGTGGATTAATACAGTTTTATCACTTACCCCGAAGCCTGCAGCTATCTCTGAAGTGCTTTATAATGGATCCGCTTCCACAATAGCCTTTAATTCTTCATTTTCCACTTTGGTCTTCGGCCGTCCACGGGGTTGGTTCTGAAGGTCGGCTTTTCCGGAACGAAAACGTTGAAACCAAAAACGTACAGGGAATTAATATGGCTTACCGATGTACCTGCGCAGAAAATACATTTTCAAAGTGCGGGAAACGCTATTGGCCGACAGCTGCCGTCATGTTAGCGCGCGCCGTGCGGAGGGCCGTGACTTGCGAGTGAGATAGAACTAACAGCTGCAGTGTATTATGAACCTTATAGTAGTGATCTAAGGTTGATTGTAAGTTTGAAGCATTCTTTCGTTAATCTTCGGGGCCATACTTTCTTTTCTGTGCGAACGAAGATTCACGACGCGCCATATAAGTTGAGTAATACTGTACCGTGCTTTCTTTTGCGACACCAGCGCCGTACACATAATTAATCTTTCGAGCTGTTTCTGCAGCACTGGTGCCACGGCAGAACTCGTACTCGTAAATATACCGATATTTCATGTTTTCCATTGTGCGGTAATAAGCGACGCCAAAGAAAAAAATAATGAGGAAAATTTATAAATTTGAATTTGGAATTCTTAACCAAAGAGGAGATATTTGAGATCAAAGTGGTCAGTACGACAAAACGCTAATTTCATATGTAAGGACCTAAATAATTTATACTGTTATGAAAATAAATAGATAGATTATTATATGTCTAATATCAATGATATTTTTTTTTGAAAATTGTTCATCGTCTCATATTATGTATCAACATGTCAATACATTAAGAAATCCGTATCTATTCTGATTTCCTTACATATACTATGCAATTTTCCAAAAGTACACACACATCAGTCATTCCACATTCTAGGTTGTGTGAGTGCATTCGTCGTTTGAAATCGTGAGCTGTCCGCGCCTTAAGCATTCTTTCGTTAATCTTCGGGGCCATACTTTATTTTCTGTGCGAACGAAGATTCACGACGCGCCATATCAGTTGGGTAATACTGTATCATTATGGTGCCTATCTATAGCATCTACTATTAAACCTATCTCAATACGTGAAGGCGGAACTTAGCATCTGTAGAGAGTCTCTAGTAGAGTCTGCAGTAATTTATTAGTGGTTATGGAATTACATAGCATTAAAAGTTATGGAGGAGCAAGGTTGGATGACTCCTCCATTTCTAAGGAAGATCTTCAGCTTGGTCCTGGATATATCCAACATTATGCCGAATGAATGGGGTCTCTCACGCCTTTAACCATTCAATCTATCCTATATTTAGCGATTGTCGATTGTTTTTTTTTATTTAGTACGAACTTGTATCATTTGTGAAATAAAAATTATTATTATCTGTCTGTCTCTTCTTCTTTTCTTTTTTCTTCGACCCTTGTCTTTGCTTAATATTTGGCAATTCCAACACTTCGAGAGAGAGAGAGAGGTAGAGCATAACGTTTATTCGCTCAAAGAGCAGTTAGACTGGGGAAGTACCTCCACCTTACAGAATACCGCAGCCAAATAACTTTATGTTGTGTCCCTGCGCGTGAGTAAGGTTGCCAGAGCTCATAGGGTAGGTCGGTAACGCGTGAGCGATGCTTCGTGTGTTGCAAGCGTCCATATGGCTACGGTAAACGCTTACCATAAGGCGGGCCGTAAGCTTGCATACCGATCAAGGCGTATATAAAAAAAAATTTCGTCATCGTCACCTTATGAAATGATTTTCATACATTATTTCTCACAATTTCCCTTTTTTTTACTTTTTATAGGCCTGTGTTTGACCGCAATCTCACCATGGTAAGTAATGATGCGGCCGAAGGTGGTAAGCATACAAAGCCTAGAAGGAACTGGCTCTCAAGTGCAGCTGTCGGAACACACCGATAGGTGCTTGGCGACAGATTTTCAACTTGAGGGTGGTAGCCAACCAGGCGGGTACTACAAAGTACCCTACCACCATGCTATGGTTTCCTCACGATGTTTTCCTTCACCGAAAGCTCAAGCTCATTTTAGGATTCGAACCCGGGGGACCTTCGCCTCGGTATCCGACGTCACTACCACTGAGCTATCATCGCCTTAACCCTGTCCACATCTAAATGTTCTACAGTCTACATATCGTTCTTATTACGCGGCGATCTCGGGACGTTATCAGATGGTAAGAAATTAGCCAGGGTACGCCATTACCCACTACGGAACCACCGAACACTTGTGATTATTTATCAAAATGCTAATTTCATTAATGACTATTAATATGCGGATATTTAGATATTTATTTTGGAGTGGTTAGATTGGTTAGAATATGCTATTAATAGTTTTAAAGGAAGTGATGTCTTGTACAGAAAAAAGGAATGAATTAAGCGACTGAAAATTATTTGAAATCCAGTGTCTTATTGAACTCACTGAAATTTTCCGATATTTTGTTTTTGGTTCCAATTCCATGGGGTTTTTATTGCATAATAGTATCACAATAAAAAAAAATGGAATACGGCAAAGCGGTATATAATTAACGGTAATTTTATAATTGCTGAATATTTTACTTTTTTATGCAAATTTTAATGCATAAAATAAAATGTCTCAAAACTAATTAAGTTCTTCAGTACAGTTTAAAGTGTGATATAAATTCATCAAAACAGGCGCTAATAATGACTGATAGCTCTTTGTAATTAAACATAGCAATATATCGATTTTTTCGCATCATAACCTTTTAACAATAATCGATTCAGGTATCGATATCTTTTAATCGATGAGTAACATGGTGTCATCTTTTTACCTTTGCAGTAGTTAATTGTGTAACCAGTTGTAAAAGAGCTATGATTTTATCTAAAGTACATTTAGAGAAAGGTCAGTTTATATTGGAGATTCGTAGACAGGTGATAAGGTGCGGCTTTTTTCTAAGATTATTCGACCTTCAATTGTTCTACGGTTTATAATTATGTACTAATCTGATAATGATTATGAAACTTTATAATAATTTTGCAATATTTGAATTTAAAATGGCCAATGTCCCTTTAAATTACAGTTGGGGACAAGAACATGCAATTAAAATACATACTATTGTTGTTATAGACCGGGAGGATACTGGCACAAATTTTCTGGTCATTTGTACCAGAAAGGCGACCCTTCAGGGGTCTAATTACGTAATGACGAAAAGGAAAATGATGGTACCGGCGGGGCAAATGCGTGGGCGAACCTCAAAAATTTGCTACGAAGATAAATTCAACTTTACATTCAAAAGATTAACTTTACTCAATAAATGTATGAAAATTAATGCTTTTTGAAAAGAATTTTAGTATGACAAACCGAACCCAGTTTTTAAAAACATTATTATTCTCTAGAAACACCAGTAGTATTTTAAATTTTGAACTTGAAAGAGACATCAAAAAAATACATTAAAAGTACCAGACAATGTAAAAGGCAGGGAAATATTGCCAATCGAAATTACAGTATCATCCATCTATCCCTGGCTGGATGGACATAAATCAAAACACGTTAATGTGGGTACCAGTCATAATTTCCGGTCCTGCCGACGCGAAGTGGTATAATCAAACGTGCGAGCGGGACAGATATATGATTCTGACATATACCGGAAAGAGACAGATAAAACGCCATTTTGATATACTGTCTCCATCATACAGGTGACGCCATCTATCTTACTGCCGTCGTTTTTAAAGCCGCGTGCGCATACGAAATATTTTTGCAAAATTATGCTCTTTTTATGCATCGAAACTTGTAAAATATTGTGACGTACGATAAGACATTCGTTTTTATTCTTTCTGAAATTTTAATTGTTTATTCATGGTTACATGAATGAGCGATGTAAAACTTCGATGCAATTTGCAATTTTGTATAGGCATGTATTTAATGCCTTAACTATTAATTCTCTCAATTCCAACACAACAAATCAAAACTAGAACCAAAAATACTGAATTGCACACTAAATACGCACACAAAATAAATCAAACTGAGATCAGTTTTATGGTTTATGAAAAACTGTTTGAACTGAATAATCATCTAGCGCATTTGGAGTGCCCCGAGTCGGTTCTGCATAATAGAACATGTTTTGATGAATAGGTAGTTTAATTGTACAAAAGTCATTTTTCTGATATGCAATAAGTAAATTAGAGGTGCAATAAGTAAATTAGAGGAGAGTCATAAGTTTGCGTAATTTTTAAATAGTGGTGAAATAAAAATATCCCTTTTGTATACAGCACAAATACTAAATAAACAAAATAAACCTATAATCAGATAAGATAATACATTCATATCAGTTCTCCCTTCGGCCGACCTACACTCGCCGGCATTGAATGTGGCCCATGTTCGAAATTTCATACAAAATCTTTGCTGAAAACACTATCATTTAAAAGATAGGAAAGTTAGCATTTGGATAGTTTAATTGAATAATTGACTGAGCCATTTCTCGTTATACGCCAAAAATGAAAATTAGTATGGACGGATTGAAATAAAAAAAATTAACACCTCAAATGCCAAAAATTAATTTGTCCACATTTAAAGTGACAAGCACCATCTGCAAGCTGGCTCTTTTAGGTTTGAAACGGTATCAAAGTCAGTGCAAAAAGCTAATATTAAAGTAGAGAAAAAGTAAGTTTCACACAGGAAATAGGAAAGACAAAGAGACATTGCTATAAAACAAATGTTAGCTAAAGATTTGGTTGGTTTGTAACTTAGAGCAAGGAGTCCCGCGCGATGTAGAGTCGAAAACAATAACAATACTCGTGCCTTTTGAATTGAGAATATCGCATAACCGAGTGCGAGCGCCGTCAGTCTAATCTCTATACCACAGCACTATGTGTCAATAGTAGGTACTAAATGTTAAGACAATAATTATGTCATCTGTTGGTAACTGTGCCGCCCACTGACACGCTTGAATATTATGGAATCTGTTGTGCAAGGCGTCTCTAGTATGGGAATTTTAAAATGCTCTGTGGTTTGCAAGACGTGAATAAAGGGGTGTTGACAATCAAATATGTCAATAGAAGAATATAGTATAGAAAATGAAAAATAATAATAATTTTTAATACAAGCTTTTTTTGGTGACTGTACTTTTTGTTCACTGTACTTGCATTGTCTATATACAGGGTGTTGTTTTGGTCGGCGACAAGCGACCTAGGAGCGGTAGTACAAAATATATATTCCCCAAAAATGGACTTAATTCCATTAAATACTGTAAATATGTTGAGAAATACCTTATTCAATTTGAAATAAAATTACCGCAAAGTATGGTTACTAGGCACGTGCACAGACTAGAGCTAGGCGCAAGCCGCCATCGCCCCACCCCTTTACTCCCTCATACTCCCGTTGAGTATTATGTCTACACTTTAGCTTATTACATGATTTTCAAAATTTTAATTTTTTTATTTTTATTATTAAAAAAAATAAAGTATTTTTTTTTATATTTTTTTTAGCACCAGTATCATTTGTATTATCGACCCTGGGTCGCTCGTCACTGACCAAAACAACGACCTGTATATACTAATGTATACTAAATATCAAATCAATCACTGGAAGTGGGGGAAATTCGACTTGCAAGATTTGACTCGAACATACATAATTGCAAGTAAATTTTTTACAAGCTTTTTAACATGTAAAAAAAATTGCTGCAAAACTGCAGTAGTTCTGAGATATTTTGACCTATATGTTTAATTTATCTTAGCTCTTTGTATAGATTATTATTTTCATCAGAGAGATTAACTGGTAATTAATAATATATAAACAAGTAAATTGTGTGGCATCAAAAACCTTCAGGCAATAATTTTGTGTAATTCATATTATAATTTTGTTGTTTATTGCACTTCATCTTGACGAGAGTTATCACATCTCAGTTATTTATTTATAAACTTAATTTATATCATTAATGGCAACAATTTATTTTAACGGCAAATAATTAACCAACAATTGCATGATACTAATATTGTTGAACTAAGAAAACATTTATATGACATAAAAGATAATTTTATAACAAATTATTACAAAAATAACTCCGGCAGATGTGTATCGAGTCGAATTTTACATAAACGTGCCAATTTGCTGACCGTAATAACACTTTACGGCCTCTCGCTCACACGTACGAGAATTTATCGCCCGTCTCATTCACACATCCATCGGTCTCGCTCTATATGTGCCCGGTCGAGCAATAAGGACCAATAATTATATTAATTTCTCAAGATATGCTTATTATGACATGATTGTACGGTGTATGTGAAAAAACAATGTTTTGCGGTCGGTTTTTGTGCAATAGTTTTTTTGCTGACCGTACTATATGATTTTAAAGTATTGGTGTCGTTATTGCAAATAAATTAATAGCAATTTAAATAAACTTCGTCGTAAATTGTAAGAATGATGATGAACTTAGAAAGTATGGAAATCTAACACGTGAGGGTAGTTTATGAGGATTGCGTGTCGGTTGACGACTCTATTACTTTAGACATTAGGATGATAATGTAATTGGAAGTGCATTTCAATGAGATCATACAATTAGTACAAGTCCAGACACCATAGCTAAGGCTAGAATCTAAATAAAATTAAAATTGTAGCGTCCTTCTCAAAACAATAGCAGTATATCTTTGTAGTGGAAGTGCCTTGAATTTAATTCAAATAAAATATCAAACATTTGTCTTTACACAACATCAAATTAATTTTTGTTCTGGAATGATTCGGAACTGAAAAAACTTCCCCCTTAGTTTTAAAGAATGGTCTGAGACGCCAATCATCTGAGAACATTATACTCGAAGAGTTAGGAATATATTCGTTTGTTCTCTCATATAGCGTACAAGTCCTGAAAAGTGCTTGAGACACTCCAGTAGAAAGATGGCGACTGGTGAAAGTTGCTGAGGCATTGATTAGGCATCTTGAAAGTAGTCTATTCAAAGTTGACGACAAGATTACGCGGATCTTTGTTTCTTAGGCCTGGCGACAATATGGTTATCTTAACTCAGTATTAGTTGCTACCCAGGTACTCTTTACCTGATATTGGACTAGGATAAAGACATTTAATATTCTAACTTGGTATTCCATCCTGACGATCTTAACTCAAGTGCAGAAGGTACAATTTAAAATGTTTTGTCTCTAAATTACGTTGTAAAGGAACCACAAGAAACTTCAAGAACGTAAGAGAAAGAAACCGCTCAGTACAAAAAGTTTATAGCAAATAGATCTTGCAGGTGAATCATCTACACAACATCAAAGACAATATAAAAACAATTAAATGTAAACTAATAATATCGCAACCGGTCCTATGACGGACAATCGAAGAAAATTGTCACCGTAACTTAAAGAATTATCCCTGAGATAATTACCGGATAAGATACTTCAAGGGTCCACATTACAAACATAATTTCAATACCCAATAACTTCAAATTGAACCCTATTTTCAGACTCATAAAGTTTTTATAGGTGTATTGAATCGTTTGTGATTTGATCCATCATGACAGACCCTATTATCGAAAAGAAAAAAATAATAAAGGACCTATTTCGATGTCGTGGAATTGATTGGTTTCTACGTGTAGTTTTTTTTATATATATTAATCTTCATTTATACTTGGAAATATGTAGTGCGTATCGACTGTACTTTGGCGCTCTGTTTCTTATAAGTGAATTTATAAATAACTTTACAAGGTATTTAGAGCTTTCCAGTCGGCTTATGAGATTTATTATCGATAGAGTACCTATTAACACTAGTTTACTGACTACGAATTATGACAGTTATTTTCGTTCTTCTACGAATGTCCATGTTTATCTCAATAACACATTTTCTTTAAAGGCTGAAATTAATATTTCTACCAAATATAAAATTAAGGCAAAATAGGCTAATATTAATCCAATGCATGCCTAATAATTAAAGCTGTTGCAATCAAGATTAGAATGCCAGATGATCCGAATGCAATCCCGAAGGTATGCGCAATTTATTAAATTAGCTAAAAAGTTTTCAACAATTAAAATCCACATACAATAACTACAAGCTTCTTTCTCCACGAAAAAATTCGATTTTCATTACTACACAAAATCGAATACAAATCGTCGATTAATTACTTTTTAGTAAGCCCCCAACTAACACTGTCTCAGCACCAAAAATCCGGTGGGTGAACATACAAATAACGAAATGAGCCGATACTATCCGTCCATTGTTGCATTCCCTGTTTTTGGGTGCCGTCAGATTCCCAACATCGCTGCCATGTCCTCGGCCATTACTTTGTTTAGAGCAATTGTTTTTGCCCCCGGTCAAAATGACCGCGAACTGGTTGCGTTACGATTTTTGTTTCAATGACTATCGTTTTGACGCAGTATCGATACTCGGCTGAGGTATGAATCGATAAAATTCCACGCAGTAATCAAATTGCGATCTCCCGATGATTCGTGTGAAAGTACAACGTGAGTTCACCACTGAATTTAGATTTCGATGGTTTTTTTTTATCGGTGTTCCGTTTGGAAACACGGGTTTTTCGTGTTAATTAATATGAGCTTAATGAGGAATGTTTTCGGTAATGGCGACACGTTCTTATTTTATGACTCTCATTTAAGGTGTCGAAAAGATTTTCTCGCAAACCCAAAACTATCTTGTACTATACGTACAAGTATTACCCAACTGATATGGCGCGTCGTGAATCTTCGTTCGCACAGAAAAGAAAGTATGTCCCGGACATTGAATTCTGTCCCGGAAGATTAACGAATGAATTCTTAAAACTTACAATCAACCTCAGATGACTATTATAAGGTCATAATCAGAGATCGGAATTAGGTGACTATATTTACCTACACTTTGAAGAACAGAGTGGAGACTTCCATACGACTACATTTTTTTTTCCCGGGATTCGGGAAAAATCTTAAGTAAATTAAAAATAAACGTTATTTGACATAAATATTAACTATTTTTACTTAAGCTGCGCAACCACAAAATTTTCGGAATTTTTACGAAAAATCTTAAAATAAATAGTCTTACTCAATACATGTGTTAAGATTATTAGGATATGTATTTCGAATGAATTGCAGAGTCATGGCAATTTTTCCCTGATCTTTAAACGAATGCATCAACTCTTTTATGTATTTATATGTTTTAACAGTTACTAACTATATCGGTGCTTCTGAAACTTTCTGACTCGACTTTCGTGTCGTAATAAAAAACGTTAAGCTACGTAGTAAATAATTGGGACTCAGCAATTGAATTGTTTTTTTTTTATATCGAATAAATGGCAAACATGACCTAAATAACGAACAAGGCTATCACAACTTCAACCGGTATCACTTTATCGTGAAAATATAAATTAAATATTGAGACTTTGATAGCATCAAAGATAACTTACATAAAAATGAAGTCTCTTTGAGTATTATCTTTTAAACCAATTGTATTTCCGAGAATTAAACAATAGTTCTCTGGCTAACAACTAAAAAGTATACAGGTAGCAGTTTCCGTTTGAGTAACGAAAGAGATAGCAATATCACGCGGCTACAGCTCGACATTGTTTTCTATCTCGCTTTAAAAACTGTACTGTGTACTTTATAAGACAGAAAGAGATAGAGATATGCCAAACCAGTGTAAAGCAGACAACAAAGCACTCATTCCATTCTTCTTGGTATTGGAGTGCGCACGTATCTTATTTTGTGATCCTTAGTTTTGTTTGACCTGGCTTGGAATATCGGACTGTTTTCTACCGCACCTGACGTACTTAGCTTGACTCACGGACACTGCTTTCTTTTCGATTGGATTTTGTGGTTTTCTGGCATCTGCAAAGAACTAGATACCTATTCGTGAAGGTAAGTTTAAATTTCGTTAATTTGTTGATATTGTTATTTGTTAGGCATGTTTCTTAAAGATCTCTACCCACTACACCTCGTCATACTAGGACCATGATAGAAGCGTTTCAGGTAAAAAATATTCTTCGTATTAAAAAGTATGAGACTATGCCCACTAGACCTTTCCGTCACCGACCAGCACCATCGCGTGCCATGCACGGACCGTCAACTATTGTCAGCGAGAATATTTTGCCTGTGCTGACATGCTCTGTGCATGACACGCGACGGTGACGGAACGGTTTAGTGAGCATAGTCTCATACTTTTCAATACAAAGAATATAATTTAATGGACGTTATATACGAGTATCGTACGGGTTGCATACGGGCACAGCACTTCGTTGATCCGTTTTAGTGGGCATAGTAGAGCGTATCGTAAAAAAAAATCTTATTACTATATCAACAAATTAACGAAATTTAAACTTACCTTCACGAATAGGTATCTAGTTCTTTGCAGATGCCAGAAAACCACAAAATCCAATCGAAAAGAAAGCAGTGTCCGTGAGTCAAGCTAAGTACGTCAGGTGCGGTAGAACAGTCCGATATTCCAAGCCAGGTCAAACAAAACTAAGGATCACAAAATAAGATACGTGCGCACTCCAATACCAAGAAGAATGGAATGAGTGCTTTGCTGTCTGCTTTACACTGGTTTGGCATATCTCTAGCTCTTTCTGTCTTATAAAGTTCACAGTACAGTTTTTTAAAGCGAGATAGAAAACAATGTCGAGCTGTAGCCGCGTGATATTGCTATCTCTTTCGTTACTCAAACGGAAACTGCTACTTGCATACTTTTTAGTTGTTAGCCAGAGAGCTATTGTTTAATTCTCGGAAATACAATTGGTTTAAAAGATAATACTCAAAGTGACTTAATTTTTATGTAAGTTATCTTTGATGCTATCAAAGTCTCAATATTTAATTTATATTTTCACGATAAAGTGATACCGGTTGAAGTTGAGATAGCCTTGTTTGTTAGTTAGGTCATGTTTGCCATTTATTCGATATAAAAAAATTCAGTTCAATTGTTGAGTCTCAATTATTTACTACGTAGCTTAACGTTTTTAATTACGACACGAAAATCGAGTCAGAAAGTTTCAGAAGCACCGATATAGTTAGTAACTGTTAAAAAATTAAAACATAGAAATACATAAAAGAGTAGATGCATTCGTTTAAAGATCAGGGAAAAATTGCCATGACTCTGCAATCCATTCGAAATACATATCCTAATAATCTTAACACATGTATTAAGTAAGACTATTTATTTTAAGATTTTTCGTAAAAATTCCGAAAATGTGGTGGTTGCGCAGCTTAAGTAAAAATAGTTAATATTTATGTCAAATAACGTTTATTTTTAATTTACTTAAGATTTTTCCCGAATCCCGGGAAAAAAAAATGTAGTCGTATGGAAGTCTCCACTCTGTTCTTCAAAGTGTAGGTAAATATAGTCACCTAATTCCGATCTCTGGTCATAATACACTGCAGCTGTTAGTTCCGTCTCACTCGCAAGTCACGCCCCTCCGCATGGCGCGCGCTAGCATGGCGAAAGCTGCTGACCAATAGCGTTTCCCGCGCTTTGAAAATGTATCTTCTGCGCAGGTATATCGGTAAGCCGGATCAGTTGGGTATTACTTGTAGTAGTGATTCACAAAATTAAGATAAGCGAAGCAGATTTTCAATTTGAGGGTAGTAACCAAAAAGGTACTACAAAGAATCCTTCCACCTCCTAAAATTTTTTAGCAATGTTGCTTTTGTAAACCTCTCCTCCTCTCTCTTTAGCAGCTACTACTAGCGTCCTGTTGTCATATTTCCCTGTATGAGACGAGCTGATCCCATTCCCACCAACAAATAAGGTTATTGAAAAGAGGAAACAGTACAAAGACGTACTTACACTTGATTTATTCTCACGAATGGTCATGCGTGATCCTGGCGCGTCAGTCAGTAATGACCTGTGCCTGCCTTCCCTACGGACATCGTCGTTAGCGAGCCCTGTAACAATGCCGGGCCCGGGTATTTGCATCGCGTCCATTCGGGCTCTGTACACGATTGACCGGCTGTCTTTGCAGGTTGATCTTTGTAGAGATGATAATACCTGTCGACAAGTCTTTTTAGATGGAATATGTTACGTAATTCATGCTTCATCGATGTTTATGTCAGTTGTCAGGTTATTTTAAGAGAGGTAGAGCATAGCGTTTATTTCCTCAAAGAGCAGCTCAACTGGGAAAGTACCTCCACCTTACAGAATACCGCAGCCAAATAACTTTATGTTGTGTTCCTGTGCGTGAGTAAGGTCGCCAGAGCTCATTGGGGAGGGGGGAGGGTCAGCAACGCGTTAATGATGCCTCGTATGTTGCAAGCGTCCGTATGGCTACGGTAACCGCTTACCATCAGAAAAAAAAAATTACTATTAATTTATTTCAGGTACATACATGCAAAATTTTAGTGCCTCTATTTTTTATGTCTGCACTTGTATTGGAGATTATCAAACCGGAACATATTCGGTTTCCAAATCTAGGTAGGTATTTAGTTAAAACCTAAACCATCCATAGGTATTTACGAAACTTTCAAGAAATTTACAGACGATTTCTTAATAAATTTTCACTACAATCTATTGTCACACATATTTTATAGTAAGCACACTGAACTCCTCTATAACTTTCCATAACGATGCGCGTGCGCTTGCAGTCCAATATAATTTATTTAAAAGATCGCTTAGTTTGTTAAAATATCGGACGTCGCCAACCAAGATAGACAATGTTCTCCTGACGGACAGACAACAAACTATTTTATGTATGTATGAACTCTAATTTATATTATTATATTATACATTTAAATCCACAATGGCAGGTGTGGTATAATACTAGTGTAAAGAAGTGTGACCATATTAGGTTGGTGTTGCCACTTTATATCTACGGAAGTTGTCACTAAAATGTCAGAATGCTTTTTTCATTAGTACCCAAAAAGGTGTTTATAATGAATATAAAATTTAATAAAAAAATATAGGTCCCTCATTTAAATAATGTATTTTTTCAATATGGCAATGGTCAAGTCATGTACCTTGTGAATCGTATTTCAGAATTTTGATATTTTGATGTGAATATAAATGTTTCTAATTGACTAAATAGCCAGCCAATGGCAGAATGTCATGGAAGATTTCCATTAGGCTGCTGGCATCGGCAAGGATCCCAGCGGACTGGTGCGTTTCCTCTTTGGATGACCAAGCTAATGGGTTGGCGGAAAAGCTTTCCACCCGCCGGGCTATTTTGTATCTTTGGTGGTAATCGTAACGAACACCGTTAATTATTTCATCCAATGACGCGCACGCGATATGACGCGATGATGACCATTCGCGGGCCCTGATTGGATGAAATTTATTAATGGTGTTCGTTACGATTACCACCAAAGTTATACGCGGTAGAGCCCCTGATCTTTCAGTTCTTGATGACTTATGTTGAGAAAATACCAGTGAAGTGGCGAGCTCTACTTTTTTAATGCTCACTTCCCTCCAATATGGCGAGGAGGGCGATGGCTGGCACACGCGTCATACTTGTGAACAAGGGCTGCTTGTTGGGGCTGGTCTGCGCCGAGTTTGCTATTATTTTACTTATTAAATATCGATTCAGTCTACTTTGTAGTTTTGCCGCCGCGCCGGGGAATGCAATTGTTGTCAGTGCGATTAGAATGTAAGTAACGTAAGTAACGGAATGTAAGAACGTAATATTTGAAAAAAAAAGCTGTAATATTAAAAGATCTTCCACAAAACAAAAACCTTGCTGAGTTTCTTGCCGGAGTCTTCTCAGTTTAAGTGTATTCAACTTTTTCATATTTGTATTCAACTGTATGTACCAATGTAACGTTCATAAGTGCCTTACTAGGGCCTAAACTGAATAAATTGACTTTTTTAATGTAAATATTATTTATAAATCTAAGCTTGTTTTGAAAAGAGTAATTTGCTGAGTTTATAGCTGGCTCTTCTCAGTAAATGCAACCTTCCGAACCGGTATTAGAGTGCCTTTACATAAGTGCCTGCGAAGGTCTATTTGAATAAATGATTTTGAATTTGAATGTCATAAGTAAAATAAAAAAAACAAGCATTCGATGTCAGAACTTTCAAATTATTAAAATTACGATATTTATTTTGCTATGCTTCGACCGTATGATTGACACGTGATATGATTGATTTGCTTTTTAAATACCAAGAAAACTGTTTTAACAAACTGTTTGGTACTTGTATGTAAGTTAAAACAGTCGGTCTCGCAATATTTGTCTTTGTGTTTTGTAACCGGTGTCTGTCTGTCGTTAACTGGACAACACGCCGAGTGAAAGAAATGTTTTAGTTCCGCGCTTGAGACTGGACTCGCGGTGATGATGGCGCTTTAGATGCTGTGTGATTTTTTTTTAGTAAAGTCTAATTTTTATTTGTCATAATTTTGCTGAGTGAAACTTATTTCCATTAAACAGTTAGGTGACTCCTGGCGCATGTCAAAATTACAGCTTATTGTACAAATTAAGAAATTAAGTAAGCTTTTATTGTTTGGTGAAAATGAGTATGAGTCCTCAATACATATTACATAAAACTTATCTAAAAGAGTGCGAAAGCTAAACATGCGCCGGTGCTGCGTTCTACACCGAAATTTCATTTTATTTATAAATCTTAATTCACTGGCTCGCGGTTAAAAAAATAACCATTGTTTTTAATTGTAATAAAACTCCGAGCGAAACTCATATTCATATTCATTTATTAATTGCTTCATGTTTGTTACATTTTAAGTTGTTACAGTATTAAGTAAGTCCACAACATGAGCCCTGCAAGGGCATTGCAATATTAATTAGTAAATTAAATGGTTAGTTGGTACATAGTTTATATACATTCTGAATTATAGTTAATTATTAGGTATATTAATTAGTATTTAACTTAGATGAGCCAGCAAAATAAAAAATACGAAGATGTTTAAATTAAACAAATTAACTACCATTTAAAAACACAATACATATACATCATGAAAATAACCTACTAGATAATGAAAGGTCAAATTAAACAAATTCACACCATCTCACCGTGATCAAAGCATCCATTCCCCACACATAACCGCGACTAACGACTGTTTAGGACGACGACCGAGGTTTTCACACTGTCCGCAACTGACTCAGCCGAGATGGACAATGGACTTTTTGTACAAATGTAAATTTCCTTTATGCCCCGTATTTTACATGCAGATTGGGGACGTTAGACGGCCCGATTGAAACTTTCAAACTGTATGCGGACAATGAGACGGTTTAAAAGGGGCTTATTAATACGCTGATTACTTTTTTCGTGTTTGTTGTTAAGACTTTTGTTGGTTACAACTGTTACAAGTGACATGACAATGTGTTTTTAAATATATTTTTTATTCCTGATGATTAATCGACTTTAACGAAGTTCTTTATTTAATTATTTTGCCAATCAATATAAGGAAAAAAAATACCGTGAAGAAAATTACTAGATACGTTACTGGATTAGTGGAGATATTGACATGGTAGTAACGGGAATGGTCTTCCAGATCAGTCTATTTTTAATTAAGATTTTATTGTATACTTATTTAATTTTCAAAAAGGAGGGGCGCGAATTTTATTTGATTCCATAACTGTGGTTTCAACAATAGGTGTTATTTTTTGCAACTAGTCTTCGTAGTGTTCATATTACATATATAAGAAATATATTAATAAATAGTCTTCGTTTGTAGAAAATCCTCCTTGAATGGGATTGGCATGAGATGTCATCCTTACAGACTGTAACTGTTAACTTGGCTGTTATGAACCATTTGTTTTGTAAGCTTTTTTGTTTGTGTTTTTTTTAATTATTAATGTTAAAGGGTTCTAAAAATCAGTTGTAAGGTACTAATCTGACTCGTCATCCTTTTTGAAATCACATAATTATTGCGGGGTCTGCAGCCTGTAATTTTTAACCTTTATTTGTAATATTGTGTATTTGTAATGTAATGCTAGTAAATTTACTAAGAAAAAAAGTAGTATATTAGTAGTTATCTGGTTTCCATCTGCTTGGTTTAGGATCAGACAGCCGTGTGTGAAGAATGAATATCCCAGGATATTTATTATTAGTGGGTATATTTTCTATATACCTAAATGATATTTAGTATAAACTTGTCAATAGTCACAGTGATAACAAATTGCGTGTTTAGTAGTTTCCCTTTAGTTTATTTTTTATTTCTAAGGCAGACTTAAGTAAGTCATGCTCACTTTAAGGCCTTTGCTTGCGGCGGCGTCGTGTGACGGATCGCTCACTTCCCTCCAATATGGCGAGGAGGGCGATGGCTGCCACACGCGTCATACTTGTGAACAGGTGCTGCTTGTGAGGGTTGGTTTGCTTAAGTTTGCCATTTATATATAGATTCAGTCTACTTTGTAGTTTTGCCGCCGCGCCGGGGCACGCAATTGTTGTCAGTGCGATTAGAATGTAAATATTATGTTATGAATCTAAGCTTGTTTTGAAAAGAGTAATTGCTGAGTTTATTGCCGGCTCTTCTCAGCAAATGCAACCTTCCGAACCGGTATTAGAGTATTAGAGTCAGACTTTTCACAAGTGCCTGCGAAGGTCTATTTGAATAAATAATTTTGAATTTTGAATTGAATGTTTAAATTGAAATAAATACTTTTCTTTCTTTATTTCGATCTATTTTTGACAATGCCAGATGCACATTAATATCAAGATATAATTAATGTAGTATGAACATATAAACAATGCATCAAGTGCGATGTACGGTGCGTGCCGTGAGTGACGGCCCGCGTCGACCCCTCTGCGCTTGCGCAGGCATTTTGCATTTCAAATGTGGGCATTGTATGCACATTTTTACCGACTTATTACTTTCTAGGTACCGTTTGCAATGATTTTGGCAAGGTTTTTCGAATAATAATATGTGATACATACCGGTATGCGCCCCCTTGAGGGATTGGTGATCTAGTTAGAGTAACTTCTACTAAGAGAGGCCTGTATAGTACTTAAGATGATGGCGATTATGGGATGAAGATGATGTTAAGACTGGGGACTTGAAATCTTCATATATAAGACTTTTAATTGAATTGCGACGTGCCACTAGAATTATCGACGATCCCGATCTCACAAACGGTTTAGAGCTTCAGTCTGAGGAGAGACTGCCTCCTTATGTGTGTTCTACGGCTTGTACAACGTACAGTGTTCTGTAGAATTGTTTAAGATGATGCCCATGGTTACCTTCCACCATCGCAACTCTCGCCATCGATGGGGAGTCCATTCTCACACATTGAAACCAGAATTGTTTCGAACTGCGGTCTCAAAAGAGCTTCCTTCCGCGATCGCTCAGTTTGTGGAATGAACTCCCCGCTGTGGTTTTTCCAATGGAGTACAGCATGGGGTTCTTCAAAAAAGGGTGTGAAGAGATTTCTGCAGGGTCGGCAACGCGTGAGTGATACCCCTGGTGTTGCAAGCGTCCATAGGCTGCGGTAACCGTTTACCATAAGGTGTGCAAAATACTTACTTGATTTAGGAATCTATATAAATACCTAAATAAAATCATTAGCAGATAGCTGATGTTATAAAGAGTTTCATAGGCTGCTTTTATTTTTGAAAAATAATTAGATTTCTGTGCAAAAATTAAAACCGCGCGAGCATCAAATCGGCTAACGCTTTTTTTTTAACAGAAACCTTCAATAATTTTAGAAAAGTTTATTTTTTTGCAGACGATACTGAAAGGGTAACGAAGCCAGTGCGTAGTCGGAATCAAACCGTCGTGATGCGTATTTTTGTTTAAATTGTGACTGATATACCCCGTTAGGGCCACGTTGAGCGTACGGCTAGGTTAAGGGCCTTCGAATAAATAAGCCTTCTATCTTAACTGTCCGCTTTGATAATAAACAATGATATCTATCATCTTGCTTCATGGGAATTTCAACCGTATTGTTAGGTTTGTATAGGGAAATCTGATCAATTTCCCATCACATGGGTGGGTATTTCTTTTCATTAATAAAGTTCAATAGGATGAAGGAAAAATATTCAGCTGAATATGAGTTTTTCGTAAACTTGATACTTATACTCATTGTATCGCTGCCGAATGAAAGTTTTTGTTTTGTTTGGTTTTTTTGCTGCTGCAGACTTCAAAAATTAAAAACCATGTTCAAGAACCCGAGCCGTTTCTTCTTATTCGGGTTCCATCTAATTTTACAGCAAAACATTTCTTGTCAAATTGCTCCTTAGGTTCTTAAATAAAGAATAAACGATCGTAACAAAATTTAAAATGGAATTGACTAAATGATTATTTGTTTTACTAATGTGTAATTTTAGTTTTCTGTTTTTATTTTTATGATTATTTATTTTGTAGAATGTAAAAGTTGTTTTTATTTGAAATTACGAAATAAAGTCCAAACTATATTTTTTGTATCTATACTTACCCTTTTATGGGAAAACATAGCGCACAATTTATTTATATTAGATCTAATGATGTGATGTATAGCTATGTTTCACGAATAATTGTTTCTGATTTCTATAACATTGCAATAGAAGAATTGAGTCGTTGATTAAATGAATTAGAGCTATGATGGCCGTTTTGATGAGGGTGTCCTTTCTGTCTCGATATGTGTGCATTATTTTGGCTGAGGTGTCTGAGCTGAGTGAGCTGTCAAAACGGTCATCAAAACGTGAAAAACTTACATTATTAATGCTTTTTTTAATGTGATATGGGCTCGATTTGGACACTGAACTGTCCAAAATAGGACGATAAGAAAGCCTAGAGCTCGCTTTGCTTGGAAGAATACTATCTAATTAGGAAACAGGATTTCTCCAGATCATAAAACGGCTAAAATTCCAAGCTATCTCAAAACTTAACGACTCCACAAATCCTTAAAGTAATTAACTGCAAACAACCAAGTTAAATCTCAAGTTACGTTAAAGAGTTTTTAACGCGAGCTTTGCTGCACCGGGGATTAACTTGCCACTTAAGTGCGAAGCTTAAGTTCAAGTTATTCAAGTTACAGATGTGTTATGGTAATTTTATACGATGTTTTCTTTGTTTTTACTTATTAAAGTGTGTTAGTTATCAGGTTGTGATACTTGTGATGTATTTCATTGATTGTTAATGTAAGTAAAAAGAACTTAAATATATTTTATCTGGGATTATCACTTTATTTTTTAACCGCCTGATGGTAAGCGGTTCCACACATGAGGTATCACCGACCCTTCCCCATTCCCAATGAGCTCTGGCGACCTTACTCACGCGCAGGAACACGACATACAGTTATCGACTTATTTCTAAGACAATAAATTACGTACATACATAGAGTTTTTATAGCTCAGAAACAATGCGTAAGAGCAATATGTAATGTAAATTCGTGGACAACCTGCAAACCTTTATTCATAGAACTAAATTTACTTACAGTACCATCTCTCTATTTATATGAGATCTGTGTTTTTGTTAAAATGAATCCAAATATGTTTCAATGTCAAAAGGATATATGTTCATTTGGCACTAGATTTCCAAATAAACTAGTATTACCCAAATCTAAAACTAAATTATATTCCAGAAACTGTTATTGTATGTCAGTTAAAATCTACAATAATTTACCAGATGCAATAAAAATACTACCTTGGCGCAGGTTTAAAATAACTCAAAAAATGGCTTATTATGAAATGTTTCTATTCTATACAGGAATATTTAAATCAGAAGATTAATATGTAATGTGGTATGCAAGTTTTTATGATTCGTATAATAATTATAGTACCAAATTAAATAATGATTTCAATAATTTAATAGTCTAGTATTCAATCATTCAATTAATTTATTTATCTTGACATAAAATCTGACATTCCACCTATTTAAGAGGATTAATGTTTTCTATGAATATAAATGTATTATGTGCCTTTCTTTTGCATGCCGGAAACGGTAATGTGTTGGAACTAAATATTGTACAATTAATGACATCTTAATAACCCACATTTTAAGCAAATAAATGAATTTGAATTTGAATTTGTAATTAAGTTTAAAACTTTTTATTCCTTTAAGTTGGCAAACAAGTAAACGGCTCGGCTGATAGTAAGCGGTTACCGTAGCCTGTAGACGCTTGCAACAATTTTTGCATCTTCAACATCAATGTTGCATTCCACATTTGCCAAAACACATGACGAATCTGTAAAAAGAAATCTCTACAAATTCATAGTACCTACTCTACAGTGTTTCCGGCGGCTGCACTTGAGAGGCAGTTCCTTCTAGATTTTGTGTAAACCACCTTCGGCGTCATCATTTGCCATGGTGAGATTGCGGTTAAATGAAAAAAAAAAAAAAATACTACCTATTTGTCAGCGGGCTATGAAACCCTCGCAAGTGCGTTGCTCCAAATACCGCATGGTGAAATTTTTTTGTAGGATGCCGAGTAAAACATGCGATAGGTTTTTTATGCTTATCACAATAGGTGATTCTGAAGGCAAATGTTTGCATATATAATTTATCAAAAATTGCACCATATGGATTTTCCGGGTCTTGTAAAATTTGGAGCAATGCACTTGCGACATTTTCATAGCCCGCCGACATCCCACCGATGTATTGTGCCCCAAAGCAAACACCAGTAAGAATTTTAAAATAAACCAAAACCAATTTTATGATTACAGAGATAAAACCAGATTTGATACGACTTTTTATGAATAACATCGGCAGCATTTCCAAAGTCACAAAGTTGCAAGAACCCAAGAAAAAGCTCAAAATCCGTCACAATTCTGACGAATATAGAAATGATTTATTTCCCATAATAATGGTGTTATTTTCCATGTAAATCTGCAAAATGGCCTTTATAAAATTACATGGTTTCCCATAAAACCACAGAAAAGGTGCTCTTTCTACGGTTCTTACGTTTATTTCGCCGAGATGGTATACTTTTTAATGTTTCTATATTTGTAGCGTTGTTGCATGATTGGTTTTTGTGACACTGTTGAAACTCTTCAACAGTGTCACAAAAAAAATATTTTCTTTTGTTTCTTACGAGTTCTCCTAAATTGAACGCTGGCTTATGATCGGGTAGTAACTTCTGTAGCTTTTACCATCATAAGTGCCCTTCTAGCGCCTAAACTGAATTAATGGCTTTGACTTTGAAAGGTGTTTATAGGTTGAAGTAACGGCTTTGAAATAATAATGACTGTGGAATCGCAGCTTCTCTTTTTCTCAGTTTTCAGTACGGAAACAATATTAGGACTTATTTCTTGCCTGTTTAGAGTTATAATAAGTTTAACTCTGTGGTACATAGTCAAGTCAGTATTAGTCTTCCTCCCAGTCGGGCACTCTAGCCCCAATTAATACCAATGTTCTCCTTGACTATGGTTACTGCCTTCGCAGTGCTTCTCCATTCCGTGCTAGTCAGGTTTTAGTAAAAGTAGTGTTCTAAAACTTCACACGGACTTTTTGAGACAACCTGAAAAGTCACGATACACTCATTTCACTTCACCGGTGCACTTAGATTCATCCTTATTAAATACTACCTGGCACCCGCGGTATTTTTTTGCGTGCAAACCTTAATTATTTTTCTAAAAATAAAGTAGCATAAATTACCCCCTTATAACATCAGCTATCCGCCAGTGAAAGTCCCGTCAAAATAAGTCCAACCGTTTCGACAATGAGCCGGAACAAACTGACATATAGACACTTTAGAAATTGTTTTTTTGGTATTAGTACCTCCCGTATTTTAGTAAAGTTATTTTGACATTACAAACAGACACTTCAATTTTATTTATTTGAATAGAACAGGCCTATATTTAGTAAAATATTTTTTTATAAAAAAAATGTTAATGGTACGAATACGCAACGGCACTCGCAAAAAAGACCTTTATCATTTATGACAAGGATATTTTTGCAATATAGGACACATTTGTAATTTTCCTGAGCATTGTTCACTACATTCGTCACCCCAACATTAAAGATGCTTGTAGGTAAATATAAAACAAAGTGAGGGTCGAATGCCACAATATCATCGCAAGGTGAATTGTACTTAGAGCCTTCAGGGGTGCTCAACATTTTGAGAAATATTACTTATTTGTAAAATAATTATTTTACATTAAGTGAAACATAAAATAAGCTTTAGCTTACTTCTGTTAGTATAAAAACTTGTTTTTTTATATAAAAAACAAAAGAATAGAAAAGATAAAACAAAAAACAAAAGAATACTTTTCACAAGGAAAGCATCGTTACGCAAATGTGTCTATACTGAAAGACCTGAAAGTCATGAAACATCAGCGAATGTCGGCTGTAAGTCATTGACCAATAATGGACTAATTTAGTCAAACACAAGCAATTGATTAGCAAAAGTAAAAAAAAAGCAATCAGGCGGGCCGTATGCTTATTCGCCAACTTAGTGGTATAAAAAAAAATTGCGGGTCGTCTATGTAGGTTACAGTTAAATTAATTATTTTTACTCCAAAAAGCAATAAAACCTCTACAAGTAATTTTATAAAAACAGCCACACATATTTAAACAAACACAAAAAAATAAAACAAAAGAAAACATCAGCGTATTCAGACATCTTCATTCCTCACAGCAGGTGCATTTCAAATCATGTGCACTGTATACCTGTAGCACCCTGTAGTCCCCCGTAGGCGGGCCGCGAGATGCGCGTACGTCTCGGTGCGTCAATAAATCCTCATTACACACCCCTGGCCTGCTTTACGAGTTATCCCACGGCGGCAGTAAAGGACCCCTGACTTTTGTTTTGAGACATGTTGCGGTTTTTTGGTTTGAGTTTTGAGGTGTTTTTGGATTTTTGTGAAGTTGCTTGATGGTTACGGATAATTAGGATCACGCTATTAGGTGATTGGTGACAGTTTCTTGGAGAAGAAGCTAACGTGTACTAGAAAGTACTAAGTAGCAAATTAATTTGAACACAATTAATTATAATGAAAATAAGGATGTGAGTTGGACTCGCACACGAAGGAACAAAAACAAACTTATTACAAATGATAATATAGAGCAAGTTTAGTAAAACCAGTCACTCGGTCACTTTCTAACAAAAAGAGACGAGCCTAGTTTAAAGCCTGGATTTGCTTTAAACCATATTTTGTAATATCATGGATTGTGTCTTATTTGGGTCTCCATTAAATTTTTAATTTTATTTGTTGTTGGCGGCAATAGAAATTCAAAAATGTCTATCTATTATCGTTCATGAGATACAGCCCACTGACAGACAGACGGGCGTACAGACAGTGGAGGCTTAGTAATAGAGTCCCGGTGGCACCTTTTAGGTACCCTAAAAACAGTATGTAATCATAGCACCAACAAAAACTAATCATGGTTCCCAAAAAACATTGAATTGAAACTTTATCTTGAAAGTTACTTTTAAAAGAAAACATAAAAGGATTGAATCAGAAAGGAGATTGTAAAATAATATACCTAATATAAGCTACTTGGTGTTTATACGTTTTCCTTCGAGTAATCGAACCGACTATCCTCCGCTATCTAGCATCGACTGGCGCACGCATTGCAATAATGCGACAATGAGGTAGGATTTACAATGGGGACGATCCTTTTAACTTTTTTGATAATTTCGATTCATAAAATATGGGTAACTTATAAATTAAATGTTTAAATGAAAGATTGAAACAATATAATTCCAACAAATATGGAATTTAATAAATAAAATGATTAATTTATATATAGGTATTTGTTGATTCCAGTAGTCTGTAGCGTTCCGTAGCCCTATGCCTATGTGTAGGTAGACTGGTGTATATTTAAATAGATTTTAGGTGTGCTTATTTTCTCGGAATCCTACATGCTTTTACATCATAAATAATATGTATACTAAATAATATCTCATTTATTCACTCAGTCTAGGCCCTGATAAGACATATGAACGATAACAATTGATTCTACGACGCTTTGTAATACAATTAAACTGCGAAGACTCCAAAAAACTCATATAAATTCAGCATCAGCATCCAAAATTGTATAGACAAGATTTTGTACAAACATCAAAACCAACTAAGAATATAATTCTAAATCGACACTTCTCTAAATAATACAATTTTAATATAAAATTAAACACCACATCACCTCCCAAGTCTTTGGCAAGCTTGATACCAATCACTGAAGGGCCGCGGGCTCCGTAGATATTTGCCCGGATAATGTATTACTTAACCGGCAAAAAAAGTCATAATTTCATCGGCCCTACAACGATATCAATTTGCATACTAGCCGGTTAAGTAGTGATTAGTCCGGGTAGTCACAGTATGTACAGTTATGAATATAATTCATTTTAATTATTTTTATTCTTTGCAACTTATTTTTATTTTTTGATTTTATTAAAAATGGGATTATTTTTTACATAGCTTAAAAACTGAATCCTTACATATTATTAAATTTACTTATCTATACTTACTAATTTTATAAAGAGTAAAGTTTGTAAGTTTGGATGTAAGAAGTAATCTCAAGAACTACAGATCCGATTTTGAATTTTTTTTCACCAATAGGAATCTACATTATCCCCGAAGCTATAGGTTATTTTTATCCCGGCTGAAATTGCGGGGGACAGCTATGTGTTTAGCTTTTCTTTTTTTTTTTTTTAATTTTAAGATCCATTTTATTTACAACAAATATGTACAAAATACAATCTATATATAGAAAATTTCCTCAAGCCTGCCGCTGCTTCCGATTAACGGCAGGGTTCCCAGAAGGCTGGCAGCGTTTCCTCTTTGGATAGCCAAGCTGACGCGTTGGCGGAAAAAGCTCCCCGCCCGCTGGTCTCCGGAGGTCTCGATCAATTTTGATGACAAGGTGCGAGCAAAACGGCGAGCTTCGGACCCCCACGGTCCCATGGTCTCGACCGCAAAAGGCACAAAAATATAGTTGGGTCCAATCGATGCGTATTTTTTGAATTTTGAATTTTCCGCACTGGCCGCAGCTGCCCCTGCAGCTTTACAAGTCGCCGGTAAGTGAGATGGCGCGAGTGTATCGACACATGTGGCATCCCACACCAGCGACTTGCCGACACTCCAAGGGATCAAAGACATACCATCCGGTCTCTTGCCATCGCCCCGCGCAATACCGACTGGTTCCAGTACGGAAGGCACGTTAGCGACAACAAGAGCCCTGCGGATAATGTCGTTAATAGCCGAGTGCCGTGATATTCGACCAGCACTTAGAGAGCACGAAAGCCCATGGTGGCCGAGCTCGTTGACGAGATCTCCGCAGCGGCAGCGATGAGGTTGATTGGTCCTGCAACCAAGACGAAGACAAATACACAGACTTAATGTTATACGGTCTAACATTGTTCCAGTATTTGTTGATGGAATAGCTTGTAGCCAGTGACCTGAGTCACTCTGAGAGACAGCTAACAAGCGCGCGCGGTCTGTATCTATAGAAAAGTTAGAAAATAAATTTTGCCAGGTTTTTTCACAAAGAGGCTTGTCCCACGCTCTCTGAGAGTGACTCAAGGTCGGAATATTTGTGCCTGGACAAGCTGCCTGCCAGGCGTCTCTAGCATCGGACAGGTAAGAAACCTCAACAGATCCAATAGAAGGGTCCAAAACAGAACTGACGAGGTTGCCCACACTGTATACCGAGGATAGAAACGCCGGTACTGATATGCTTGAAATTTTCCGCACTCCTAGGCCACCATAACACACGGGTAGGGTGGCCTGAGACCACACTTTGTTTTCATAAAAACTGCAATTTAGAATTTTGGAAAGTGACGTTTTGATCATATTATCCAAAGTATCTAATATGTGATCAAATTTAAATAAGTGCGTACTGCGGAGCAAATAGGTAAACTTTGGCACGAAAAAGCAGAGTCGAACAATAAAAAATGCATAGTGAGCATTAATTTCATAAAGTCTATTTGAAGAGTCATTAAAATTTTGAATCTTTTTCTCAAAGAAACTAGGAATGGATTCGTCTAAGACTGGGGCTCCAAGAAGATGAAGCGACTCCTTTGACAGTAACTTAATATTGGGAGCCAAAACATTAAAATTTTGAATTAATTCTGGATTTTCAGATTCTGGGAAAGAATCTAAAATAAGGAGCTCACATTTGGAGCTATTGAATTCTAGGCCAATCTTTTTAAAATTTTCTGTCAATGTTTTAAAATCACTGAGAACGGAAGCCGCATCACCCCCCAGCGTACCGTCGTCTAGATACCATACATTAAATTTTGATTGTAACCCGGAAATAATTGGATGGATGGCCAAACTGAAGATAGCTGGACCGAGAGGGTCGCCCTGTTGACAACCCATGGCGGAAATAAGTGGGTGTTCTCTGAAAAAAAGTTTTGATGGATGCCCATAGCATTGCCAAAGGTAAGGATATATGTCAGGGCAGATATCCCGAATTTGGGTCAATAAAGCACCCCTATCGACAGAGTTAAATGCATTTTTTATGTCAACTTTAAGCAGCACTTCACCTCCGTTATTTAAAAGAAAGGTCCGAGCCGCATGAACAGCTGCCTCACAACCTCCCTTTGAGCCAAAACCGAGTTGAATGGGCTGAAATATTTCCGAAAGTTTCGGGAGAATGTGACGACAACAAATTTTGGAGGCCATACGACGGATAGTATTACCCACAGCGATGGGTCTTACTCCGCCATCTTTTTTGGATAGCGCGCAAAGGTTGGCCCCATAAATGATCTCAGTGAATGGGCTTGGCACCTTTCCTGCCAACATTAAATTTATAAGAGAGGTTAATTTTGATAATAATTTGGTACCAGCGTCTCCGGCGGCACCACAGACAAGATCTTTGTAATGCTGTGGTGTAAAACCGTCGAGGCCGCCAGCAGAACCAGGTTTAAATGACATAATGACACTCAAAAGATCTTGGGCGTTACAATTTAGACAATTTTGGTCTAAAGATGGGGGATCCGGGAGGTTTATATTTGAAAGCGGAGATGGATGTTTTGATTCTAAAGCAGACAGGGTTTCAGGTGTGTCTGCAGCGACAACATCACTCGAAAATAGCAGATGTGCTGCCCCCTTGAAATCGCCATCGTTCGCTTTAGTTTCGATTTTCCTGATAGTGTTTGCCTGATTATATTTTTTTTGAATTTTGGGAAAATTTGGAATAATATTATCAGTTGAGTCTAATATTGAGCAGTTATTTTTAATTTGTTGTGTGAGAGAAATCTCATTTTTCTGGCGACTAGGGACATGCAGCACTCTGTACGAAAAAGTAAGCAGGTCTTCCCAAGCACTTAATGAATTTATACTGAGAATTTTGTCTATACATACACTTAAAGCTGAAGCCACGCAGATATTTAGCTTTTCTTAAGTTAAACACTAGCTGACCCCCACGATTTCACTACACAGATTTTGATGTGGTTTTCATTATCTAAGGTGGAGTTAGAGGAAGGTTTTAAATGATGTATCATTTAATTGTGACAAGAGAAAGCTACGCAGCGACAGTTTTAGTGACATAAGTCAAAAACAAAAATAATCTAGTGGTTGGAGCCGTGGGTAAATGCCATTATGTTTTAAGAAAAAAAAACACATATTATATGTACTAAAAACTAATATTTTTTATAATTGGAAATATCTTTTACAACTTGTGTTTGCAACTGTACATTATATTTTTTTTTGTTTTCGCACAATATTAAATGCTTGTTTAGTTAGATAAAAAAGAGTATGTCTGCTTAACTTATAAGTAATTCTGCCACAACTCTATAAAATTTATAATAATAATATTTTAAGAGAGGAAGAGCGTAGCGTTTTTGCTCTAAGAGCAGCTCGACTGGGGAAGTACCTCCACCTTACAGAATACTGCAGCCAAATAACTTTATGTTGTGTAAAGTTGTGTTCCTGCGCGTGAGTAAGGTTGCCAGAGCTCATAGGGGAGGGGGAGAAAGGTCGGTAACGCGTGAGCGATGCTACGTGTGTTGCAAGCGTCCATATGGCTACGGTAACCGCTTACCATCAGGCGGGCCGTATGCTTGCTTGCCGACTTGGTCGTATAAAAAAAAAAAAACTATTTACGAACAAGTAAATAATTAATTGAAACATTAATTTTGTTTAGAAAAATCTTGAATAAAAAAGTAAACTCGATAAATGATTCTTGAGTGAAATATATGTAATAAGTATTATTAATAGTTTTGTAAGCCCGGCCCGTTCTATTTCTGACAGTTATTATTTATAAAAACTCACATTTTCCAAATATAGGGATGTTCGCAAAATCATCACACAGCCAACATCCCGTGACATACAAAAGGAGCCAAGGATTCCCGTCACAGACGTCGAATATTTTCCCAATAATGTGGGTAATATGACACAAACAGTAGTAACATCGCCTGAATAATAAATATAATGTTTCGGGGACACGCGCGCCCGCCATCTCTCAATTATTTATACGCAAATTATGTAAGTAACTTTCGTATAGTTTTTGTTTTGTGGAAAAAAGAAAAGTTACGATTTTCGTGTACTGTTTTTGAAATTATAAATATAAATTTATTTCAAATAACATATCTTAGGTTACAATATGTTTTTGGAATCTCCTTTTAACCAAAGATATGGAGATCCCGCTCTTCAAAAACATTTCGTGATAAGTTGAAAGGTTTTTAATTATGTATGTGTAGACAAATTCCTGTTCCAATGCAAAACTTTTATGGTGCGTCCATGCTACGCGAACCAAGCACGAGCCGAGCCTCGAACGAACAGGATTCGTTCGTTGTTCGCTTAGCGTGGACGGACTTGCGAGCCTCGAACGAGCATTCGTCTCGCGCTCGACTGTGCTCCGCCCGATTGACAGTTTTTTCACGAACACAGGGATTTGCAACGCGCTCGTTGTAGGCTCGCTAAGTACGTCCACACTGGACATCGCGAGCAACGAACGAATTCGGTTCGTTCGAGGCTCGACTCGTGCTCGGTTCGCGTAGCATGGACGCACCATAAAAGTTTTGCATTGGAACAGGAATTTGTCTACACATACATAATTAAAAACCTTTCAACTTATCATGAAATGTTTTTGAAGAGCGGGATCTCCATAAGATTCCAAAAACATATTGTAACCTAAGATACGTTATTTGAAATAAATTTATATTTATAATTTCAAAAACAGTACACGAAAATCGTAACTTTTCTTTTTTCCACAAAACAAAAACTATACGTAAGTTACTTACATAATTTGCGTATAAATAATTGAGAGACGGCGGGCGTATTACAATTCCGTTTCGATTCGCACATTCCATTTTCGAATAGAGGCTTATTAACATTGAAAATCAATCACAGCAATGTAATTTATATGGTCATTATTTTCATACTACAATATAGATTTAGAACACTTTAAAATAACATAATCTGTATTCAACCGCAAAGTTCTATTCGTAAACCGCGAGTCAAAAGTCAAAACTATTCGGAACACTCCGCGACATACATTAATGAATCATTAGGGTAGCCCACGATTACCGATTGTTATTCGATTAGGGTACACCCACACGGATGTAACACGTGAATGTGTTGCGCAAATAAAATGGATGCAAGGGGAAGTTGCGAATTTCCCGGCAAAGTTCCCGGGGTGCGTGCAGTGTCACCACACTAGCACGTGGCGCGCCGCGATGAACGCAAGCCTATGCGTTCCAATTTCAAAACGGAAATAGTGACTTCTAAAAAACTGCGATGTATTGATAAAGAAATCGGTAAATAAAATAGAGTAAATGAAATCGGTAATTTTTAATGCGGCTTGATTAGAAATAAGTTTTTCAGTGTAAACGGTTACTTTGAATGAATGTTTCGAAGGACTTTTAAGTCGTGTAAAAAAGTTTTAAGTACTAAATTTCGGATGTTAATTTATGACGACCAGCGCCGTTTTTAAGTGAAGTTCGATTAAAAGGTTTTTGGTAGAACTTTTCTTGCAATCGCTCTTTTATAAAATTGGAATTGTGAAAATAATGTTTAAAGCTATAATTTAAAAAATAGTTTTAACAGTGAACAAACCTCTTCGATATTTAAAAATGCAAACGAATTCGAATTGCTAGCTCGATTGTTGATTCCCATCGTATCGATTGTCGTCTCGTTATTCGATTAGTCGTGGAATTTTGACGTTTTACGTAAGTTTTCTGGGAAAGTTGTCAATGTGGGAGGCTCCCGGTGTTTTTATACGAATACTTTTAAACTTTGCTTAATGAAGACATTTATATTGACGCGTTGAATGCGTACACAATTTTATAAACATTAATTCGATTGTTATAAGTGTATGATAACTATTTATCTTCTTCTCAGTCGGGCACTCTTGTCAGAGTGGTCGTGGTTGCAAAAGATGGTGTACATGGAGGGTCTTCAACGCCAATGTTCTCCTTTACTTGGGTTACTGCTTTTGCAATGCTTCTCCATTTATGGCGGTTTGTAGCGCTGCGAATACACTGTACCATGGTAGATTGGGTTACCGTCCTGATAAGATCAGTCCAACGAGTGGGTGATTGGCCACGAGATCGTTTGCCTTCAACCTGACCCTGGACAACAAGTCTCACCATCGAGTGTTCGTTTCTGGAGATGTGACCAAAGAACTTGAGAATTCGAAGCTGCACAGTCGACTCAAGCATCTGTTATATAAACTCCTTTGCAAAAAAAACGGGCACCTTACAGTCATTTGCTTTTCTATGGATAATATTAATATTTTTAGTATTTCATTAGCATAAATGACTATAAATTTCTTATTATCAATGGGAATATAGTTTTTAACACTTTAAATCCTGGAATCGGGTTTTTAGTTAATGTAAACAGAAAATGGTCATTTTTATGGGTATAATGAAATTAATACTAAGAGTATTTTTATAAAAAAAAAGACATACTAAATAAAAATTTATAACGATTATGACCTCTCCTAGCAGCGATTACGGCATGTAATCGTCTTGGCATGCTTTCCACCAGGCTTTTGATTGGGTTCTGTGGAATGTGTTTCCACTCAGCCAAGATCACACGTTTAAGCTCCCTGATGTTATGTGGAAGTGGTTGGACAGATCGTACTCGCCTTTTTAGGTGGTCCCAGACGTGCTCAAAGGGGTTAAGGTTGGGGCTCCGCGCTGGCCAGTCCAAATGACGAATACCGACCTCTTGCATATAAGCATCTACGTCGCCAGAATGGTGGGCCCAAGCATTATCGTCCATGTAAATGGCATCTTCACCAATTACAGTCAGTGCGGGTTATGCATGTTGACAAAGGATTTCTGTTGTGTACCTTAAGGCATTGAATGAGCCATTTTCAATGAATCCTATATCGGTACGATAGCGGGAAGTTACTCGCGCCCAAAACATAACAGACCCTCCACCATAAGGGGTGATTTTTTCAAAACACACGTCGGCATAGCGTTCCCCTGGTCTTCGTAACATTCGCCGACGTCGGTCCTCACCATTCAGACCAATTCGAGCCTCATCGGAGAAGAGTACGCTACTCCAGTTACCTAGTGTCCAATATAGGCAATTTCTAGCGAACCTCAATCGAGCTATCCGTTGCTCACGGAGTAACTTGGGGGCCCGCGCTGATCGTCAACTGCGTATATCAGCCGCTAAAAGCCTCCTCCTCACTTTCCATAGGCTAACTTGTGCTCCTCGTACCTCTTCAAGGTTTCTTTTAGGTCTATGTAACTGCATTTGCAGTTCCTCAACGCCTGAGTCACTAAATAGCGGTCATCTCGTGGTTATGTGCGACATATTCTCCCAGAACCTTGCCTTCTCTGAACGGAACCCGTCTCTTGGTATCGAGTCCAGGTTCTTTGGACGGTTGAAAGACTCACGCTTAACCGCTGTGAGACGTAACATTGGCTACACCCCTCTTCCAGCAGCGCTATAATTTTACTTGCTCTTATTTCTTTCTCTGCCATTACAATCGACACAAAGATATCTGTTTTAAGTCACTATAAGGCAGGATTATGCAACAAACATAAATTATTCTACTAAAAGTTAGTTTAAGTTGCCTGATAAACTTTTAACCGCGAACCTGCGAAAACTAAGTATAATGTCACAAACTGAAAAAGGGATCATTATTTTTAAAAACAAAAGTTTCGAATTTGAAATTAACTTTTTATCATACCCAGACCCTTTATTAAGTGCCAGTAACATAGTTTGGCTATTAAAACCACTTTAGAACTAAATAATTACCAATAATGTAGAAAAATCCAAACCGCCCGTTTTTTTTGCAAAGGAGTGTATATGTTAGACTATAAAAAACAATACTTTACTCTTTATATGGCAATAATTACAGGGCGTTTTATTACAAAACAAACTACTGCCTATCCAGGGTGCATTTTAAATAGATTATGTCTGAAAGAGAATTATTAGCTACTCATCTTGTAAGATTTACGCTTTCCGAGGTGTACATAAAAAAATAAAGGAAAGCATTTTTAATGTGCTATTGTAAGTTTTAGATTGGAGGTTTTATTTGTCCGTTAACCTACGTACATACAGTTTATTTATTTTGTCTACAAATAATAATAATTACGTGACAGGCCTTGGTTGTATTTGGTGTACAAATAAAAAATCCAACCAATCCAATTATAAGTAAACACGACGTACTCTAAGTACATAAACAGTAAATAAATCGGTAAAAAAACCGAGTACCAATATCCCAACGAGTTGTATCTAATCCACAGTAGTATTTTCCGTGACTAATGTCACAGCGCAGCGGGCGCATTCGTTTGTTCTCGCCGCTCTTCGGAAACAATCGGACACCGAATCAGAATCGAATTACGTGAAAGTGAATCGATACGATTGCCGACAGATAGATCGATTTGTTGATCGGTGTGTGATTGCTCTGTCGCGAGTTGGTGTTAAAGGTTTTGATACTTGCTATTTTATTTATTTTTTGTTGGATTTTTCTGGTGAAAATTATTGGTGATACGACAGGTCTAGAGAAGGCTCAATTGCCTTCACAAATTTTAATATAACATTACGATATCTAGATTCTCTATTATATTAGTATTTTTTTTTTAAAGTTATATATTCCGTAGATGTGGTCTCGTATAAGGAGGTGCAAAATGTTGCTAACGATAGAGCGGAATGGAAAAAGTTATACCGATTCTTATTGGTTAACACAAACTCTTAAATATAGAAGATAAAATTTCAGTGTCCTTTTTTGTCTTATATTTTGCTATTTAATATGATATTTTCAATTCATCACATTACTCTGTATTTAACTGACAAACCCATTTAAGAATAGATGTGAATAACAAAAAATAAACATAGATTTATTGGTCAAGCAAAAACTTTTGCTACTGAAAGACTCACTCTAATGGTAGCTTTAAAAAGTTTTGTAACAAACAGGATATCAAACAGGAAAATGTATTTTAGTTTAAGAATTAAGTTAGGTATCTAAGCATATGAATGACCTTAGTGTATCGAATGTATTACATGAGATAATGGATCAAAAATAGCAAGCACATTATAAAAAAATAAACATTTGCAAAAACGAAACAATCATCCAACAATAAACATTGTAGCGGTCGCCACCTCGCCAGGGAAATCAAAACGTTCCAATTTCAAATCTCTGCATGTCTCGCAGCGCAAGCGCAGCGGGCGCTAACGACATCTGTGAGTCGCTAAGTGGAACTATTGTTCGATTCGATTCGGTTGAGATCGGGATAGGTCGGCTTTTCTGTCAACGAGCTCGTATTTAGTGACGGTTGCGGTGCATTTTAAAATTGGAATGCGATGGTTTTGTCGGCAACTTGTCAGGGTACTTTCCGGGTTATGAACTTTGTTATGTCGTGTGATTTGTTAATGAAGGCGTGAGATGACGTCAGGAGTTTCAAATAATACATGGTCTATCCCGCTGTTAGTAGGATGACGTCACAAATGCGTTCTTGTAGCATTAGAAAAGGGTATATGATAAAAGTTTCTTGTTCAAAAGAAAAGGCTAACAATTCTTTCTTTTTAGATGCCCCACACAGCGTAGATACAAAATTATCTTATGGCCATACACGCAGCAGCTAGAATTATAATTACAGTGTAAAAAGTGCAATAAATGAACAATGTATACTGTTCCTATGGTAAATTATTGCAGTCCGTATCACTTGGGTCCACCTCCGTACGGACCACACTCGTCGAGTCTCGCAGACCCGTACTGGTTGTAAGTATGGTTTCATGAAAACTTTTCAGTTGATTATTTTCCAGTTAGAGTAACGTCTGATATTTTTTTTCTCTAGACAGGATTACCACAATCTCACCATGAGATAAAGGATGATACAGCTTATTAATATGCATCTTTTAAATTATATTTAATGAATTAAAAAGAAGGAATCCAAATCACCAAGTCAGTTTGATTATTTAGTATTCAGGGACCCAAAATGATCCGACATCCCTTAGACTCAATACTACATCTATAATGGTTTATATTAAATATATTCAAATTCAAAAATTCAAATTCAAAATTATTTATTTTCAAAATCATAGAACACAATAACAAATCTCTTGCCTTAAATTAGTATATTTTTCTATTTATAAAGTGGTTTTCCTGTGGCCCCAAACTAAGCATGCTTCTCTCATGGGTACCACCATAAAACAGTTTCCCAAAAAATATTGTTTTACATTACGCAATGGTAGGACGGAGCAATTTCAATATTAAATACAATTGTTAAATTTTGATTTAGAAAATTTATATAGAAAATGTTATATTGAAATATTCCTAATGAAGACTGTTATTGTTACAGAAAACCTCCTGTCGATGGCGTGGGAAACGCCGCGTCTGTCAACAGTCGGTGAGTTATTATTTTTTATTACATTAGCAAAATCTATATTTCATCCTGTCTAGAAGTTGCCCCCAGCTTCATAAATTACTTAATATTATATCTAAAACATAAAATCCATTCAAAATACCGTCGCGATATTCTACAAATAAAAAAATAAATAGTGCTTTACACCGCCCAAAACGTGTTATTCTAAACCAATCTAAATTCGTGATCGCTCCCGAATCGATTTCGACAAATCGAGTTTTAAAAAATAACCTCAAAATCCCAGGTATCCGATAATCCAATCTCTAAAAATGGTAATTTCCAACGGCAGTTCTCACGGACGAAACAAAGGGGTTAAGAGTTGAAAAAAAGCAGCACAAACATTAAAAAAGGAGAAGAGAATAGCCAATCACAATTACGTCGGTCGCAAGCGTGTAATTTGACGTCGTATGTTCGAATCGATTTATGAAGATGTATCGAGTAATGAAGAAAACACTTGTTCATTGATAGAAACAATTTCGTAATCGAGTTCAGTAACCTATATTTTTGTTCGCTATAACAAATGACCCGAACAAAATGGATATCCTAGACGGAGAAGATTAATATTCAGTGACTAAGAGACATTGGTGCCGCACTAAACTAATTTTAGTCACATCACATCTCTTTTTTGCGAACATTATTGAAAAAGGATAGAACATATTTAAAGCTGTCAAATTAGTTTTTGCCGTCTTCATTTGCGGGTATTTAGACGTAACCGCGATAGATGGCGACTAAATTTATATTGAAAACAAGCATAGGACTAAGTTGACAGGACTAAATTTCTTACATCCTTTTCTTATGTTCTTTGTTAGAAAGAGACATAGTGAGACTAAAATTAGTTAAGTTGTAAACAACAGAATCAGGGCCAATCTTTCGCTTTCTTATGCTTAGTACATTCTACCGTGATACCTGATTTTATTATGCCTATAATTATATTAATATTTCCAAGGACTACTTTCTATAAATTTAATAAAAAACATTATTCCATTTTTCATAAAAATAGGCAACGAAAAAGAATTTTCCTAAAAGCTCTCACTGTAACTAAGTAGGAGTCTATTTAGTATTCACCAAGCGTTGGTCGTAAGCCGTAGCTTAAGACACTGGTCGAAAATAATGAAAAACCGCCACTCTGCTGTAAGCCCCGACAAATTAGATACATCCGGTACACTCTGTGTGGTATATTGTATTGTAAAGTCGTGTGCAGTATTCGTTTTTGACCGGTGTATCTATATCTAGCGTTAGGAAATTGATGTGCTGTATTGTTTGGAATCAGGCGTGTGCACAGAACAATTAAAAAAAAAAATGTTGTGTGAAACGTCATGATCATTTTATTAACAATCCTATAAATATATTTAAAATTATCTATTTTAATTTAAAAACTATATTATATACAAAAAAAAATAGAAAAAGGTTTTCAAACATAAAATTTAAATTAGTCGATCTTCAAAATTTGAACGTCAAAGATTGATTCGATTAGGGCCAAGATAAAATCAAATCGATCACAATTGGAATTAAAAATATGCACAAGCCAATGGCATTTTACGCAGTATTGTCGATTGACAGATGATATATATAATTAATAAAGAATACATCATCCTCGTCTTGAAGTGACTACTTAAATACTGCATAAATAAATTATAATATGGATTCAACGATGTGAAAAAGTGATATCGGTAATATTGGAGCGTATTTACAAAGTACGAGTCTTCCGATAGCCATATTTATAATTGTGTCTGGCGGCAAAACCAGATGAATAATGAATATTAAAGTTAGCAAGTTCTATACTAGCGAATACCCTCGATTTGTGCTGTCTAGAATTTCGTATAATCTTTCTACTTACCTTCTCATGCCTAAACCAAAGATTTTCATAGGGCATCGTGCCTCTACCCAGATGGATAGTCAGCCTTACTAAAGCATGACATTTAATATCACTCCGCTTGAGGGGCTCCTGAGCAAATCGCTCTCAGTTCGTACTGCGCACGGCTGTCATCGCGTCATACTCGCTGTACTGATTAAATAAAAAATGTCAACTTGCGTATTAAAATACTGTCACAACACTTATAAAAACCAAAGAAAAACTAAAAAACTAACCTTCCATGTGTAAGTATTGCGATTTCGACACTTTTAATTACCTAAACTTATTACTTTTAAATACTGTCAATTATGGCTTGTTTATTTCGTGTTCCCATAGAGGCGACTATCCTTCTGGACGTTTTAAATTCTTTGGCCTAAACCTTGTCTCAGATGTAGATTATTAAATCTCGAAGAGTTTTCTATGGTAACTAAGGTATTTTTCTATTCCCATAAGATCATATACTGGGTGGAGATTTCGCGATGGCATATTTTCGAAACCTATGTTGGGTTAGTCATGCTGAACAAGTTTTACTATGGGACCAACACTGAATACTCAAAAATTTTTTTTTACATTTCATACATTATGATCGAGCAAGGTTGACATTTACTATGGAAAGTAAAAATTTTTTTTGAGAATTTTGTGTCCCCACCCCAGTGCTAATAAATAGTACCTATATGTAGGAGGTCAGGTCCTGGGTTGGACTCCTAGTTCAGAAAAGATAGATTTCCTATACAGTGATCTGTAGCCCGTAATTTTTTTTTTACCTTAAATTAGTTAAAATAATTCAAATTACATAAACTGCGTGCCATCATTAATTTACATTTAAGACATAATAAAATCTCTTTGTTACTAATCCAATATAAATCTCTTAATACAATAGTATCGAGTAATTACGAGATGCCTAGTAAGGGACAATAATCGGTACGCAGATCGGATCGAATCGATGTATCGATCGCCTTATTCGATGCGCCCGGTTTATTGTTATTGTTTTAATCAATTTTATTTGCATACGGTAGTTATGAGACAGTCCATTTGTTATACTATCGGTATAACTGTAATCAGATTAATTCGATTATTTATTGAGAGGTATTTGTTTGTATAAATGAACTTGATCGAGGCGCAAATAAAAAGATTTGTTTTTAGCATAAATCGTATTTTACAATTTTATGGTTTATTCTATCATAATATTCATAATGGAACATGATTTTTTATTACGTCATTATAAATTTTGACTTTTTTATTGAACGGAACAAAATTAAATACATATTGGTACCTTTTGGTGTTTAGTTTTCCAATTACCGAGTTACATTAATTGTTATTAAAGTCCTATAAATATTTCCATCAATATTTTTTCAACGCGAACTCATTGTTGAGTTCCGACTTCCAACCTAATTTCATCACCTAAACCGACTTTTGAAATAAATAGTTTAATACCTAACGCAGTACGTTGAATTCTCATTTGGCAGAGCTACCGTATTCCACCAGGTAATTTTTCATGGGAAATTGCCATAAAGCCCGGGAAACTTGGGGCAACTAGTACGCCGGTCACGTGCTCATACGTGCGAGCGAGAGGGAAGAAACTTGTATACGATCCTACGTTGGTGGAAGCGAGAAAGATGGAGGGTATATTTCCCTGCCAGGTCAAGATGGATAACCTGTGTATTTATTATCTGGAAGCGATTTTGTTTCGATATTAATGGACTAAGTTCATGATGTTCAATGAATAAAAGAGTAGAAGTTTGAAGAATCAAGTCTTGCCGCGACTTGTAATGAGGTCGGTGAAGAAAAACTTTTTTGGTGCCGTATGTACTTTCATAGTGCATGTTAGAAAGAAGTTGCAGGCACATAATGCAGGCACTCGTCACAACAACATTTCAAAATCACTTCGAATCAGTCAACAGGAAGGTGTTCGGCTTCAGATCGGCTTTACACCCTTACGTAGATAAATTTAAAATTGTATGAAATAGAATTAAAGAAAATCGTTGAAGAATTGGTGGACCCAGCATTAATTATATGGGGCGTTACTTCTCTCAATTACAGTTTTTTTTTTTTTATACAACGGAGTCGATTTACAAGCATACAGCCCGCCTGATGGTAACGGTTACCGTAGCCATATGGACGCTTGCAACACACGAGGCATCACTCGCGCGTTACCGAACCCCCCAATGAGCTTTGGCGACATTACTCACGCGCAGGAACACAACATGGCTCCGGTATTCTGTAAGGTGGAGGTACTTCCTCAGTCGAGCTACTCTTTAAGCGAATAAACGTTCTCCCTCGCTCTACCTCTCTGTATACCTCAATGTGGAAACTCCGGATTATCTCTTACTACTGGCATTGAGACTTCAAATGTGAAAGATACATAGAGTTAGAATATTATAGAGTGATTGCGTTAGCATGTTAGCAACGTTACCTTGTCCGAAGCGTGAGCAATTTCTATATAGATGCATTTACAGATATATCGTACGCTACTGTATTTACGGTCAGACAAAATGTCGTTGAAACTATGTATGCGCACTTCGTTTCAAGGCATTTAGACCGTACCCGTGCTCATGGACCGTACTCTAGTACAGTCGCTCTATTAATAATCTAACTCTATGGAAAGATAACTCAGCTTCAAAATTGAACAGATTTGTCGTCACAGAATATGCGTCAACGAAATCCCATTTCAAAATCAAAATACCGGTGAAAAGGTTGAAAAATACCGCGGTCCCCTTATTCTATACGCATTTGCATACGAATGAAGATTTCTTCTTTGTTACGGACAATATGTTTTTCACTTTCGTTTTTTTTTTCAACTTACAAAAGGCTTAGGCCAAAAATATTTGATGCCTCCGCGTTGGGCCGTGACGGATCGCTGTATTTTTGTTTTAGCGTGATGAATGTACGTACTTGCAGTTACATTGACCATGTTTATTTCCTATTCGATAACTATTTGATGGGATCTGGTGCTGATGTTCAACTGCTCGGATATACTGATAGGTTGTTATTATTGGATTATTATATGTTATTGAGTTTTATAAAATTACAATTATACCTACGTATTATTATGGACGCTTAGTATAAGACCGCGAGACTGGTCCATTATTAAAATGTTCATGAATAGTAGCACTTTTTTGTATGGTGGCCTTTTAATTTATTTTTAAATGTGACATCTTTATCTTCATTTTTCACATTTTTCGATATTTTATTTAATATTATTATTGATTTATAGTAAGGACTACTTTGGTACATTGTGAGTTTAGATTTCCTTATTATGAATTGGTTTTTTTTTCTTCAATAAATTGCAGACCATGCATGCGTATTTTACTCTATAAATAATAAAGGACAACACATTCCACAAGTAAGAAACAACTTATAATTTATAAACCAGAGGGTATAGTCAATTGTATTGTTTCAAATAGGTAATGAATGGGCAGATAGCTTATCTTGGTAACAATTTTCTGCCCCTCGACATCAATGGGACCGCTTTATAGACGAGAACAACTGTCTAGTACGGATATTATTCGTTTTGTTTATTTAGATTTAAGGTACCTCTAGAATAAGTTTTTATTAAAAACTTAGTTAAATTTAATAAAAAAAAAATTAAGATGTAAAAAAAAAAACATTTTTAATACAAGCTTTTTTTGTTGACTGTACTTTCACTGTCTTTTTATATACTCATGTATACCAAATATCAAGTCAATCCGACCACTGGAAGTGGATGAAATTCAACTTGCAAAATTCCACCCGAACAAACATACATACATTGCAAGTTAAATAAAAGCTTGTAAAAATCTCCGAATATTACATAAAATCTAATTCCACCCGCGGCTTGCGTTGCGATCTATGAGGAGGCCGAGGATGTAGCCCGCTTACCCAGAAAATACCTTTTCATTCTGGTCTTGAAGAAATCTACGTCATAGGTGTCGGGAAACACTGACCCGGAAGAGAGTTCCACTCCTTTGAATCGCTTGAGACGGACGACAGGTCAAATTGGGGATGGTAGCCAGCCAGATGGTACTACAAAGTACCCTACCACCGTGCTATGATTTCCTCACGATGTCTTTCTTCACCGAAAGCTCAAGCTCGTAGTAGGATTCGAACCCGGGACCTTTGCTTCGGCATTCGACGTCACTACCACTGAGCAATTATCGTCTTAAATTCATATTTGGAAAAAAATATGTTAGGTAAGACTGCTACTCTATGCTAATACAAAAAGAAAAAACAAAAGCAACTTCAAAAGTCTATGCAAATACTTGAATGTACTTGAAATTTAATATAAAAGGACAGTTCACTAACAATTAGTGAAGGTTTAGATTTATTGTGTCGATTATAAAGCCGTTTGACCCTCCTTGAGTTCACTTTTAATTTTAAGACGCCTTTTAATGCTAGCATAATGTGGACATATACCAACGTTTAATGAGATAAAGCGACAAGAACTAATAATAAAACATAATGGCAAATCGTGAATTAAAATTTAGTTGTTAGTTTTATTTTTATTAGGATTCGGGGTCTGAAGTATTTTAGCTGATCATGATTTCTGTGTAACCAATTCCATCTTTGGCCTCGTCATACTTCCTTCGTGAATAAACTCATAAAAATAGCTATTCAGTCAGGTCTTGAAATTTCTTTATTAATCAAAATTGTAAACTCATTTATTCAGTTTAGGCCTTGAAAAGGTACTTATAAACGTTACAGTTGACTGTATCACTAGTTCGGAATATACTTAACTTGAGGAGGCTCCTTGATTTACGGATAAAACATCACGAGTCTAACGTACTAAAAAAAGTTGTCAGCAAAGAACGTTCTAAAGACTCATAATTTTTTTATGAATCTCGGCTCTTTATTTTAATTTTTTTGCAAATAGCTTATCCCTACTAACATTTCGTTCTTCACATAATTAAAACAGATGCCTATTGGGTGCATTAATTTACTTTTTCTGTTTTAATTTGTCCGCGCTTTTAATTTACATAAATTCTTTTGTTAAAAAAAATGTTTAAATTGTCCAATTAGTTGGGTGCTAGTAATTTATTTGCCTTTAATAAGAGAAAACCGGATACCTTTTGTAGAAGGTGAAAGTTCAATTTTGATTTACATTTGCTTTTGATTTTTTTATAATTGAAATTAAAATAATGTTAGTATAACATACTTTTAAATGAGCAACATATATCCTAGTAAGTGAACTGGTGACCTGAAATACAGGTACTTTGCCTAGTTTAGGCACCAGTCTCCCACAGTATACAGGGTGTTGTTTTGGTCGGCGACAAGCGACCCAGGAGCGGTAGTACAAAATATATATTCCCCAAAAATGGACTTAATTTAATTAAATACTGTAAATATGTTGAGAAATACCTTATTCAATTTGAAATAAAATTACCGCAAAGTATGGTTACTAGGCACGTGCACAGGCTAGAGCTAGGCGCAAGCCGCCATCGCCCCATCCCTTTACTCCCTCGTACTCCCGTTGAGTATTATGTCTACACTTTAGCTTATTACATGATTTTCAAAATTTTAATATTTTTATTTTTATTATTAAAAAAAAAAAAAAGTATTTTTTTTATATTTTTTTTAGCACCAGTATCATTTGTATTATCGACCCTGAGTCGCTCGTCGCTGACCAAAACAACGACCTGTATAGTTTGCCTAAATATGTATGAATGAAATGTGTACTTCTAATCAAATATTGTGGTGAGAAAATATTTTTTTATTATTACTATATTAACATAAAAATACTATATTAGGATCTAGCGCTTTTTGTGAATATTATTTTCTTATTATTGTTTTTTTTCTGAACTTACTATATCGATACTTTCTATACATAAAATCTTAGAGTACCGTTCGTTTCCAAAAACAGCAGACTATTTTGATTTTTTCATGTATACATCCTCCTTGAAACATTTATTTATCCCATTTTTTAATAAACCTAGAACTATAAAATGCAACCACTGCGACCATAACTATAACTTACACAATACATTTCATAATATCATAATCTTACACGAAAATGCTTTCACATTTAGACGGCAAAGCATTCTGGCACCCTAAAAATTATTCCGCCAAAAACAACTCAATTTACAATCCAATTTGAACTGTACACTATAGGTTTAAAGTTCAAATTACTCTGTGCGAAATATTCCCGGGAAATGAAGTGGACATATCCCTCCCGGCTATTAGTCCGGGGATTAGTGAATTGATCCCGGGATCGGATGACCAGCGCCACATTAAACCCGGGATTTGGTCACTTGTTACACTAATTCATATTTCTATATTGTTTGTTCGGTTTTAGAAATCGCCATTTTATAATTTGATGTTGTATTTTTTGGGATTTAGCCAATTATATCCTTAAATTAACTAAAATTTAATTAAAATAACTAAATAAATTAGTGCTAATTCTGAGCCTATAAACCTAAACAAGATTTGAAGGAAACATTCTTATATACAGCATGGGGTTCTTCAAAAAGGGCGTGAAGAGATTTCTTCAGGGTCGGCAACGCGCAAGTGATGCCCCTGGTGTTGCAAGCGTCCATCCATAGGCTACGGTAACTGCTTACCATCAGGCGGGCCGTATGCTTGTTCGCCACCTTAGTGGTATAAAAAAAAAAAAGAAAATATATAATAAATGAAGAAACAAAATTACCTTGTTAAATATATTTTAAGAATATTATTTTATAACTCTTGATCAGTTTTGGCGACACACAAACACAAGAAACCCAATGGAGGACTTTTTGGTGGGAACATGCAGAGTGCCGTTGCGTATACATTTTTATTTTCATAAATTCGTGTATTTTGAGTTTTATTGCATATTATCGGTGGTATTTTATCCAATAAAAATCAATCCATATGCACAAGTGAAGTGAAATGAAATTAATTATGGTAGGTAGGTATTATGTTGTTCTATTGATGATACTTCATCCTAAAAATCACATTGCCTACATTTATTTTTCGTAAACCCAAGAGTGCTTAATTTTTCCTTTTTTCATGTCAGCGAAAACATTTTGGTAGAATTTGATATTTTCTATATTACACACAAGTGCTATTCTTTCGCTGATTTCCCGCGGATTCACTCGCATTCCCGGCATAAAAAGTAGCCTGGGATAATACGTGGCTTTTAATTAGTTGAATAATTTTTCGAATCAGAATGGTAGTTTCAGACATAAGTCCATTTAACCACAGAATAATTAATAGTACAAGTTTAACCAAATAATAAAAACTCTTTCGCTTTATTATATTAGTATAGTTAGTTTCTTTTTTTGAAAATCCACTTAGTAGGTGGTTTAAAAAAATTATGCACTTATATATTTTAAATGTAGTTTAAAAAATCATGTCTCAATTTTTTTTCTCAACTTCAATTGTTTTTAGCTCAGTAAACCAAAAATAAAAAGGCCGTACCCTTAAGCTCCCATAACAATTATGCCTCTTCACACACCGTTTCGAATCGTCCGTCTTGGTCCTTGGTCCTCGTCGCGTCGCACCGTACATAAAGATCTTATAAATATTCATCCATCTATTATACTCGTTATATTGTGATATTTTGATTAAGTGTCCTCAACCCTCTAGCCTCTGTCTGATTAATGGAGGTCGGCTCAAATCAGTCGGCGACTTTTAACTTTTTTCGACGACATGGTGTTAAGTGATGCTACTGTCACTTTTTTGTTACAGTTTTTTTGTATCCATCTGCAGAGACATGTATGTACGTAGATTTAAAAAAGATTAGTTTTTTTATTTTAGTTTTAATGTCAATAATTATTTGCGGTTTATAATTTGTGACTCTTTTAAAATGTTTTTATTTTTTTTATTTTGTGTGATGGTATAACTAGAGTAGAGCACAAAAAGCCTATTATAGGGTTCTTGGTGATAGAGTTTCAACATGAGGGTGGTAGTCAGCCAGGCGGGTACTACAAAATACCTTACTGCTAACCTTTGCTTTCTTCACGATATTTTCCCTCGCCACACACACAAGCTCATTGTAGGACCTAAAATTAAAGTAAGATCGCTATCAAAATCCAAAATATATTCACCTAATCAGTCAAGCTCGTTTAACCTAAATAGCATTAATCAACGAAACGTAATTGACATGCGCCCCTCGCTGTACTCTTGGGGTGCGATAAACAAAATGTTTGATTTTAATTACCTCACTCATTCGAGAGTTATTAATAACTGTGTTGTCTTATCTTGTCGCACGTCATCGCTAATAGTCGCCATTTTGTCTGAGTTGCCCTTAATAAAATTTAAGTGGATTGATGATAGGGTTGGGATTAATTGGTTTTTTGTTTGTTTATTTAATTTTTTGGTTGGAGGCGTCAACAACTGAATATTAAGTACAAAAATAACAAAACTATGAAAAGCTTTTATTTTGACCACTCCACTGACAATTGCTAGTTTTTTTTAACAGACATGTTGTGTAATGAACTTCTTATTTAGCTTTTTATTTTGAAGCTAAGGATAAGAGATGACGGACGGGAGCCATTGAATCATGTCTCTCAGGGTGGATCTGTGGCTCAGGATAGATTGTGGTAAACCATGACACTGAACCGCTGTGATCATGAAATTTTAAGAAAAAGACCTCAACATTAAGACAGACTGTAGCAGCCCTATTATTAATCTTATTTGAATTTACAAATTGGAAAATGCTAATACCCACTACGAATTGAGTTGAGTTAAGACATCAGACTTCGATAATCAAAGCGAAACTCCCAATGTATTCATAGACAAGGTGTCGGAGGAAATCTTTGTACGTAGACGTTTCATAGATTGTTTAAATGTAGACGCGACAGTTTATGGACACTAGAAATGTTTTTTAGTTTACTTTGAAAATTAGAACATAACGTTTTCGTAAATGGAAAAGCATCATTTAAATGTTTTTATTTTTCTTTTGTTTATTATTGTATCATAATTACTAATTTAAGTGAACCTGAGGTAGGTACCTACCTGCGAAGTTATCGGTCTTAAATTCTGAGTACTTTCTTACGAGCATTTTACACAACATGACAGTAAAAAGGTATCTAGTCGCTTTAAAAAAATAATTTTGCAAATGCATATGACGAAGTTATGCCCGAACATACATAAAAAACCAAAAATATATAAACATCCGAATTGATAACCTTTTTGAAGTCGGTAAAAATTGGTATAACGGTATCTCATATTAATTAATATTAACAAATTAACCTAAATTAAATTTGTGCAAAAGAGATCAAAAATATATTTTTCTATTTTTTTTTCTGACCTTACGAAGATTGGATTCATAAATGTAATCCACCTAGCTAGTGGAACCATTAATTATAAAATGTATACTACTTAGAATTAATCTTGCCACGCTTATAATCTAAAAAACCTGTCTCCTCTGCATGTGTATATCCACCATCACGGATTTAGTTAACATATGTACTGCAGGGGTCGGCAGAGCTATAAATAATAATTCCAACCCCGACTTGCGAGATAAATCGACATATGCTAATACCTCGCCAAATTATTTATTGAGGGTAAACCTTATCGGTACTAGTGTGGGGTAAGAAAGTCATGAAATGAGTATGCATGTGTGAGATTTTGGTTACGATTTTTTTCCTTGGAAGTACTAGATACAGTGGCGCAATGGATGATTCCAGTGCCCAGTGCCACCTCTGAATAATAAAATATCATACAGATTTAGTTTTTATTTTTATTTAATATAACTTTAAAAACATAAGTCCCAGCCAAACTATAGGTCTCATTTCTCTTCCAAGTTTCAAACCAGTATTAGAATCAGGATAATCATAAATTCCTTGTCTATTGAGTATAATAGTTTTATTATTAGAATGGGCGTAAAAATATTTTCAAATATTTTGTAATAGTACATTATGATACATGTGTGCAAAGTTGGTTATTAACACTCGAGGCGGTATTAACGTTCTTCAACACACTTGCGAGGAAAAAAACAGACTTGTATTTTTTTAAGTAGCTTATTTGATAATAATCAACTACACAAAGAGAACTTTAACAAATATGGCGCACAAGTTTTTTATTTTTTTTGATAGCGGTGAGCTGTCAAACTATATTACCCGTTTAAATTAAGAATGCTTGGTCTACAGACATATCACTTGCAGTGAGGTACAAACTTATCATAATCGGGATTATACCTATCATAAAACTGTGCGGTAATGTAAAGTAAAAATCACTAGTGCGTAATAAGCTGCATTAAGATACTAAAAACGGTGCAATAAATGTCACTTTACGAGTGAGTGTGTTGAAAAATATATTGTTTTCATATTTTCATTTCCCACCTTTTTACAGTGAACCCTAACAGTAATATGTTTCACATGCCAGCGTCTGATAAAGTGACTTTTCCTAAGCCAATACTCCGTTGTTTTATTAGACTTATTTGTCAAGAACACTCCGCCAACTTTGAGTTTTTTCCCTCAGTGTACTTGTTTTGAACATTTCTTTATTGTAATATATGTGAACGTAAGTTATTACTTATTTACACTTTGAATTTTAATTTTATTGTTTTTATTTTAAATTCAAGGAATAATTTATTTGGTATCCTAGTTTCCCATTTTAGAAGGATCTAGCTTAGACTTCAAAATAAGTATCAAAGGCATGTTTTGTATCACAAAATTTGTATCTAATAGATATCCAAATGAAATAAAATATTCGGATCCGGGAATATAACAAAATCTTCATCCGCAACATCCTTCTGAAAGTAAGCCACTGTTACGATACAAATCAAATTATCTTTTTTATTTTTATTTGCTGTGTATTAATTGTAAATACACAATCAATACTTTTTCTTTTCCTCACACGTACAAACATTTTCAAATGTGATACAACTTATTGCAATATGCATAGATAGTTGTCAGTTTCCTGTTCATTTCCCTTATGATAATCAGTACCACCCCTGGCAAGCTTGTAATGCAGTCAGTGTGAAATTAAATATGTATTTTTCAATGTCAATAAGGGCGGGGTGTTTGAATGGTGCCTAATAGTTAGAATTTAATAATAGAGATGCGCCCTGGTCAGAAAATAAAATCTAATTAGTCCGTCAGTTAGATTATCAAAAAATATTTGACACATATTTTATTTCTTTATCAAATCAATAATATTCAGATAAAGCGCGTCAAAGTTCGGGAGTGGTCTCGTGACGTCACTTGTTTGTGAAAAGTGTACAATCGCGTGACGTCAACGCGGAACTTCAACACCATATCTTCGTAATTTTTTTTTGATTGACATTAAAACTTTGAGTCGAGATTAAAACAATTGAATATAGAACCTGCTCCAATGGTATTGGGTTTATTTTGGATGAACACGAACTATTCTTGAAACTTTATCTGATTTTGTGTGTGTGTATATGTTATTTATGTATATTTCTATTAAAAATAATTAACAAGATTCTGCTATTTAATCATCATCAAAAGCCATAATGTCCCACTGCTGAGCAAAGGCCTCCTGCACACAAATGAGGGTGATAGGGAATGTGCAGATACTCGACCACGTTATTGCGGATCGGTGGAGGTAGGCTAGTGGTCAACCTACTGTTGGAGTTTTCAAGTCGCCTAGGAGGCCTCCAACTAGCTTGACGACTGTCACAATTAAGTGATAACCGGGACCAACGGCTTTACGTGCCTTCCGAAGCACGGAAAACCCATCTCTATGCAGTCCACATTGCTGATTGCCGACGGGTTGGTGCTTTTTTTTTACAATTCAATTACTATTTATCGTATATTTGTCATGTTGTAATGGTAATACCAAGAGTATTACTGCTTTCTGTCAGAAAATATTGTACGTCAGACACGTCAAAGTTTTCTGATAGTATGCGGGGTCTAGAACAAAATGTATGAGCAAAGTGCCTTCCGGCGGGCGTCAGAAATCTGTCAGAAAATTTCTTATAGTATGCGGTCGGTCTTATAAAACAAAACGAACACTATAATTTATGACCAACTTTCAAAAATGGAATATCCCATTCAGTATAAAATCGTCGTCATAACTTCAGCTAACTGAAGTTTAACGGTGCGTTCACTCTCAGCCCATTTCAGTTATGATCACCAGTTTTAATCAGACGATTCAACTTAACTGCCATTTGCATACGGTTACTTATTCCGTTACATTTAACTAGCTGCCTTAATTTATGATGTACTGAATTGCTTTTAGTAGTGGCTGTAGTTTATTCAGTTTTATTGTTGACTTTACTTTTTTTATACGTATGTGACTAATACTTGATTTCAAGTTGTGTTTGAAAATATTTATTGTTGTTTTCAGACCTGTGCTTTATAAGATATAGGTAACCCACGATTTACTAATTTTGAAAAACCCATCTTTTGATATGCCTTTGTAAAATAAAAAACAAACAAACAAGAAACAAGTCATAATAATAAAAATAAACAAGCTGTTCTGCCCTGACGAAAAATAAACTAAAAAGTAAAACATAGCCAGTGTCACTCGTGATGATGTAAGGATTCTAATGATATATCCAAATCTGTTCAGGCATTTGAAAGTTACGGTGGAATAAAGAAACTCACATACATATATGAATCCCTGAAAACATTTCACTCCTTTTTGGGCAGTCGAGTAAAAAGGCATTCGGTACTTTTGTAGGTATAGATATTGCTAGAGTATAATAATGTTTGTGCACGAGTCATTAAGTTTTATTATGCAACAACTATGTATTTACCGAGTTGCAACAAATTGGAGTAAGAATTCACTAATTTTAATTCCACCAAAAAAATAACACGTTTCTAAGATGATTAATTACCAAAACTATCAAATGATATCACACATGAACTGTGCGATGTTACCCGTGCTATGTATGCTATGTGCTAGCACGCAAAAGGTCACGCCATTACAGTCGCGACCTTCGCTTCGTACTCGTACTGCGGTTGATTTATTTGGATGTTTTAAGGGATAGTTTAGTTAGTTTGTTAATCCACTAAGGTAGCAGATAAGCATTCAGCCGCCTCATGGTAAGCGGTTACCGTAGCTTATGGACGCTTAAAACACCAGAGGGGCGCGCGTTGCTGACCCTGCAAAAATATCTTCACAACCTTTTTGAAGATTCCTATGCTGTACTCCATTGGGAAAACCACGGCGGGTAGTTAATTCCATAGCCTGAGCGTCCGCGATAGGAAGCTCCTTTGAAACAGATCATTTTCGTTCCAATGTGTGATGATGGACTTATAGTTCTAAAGGTCTATTATTAATGATCAAAAAGCACTGATATACTTTTTTATGCTGCTAAGGTAGCAAACAACCATACGGCCACATGATGGTAAACGGTTACCGTAGCCTATAGATGCTTGCAATAACACTTACGAGTGGCTGACCCGGCAAAAATCTTCACCCAAAAGGAGGAGAAGGGTTGAGAATGATTGCTGTACCGGCAGCGTAAAGGATATTTGATATCTAAGTTTGATACTACACCGTTGGTCCCTGCACAGCACAGCACATCACCTCTTCATAAGGCTCTGGGTGACGTAACTCACATGTTATGTGGCTGTGATCTCCTGTAAGGTGCCTCCAACCCACTGCCTACACCCACAGTCAGGCTGCTCTAAACTTTGAGCGGGGAACCTAGTATTTTTAAGAGAGGTAGAGCATAGCGTTTATTCGCTCAAAGAGAAGCTCGACCGGGGAAATACCTTCACCTTACACAATGCCGCAGCCAAATAACTTTATGTTGTGTTCCTGCGCGTGAGTAAGGTCGCCAGAGCTCATCGGGGAGGGCGAAAGGGTTGGTAACGCGTCTCATATAATAAGACAGTGTTTTCGGCCGCCGAGAGAATGCGTTTCTGACACCTGTTGATATTGGGATATTCTCGGGAACGGCTAATCCTATTGCGATGCAACTTTCACAGGAAGGTTCAGTATTTTCTAATGCATAGCTTAGTTTAAGTATCATCATAATCAGAGTAGCTGTTTCCGTGATTTGGCCAATATTAACATTGTCAGAAACGCTTTCTCTCAGCGGCAGCACTGTAAGTATTTTAAAGGGACAGTTCATAATGGTATTTCATAATTATAGCGCTCCTTAAATTAATATTCTGGTTAGAGAAATAACAATAAATCTAATATTATTTTATTTATAACATGGTTTATGTGTAGCTCGCAGTAAAATCCGTAGGTTAGCTTCTTCGACATTTATTGAGTGAATATCAAGTAAATTATTATTATAATTAACTATTTAGAAAATGCAATAGCTGTGGTAGTTGTGCTTGTTATTTGTTAGTTTATTTCACACACAAGAAGTCTATTAGTTCAAGAGCTTCTCCAAGCTAAGATAGAATTTACAGCAATATGCAACAATTAAGATATGTAAAGACTGTCTCAGAATATTACAAAATTTTACAAGTACCCCGCCGTGGTTTTCCCAATGGAGTACAGCATGGGGTTCTTCAAAAAGGGTGTGAAGAGATTTCTTCAGGGTCGGCAACGTGCGAGTGATACCCCTGGTAATGCAAGCGTCCATAGGCTGCGGTAACCGCTTACCAGCAGGCGGGCCGTATGCTTGTTTGCCACCTTAGTGGTATAAAAAAACTACACCCATACTCAAGACAAATATTTGTCCTCGGTGGGAATCGAACCCGTGACAAATCTTACCAACCAGCCAGTTTAAATATTTATTATGTTTGACCGCAGGTTATTATGTTTTAAACACGTAATAAACAATTTTAGTTATGCAATCGTAATATCACATTAAACGTTTATGTAATGTTTATTACAGTTTTATACCTTCCTTATTACTGTGCAAATATTACTCAAATATATTTTATAATAGTTTTTTATGCAAATACTCAAGTTTGGTCATTGGTGAACCTATTTTTGCAACGTCCCGTACGGCCTTACTTTTTTTAAACCACGAAGTAAGTAAACAAGCTTACGGTAACCTATTCCCCTCCCTAATGAGCTCAGGCGACCTTACTCACGCGCAGGAACATAGCATTAAGTTATTTGACGGAGACTGTGGTGGAGGTACCTACTTCCCCAAATCAAGCTGTTCATTGAGGGAATAAACGCTATGCTCTACCCACAGATATATCTATAAATCTAAATAAATTATGCGAGTGTGTGTATGTACTTCGCGTGTGAAAAGCTGGGCAAAAAGGGAGAACAATTACTTTTCTTTTGAAATAGTTTCGCGCGATGGAACTCACATAAGCTGAGGTGTAGTGCTGTGTAGAGAGGGATATGTTTAGCTGACCAATAGATTTTCACGTTAAAGCTCTAATGTCAACATACATAACTAAATTAATCTTGAGACAATATAGTAGGTATAAAAAAGTGACATTTGGAGGGACTTGCGGTATCTATTTAGATTTATTTCTGTGTCTCTACCTCTCTAAAACAAGCTTGCTTGCTTCGCATTTCACGTCGAGACTTTCCAATGACATTTGCTTCTTAGTGAACTCTGTTAGGATGGCCACGTTTGTTCCTTGAGGATTGAGTGCGTGCCTCTGTACAAGGTCGGTATCCCATCAAAACCCACTAGTTTATCGCCGCCACAAAATCCTTTCAGGAGCTAATAGAAGTATGCATGTGCCAAAATCGTCTAGTATAGTTTTAGGTTTTTGAAAAATATAGCAAATATGATTTTCAAAGTAGAGCCTACTTCGCCTTAATTAAGCGGAAGATTACATAGAATATTCGCGCAGGAGGGACCTTAAATAAGGTGTAATGTGGGTTAAAGTTCATGTATCTATGAAACAGGTGGTACAGTCGACCAGCATTCTGCGCGTAATCTACGTTTTTGAATAATCGACACAGAACATGTTTAGTGTTTGTGTTTGACCTTAATCTCACCGTCATAAGTGGTAATGTGGCTTGGAATGGAACTGTCTTTGTAGTGCTGGAATACACCATGCAATGGTTTCAAGTTTTCCTTAAGCAAAAGCAAATTGTTGGATTCGATCCTATTACCTCCACCATAATATTCAACGTCACTTCCACTGAAACATCAACATCATCTGTAAACATATATGATTAACATTAACTTTTTTTTTAAATGTCATGTCTTTTTTATTTGGTGTAAAAGGATTTATTTCCACACACACAAAATTACAAACAAACAAATCACACATTATAGAGTCAACCGACTCTGCAATGTGTGATGTAGAGAAGGATTACATCTCAGCTTTACCGAATAATCATTAACAAATAAAACTTAACTCATCATGATGACCTACCACACACATTGAAACCAGAATTGTTCAGAACTGTGCGGGCTCAACGGAGCTTCCTTCCGCGGACGCTCAGACTGTGGAATGAGCTCCCTGCCGTGGTTTTCCCAAAGGAGTACAGCATGGGGTTCTTCAAAAAGGGTGTGAAGAGATGTTTGCAGGTTCGGCAACGCGCGAGTGATACCCCTGGTGTTGCAAGTGTCCATAGGCTAAGGTAACCGCTTACCATCAGGCGGACCGTATGCTTATTTGCCACATTAGTGGTATAAAAAAAAACCTACCAGCATATTTTCCAGCAAACCATTAACTGATCATTTCCAGCACATTGATCCACAATATAGTGCTATCACTATTAACATAATGCCCTCTCCCTCCAACACGTAATAAAACAATAATTAAATCCACCCGTTAGAGAGGGGCGGCGGAAAAAATCCAATTTGCCTTTACGACTGTCCCTTACTAACGTCTTGTGTAGTGCAATCTTTGCATTAACTTGTATAATGAACAGGTCCTTTTTTACTAATCATTTGTAACTATATTTTATAATTGGTTATAATTCAATTATAATTAATCATCGTAACAAGTTTAAAAAACCGACCAAGTGCATGTAGAATCATGAATATGGGTTCCGTAGTACTTTTAATAAGAATTTTTCGATCGATTATTATGACTCTTGAATTGCTTATGATAGTTTTTCATGTAACTTCAGTCCTTGAGCTAAATTATTATTTGAATAAATTAGAATTTATTCAATAGTTCTAGATTTACAGGTTTAGCTGTAGAAGGTGGGGACATATTATAATGTGCCATGCCAACTTTTCTTGTTGTTTTCACATATTGTTGTTAATTTCATAGTTATGTTTGTAACTATCTACATGTTTGCGTAATTTTAGTGACCATATACCTAATAGTTTACAAATATAATGGATGTGACATACACACGAATGGACATGACGAAGCTAGGTTTATTTGACCACGGAACCCTAAAGAGGGCATTAGAATCGATAACATGATAATTTATAATGGAGTATTTTAATGTGTACTTGCCACAGAATACTAATAAGTTTTTTTTGGATTTATAGCTTTTATTAACAATTAACGTAATAATTAGATGTCGTAATGCTTTTCTATTTATCGATTAATTATAATAAAAACATTAGTTGAAACTCTTGTCATATATGAGAATAACAGAATAGCTAAAAGTAACACTATGGGATGGTGCTATTTTCGAATTCTTCCGAGACCATTTTGAGGATTTTTCGCTATTTATATGAAACATAAGGGCTAGCCCGCACGGGTGACTTTTGTCAACGTGCCAAAAAAGTTTCTGTCACTCTCGGGTTTCGTCTTCAAAGTGGAAGAAGGCTTGACAGTCACGAAACTTTTTTGAAATAATGTGTTAATTTGTCGATATGGATTTCGAGGAGACGGCTTATATGCTAACTCATGAAACGAAGAAAATATCGTAAAAAGGAATGGGTTCTGAGTTCATCCTCTTTGGAGTGGCTAAACTGTGTATAGGCTAATTAGTGCAATATTCACTATGTTTCATAAGCAGTAATTCATTACCAGCTTTCGTTTTTTTCTTGCTGTAATATGAAAAGATCTTCCACAACTAAAAAAAAAGAGCCTTGCTGAGTTTCTTGCCGGAGTCTTCTCAGTTTAAGTGTATTCCGAACCGGTGGTAAATTCAACAACAACCTTCAACATACAAACTGTATGTAACGTTCATTACCTTACCAGGGCCTAAACTGAATAAATGATGTTTTGATTTTGATTTTGACTTGTGGCGACAATATACCTCAAACATTCTAAATATTCAAATCTATGACTTGATAAGAGTGACGAAACAGTCACGTTGACAAAATTGACTCGTGCGCGCTAGCTCTAATAATCACTATATGAAAAAGACAAGTTCCACAAATGTCCACAATCCATCTCCATCTCATTCAGCTGAAACAAGCAAAGTGTAAAGTTGTTAAGGAAAGCGCCGGGAGTCGTTGGCACTCATTAAATGTCATTAAAACCCGGCGAGATGTCATTAAGGAGGTCATAAACCGGTGTCCGGGATACTCGCTGGGGATTTTTAGCTTCGCCTTAAGATGTTATATGCTCCTTAAGAGGTTTCGTATAAACTTTTTATCATAGATATAGAATATTAATAGAGCGACTGTACTAGAGATATTAGACAGAAGAGATATTTTCCTAAAAGTAAGAGATGTAGTTAGGATAGCAAAGACAGGAAAATGGAATTGGTCGGGACATTTATCGAGGGCAAGTAAGAAAGATGGGCAGCATTACAACTACATTTCACCCAAGAGATGCTAAAAGAAGAAGGGGTAGACCAACTGCTAGATGGAGAGATGAACTAGATAACTTCGAAGGTTTACTATGGCACAGATCCGCAAGGGAAAAGTGAGTGGGAGAAGAAGGGGAGGCCTTTGCCCTGCAGTGGGATGAAATATAATAAAAATAAGTGAAATATTGTAAAAATAAAATAATAATTATAAGGCTTAAATAAATAAACCAGAGTATGTGTTGTGACTACGGGTAGCAAGTATGTGCAAAGCTGCCTTGAAACGAACTGCGCTATCACTCTATTAATATTTTAACTCTATGGTTTTGACTTATTTTTGGCTTAGGTATTAATTACTCTAATAAAAGGGACTGTTGGTGATTTTTTTAGATTTTTACAAGTTTTGATTAAACTTGCAATGTATGTAACTGTTTATTCGGGTCAGTCTTGCAAGTCAGATTTCACCCACTTTCAATTGTCTGATTGACTTAATATTTGGTATTCATTAGTATATTGGAAGACAATGCAAGTACAGTCACCTAAAAAGTTTGTATTAATTTTTTTTAATAAAAATTGATTAGATCATTAATTTTGACAGGTTTATAGCATTAGGAGCACGACAGTGCATCACCCAAGGTACTTTACACGTTCAATACCTTCACTTAAACTGACACATTTACATACTAACACCTATTTTACTTTCAGTAGCTCAATAAACCTCGTCTTTGATGTTACATCCAGACATCAACAAAAGACATTCAATATAAAACAGACTTTGGATATGAAAGTGCCTTTTTCCTAAAAGGTATTCCCTGATAACGTCGAGTCAATACATACCTCTGACAATGAAGTCAAACCTTTATGAAGTTCTGATTCTTTCTTATGAGAAGTCCTTTTCAAGCTCATTTCGAACAGTCAATAATCGACTCTATCACTTCACATTAAAGCTTAACACCTTGATTTATACAAGACACACGTGTAAACGAAAATGCGTTTTGTGTAAATAATACGAAGGTGTAAATTAGAATGTTTGGAATTGGAATGTGAATGGAACTCAGTCGATACGTGTTGTTTAGTAAAATGTGCATTTGTATAGAAAACGGTTCAGCAAAAAGGGCGTTATTATCCATTATTATTATACGGGGGCGCGATTGTTCGCACCGTTTCGTGCGAAAAAAGATGCGTTTTATCTGCGTTTGTTGTGATGGATAAGACATAAACTACGTAAAGTAGGTGTTGTAACTAGTGTTTGAAAATCATTTGATTTCGGAATGTAAAAAAAATATGAAAGAATTGTATGTGCATTTTTCTATAAATTTTCTGTCAGATTCAGAACTTAAATAAGATCTTTATTGAGAATTATAATAGTACATAAAAAAATAAAATACTCCTAGTCTTTTATTTTTTAATATACTATTATACTAACATAAAAAATACTAGTATGGACATTTTAATCCTATAGTATATGGCCAATCCCTTTCCAAGCTACCGAATTAGAAAAAGTCGACTTAATTGATCGATGATAAAATCGAGTGACGCCGAATCAATTTCGATTTTTGCATCGTCAGACGGCGATTGTATCGACTCGATCATTAGTTGAAAACCTTAATGTGATGTTTATACAATTAATGTGATAGGGTTATCACACGTTTAATCCTTATTATATTGTGCAAGGTAGCATTGCAAGGATTTAAAGGTGGATTAGTGGATTTACTAGACACGTAGATGAAAATTTGAATAACATTTTCGGACACCTAAAAGGCGTTAGCTTATGTACCCCGAGTGTAAAGTTTGCATAGAAATGACGTAACTATCGCGTTGCGTTTTTATTACAAGTTCTCAATACGCTAACGCGTTAGTTTCGTTAATTCTTTGCAAACGTTGGGTACACTCAGGGTACAGACGCATTACGACTTACGACCCGTTACGAGGAAAAATGGGCGAGGGCTGATGCCTCTTAACCGGGTCCGGACACTTAAAAACTGTATCTTTTAACTAAATTTCAAAATTAGTAAGTATAACCATCACCCAATGAAAAATAAATAAATAATAGAGGCACATCTATCTTTTTTCCATAGGTTCACAACCATTTTTTCGTCGAATGAATTCAGTCAGGCTTTACTTATCATAAGAAAAAAAATACATATGAATTGAACTGATGTTTTTTTTCAAATTTAACTCCCTCTTGCTTTCCTTAAGTTTGCAATTTTTCATCAATCTGACAACCCTACGGCGATTTGAAACTCGATATTTCAGACAAAAACTCATAATGTTTTTAATATTTATGAACTTGTACTAAACACAATTTACTTCGGAAATGGCTCTTCCAATATGAATTAAGTGTATATTACCATTCAATGCTTATTATTTTTGCGGAGTAATGTGTGAAGGGGATAAAATTTTATTAAAATGATCAGTTTCTTTTTGTGATTAAATCAATGGCGTTCGTTAAGTTGGATGATGAATGAAAATGGTTTATAGGTCTACCTTTACCGGCCATTCTAAATTCAAACGTTTGAAGAGAAAAATCTTTTTCTAGCATACCTTCTTGGCTGGAACTCGCAAAGTGACGTTGTCTATTCGAATTATTTTTATGAAATTTTGAATAAAATCGTAGATCACCTTGTTCACAACTTTTAACTGGCTTTCTAATTTTATGTTGGACTTTAAAATATTATTACTATGTCTAGCCGCTATTTTTTTTTATTATATACACCAAGTTAAAGGTACATCTTTCAGTCATAAAAATAAACTTATTCCATCGGCCCGCACTCATTTTCCATTTATTATTTATCAATTGTATAAATTATTGAATAGAAATATATCCAGTGGATCGGGAGCGGTCATTTTGACCCTCAGAATAGTCTTACGGATGGTTGGGGTCATTTTTACGATCGTCCGCCATGTTACTTTACTTATATCACAATTTATCGCTGGACTACTTTGATGGGGAGTTTGTTGATGTACGAAGTTTTAAAAATAGAACACTCGTTTTTTATTTCTCTATTCCTTTAACTTGTTCTTTATTTAAATTAAAATTGGAACACACTTTTTAAAATTTATTATGTTTAGAATACATAATGCGTGCCGCGTTGTATTTCTGGCAGGTGGATTTGAGACCCAGTTGCCGCTTTAAAAAGGTCAACAATACATTGGCAATCTCCCTGATATCACTCATCCATAAGATGGTGGTCGCTCACCAACAGGGGGACTCTCTGCCCATTTGATAAATTGACTTATAAAAACAAAAATACTAAGTTTATATACATAATATATTTCATTACATTAATAATATGTAGGTTTCTTAAAAAAATATGACGAAACTTTTCAATTTATAAACAAATATTGAGGAAATAGTTTGAATTATATAATCTCTACTATATGTATATAAAAATGAATCCCTATTTCCCTTGGTTACGCCATAACTTGAGAACGACTTTACCGATTACATCCAGCTTTTTTTTAAAGTTTTCTATTACTCGAGAGAAGGTTGTTGCGGAGTTGTTTTAAGAAAATTTAACAAAATTTTTAAATTTGTTTTTTGGTAGGGTAGGATATCCCTTGGGTACGCGGGTGAAACCGCGGGGCGTAACTAGTATTCCATAAAAAAAAAACTATTATTTATACAATAAAGGGCAGTTATTATCTTCATTAAATACTATTAAATTATAAAAAAACACAGGTCCTTTATTCACAAACTTATTCGTAGATGAAAATAGTTGAATTTCCACAAAGAATTGAAAACTGCCCCTGAACGATGGGCTCGGCCGCCCCTGGGCAGCCATAACATTCAGTAAACATTCCTCCTAATCCTTTAAACAGTAAATTCAAAGTCAATTGCTTTGTGTTATATGGTACAAGTCAGAAATGTAGAGCTGGCATAAGAATTTTATGTTATTGCTACCTAGTTCTCGGGATAAAATGTATGTCTTATTTCTAAACTATAGTGCGTCCATGCTAGGCGAACCGAGCACGAGCCTAGCCTCGAACGAACAGGATTCGTTCGTTGTTCGCGTAGCGTGGACGGACTTGCGAGCCTCGAACGAGCATTCGTCTCGCGATCGACTGTGCTCCGCCCGATTGTCAGTTTTTTCACTTCACGTCATTGTCAGTTCACGAACACAGCGATTTGCATCGCGCTCGTTGTAGGATCGTTGTAACGTCCACAATTGAGATCGCGAGCAACGAATTCTGTTCGTTCGTGGCTCGGCTAATGCTCGGTTCGCGTAGCATGGACGCACCATAGGTTTTCATGAAAAACCGTTGAGCAATTACGTACGGAGCTGATATATGTACAAGGAGAAACAGCTTAAGTAAGCTCCAGGTGAAATTTTGCATTAAGAGTGCGTACCAAGCCAGAAAAATATGGCAATGTCAGATGAAACAAACTTATGTCTAATCTTCGCGTGGAGATGAGATGGAGATAGCGTGTTCCGCGGAACAAAAATGAACTAAGAGCTTTTTATCTAAATAACTCGTAAAGTATAGAATATTTTAAAAAATCGTTAGTAGCAGCCCTAGGTCATATATTAATGATATTATTTATCGAATTTTTGTCTTAATTAGATACACCATGAACGAATAAAACCGAAAATTCATTATTATTAGAGGTAGCTTTGTGATTTTTTTCTATCGAGGAAATTTCATTCCATTATGTTTTTGCTCAGGCAGAACCCTCGCGTATATAATGAAAATACCCATATAAAAATATTTTTTCATTTAAATACTATTTACTTGGTTAAATTTCAATTCTAAGATTGTTATTTTGCTTTATACGCAGTCTTACTTAACACAAAGAAGGGTTTTTTTTAATTTACCTAATAAGTAAAATAGGATACGCGGGAGAATCCGTGGGGCTGAAAGCTAGCTGTAAAATAATAATAAAAATCAACTGGGAGTCGCTGCCTGAAGACCATAAAATAACATTCCAAATCCGCTACAGCTTATCCCATCCACCAAACAGCCATGCCATTGTCTTAACCCAAAATCGAATCTGCTAAAAATGCATCAGATAGTCCAGTTCCGATGGTTATGTCTCATAAACTGCCCTCAGGTCGTTCCGATAACCGTCCCCGCCGGGGTCTATATGACCCCATTAAATGGTATACCATGACAATAAAAGGTCATTGAGATTGTTTTTAGATTATTGTTGTTGTTAGGAATCATCATAAGCTTTGCTGCGTTCAATTTTATTGAAGTTAGTTTTTTAGGCAAAAGGCTGTTACAGTGGCCAGGAAAGTGGTGTGTCTGGCTGTTAATTTGAAATTAAAACAGTTTTTGTATAGAATATATAGATCCCTCATATTCACCCTCATTTGTGTGCAGGAGGCCTGTGCTCAGCAGTGGGACATTATAGGCTGATGATGATGATGATTTTTGTTAACTTTATATTTTCATCTAATATCTTGGTGTGTACTTGGCCTAAAATTAATTATTTATTAAAAATAACGTAGTATATTTATAGGCATCGAGATAAATCCCCTTAGAGTAGTAATAGCGATCAATCTAATTCCGCAACTAATAAGTGGTTTTGCACTAATTAATAACATTACCGACCGTTATTACTTGACTTAGCCAATCAGAGCGCGTGTGTACTTTATTTAGCCAATCAGAGTGCATTGTCGATGGGGTTAATTGTTCGATGATAAATCATGATGGTCGTCATTATGCAGAATTAAAATAAACGGTTTAGGGTCGGCAACGCGCGAGTGAAACCCATCAGGCGGGCCGTAAGCTAATTAGCTACCTTATTGGTATAAAAAAAGGATTTCTTTTTCTGGTAAAAAAAATATAAGTACGCAGCAGGTGAAACTGCTGCAGAAGCTAAATATTATTATGAACAACCAGGAAGTATTTTGCTTATTAAAATAGGTCAAGACTGTAAAAACTAGGTATATTACAATAATCAAGCTTTAATTAAATGATTTAAGAGTGCGTATAAGGCAAAATAACAATCTTAGAATTGAAATTTACCCAAATACCCAAAATACCCAAAAAAATATTTTTATGGGTATTTTCATTATATACGCGAGGGTTCTATCTGAGCAAAAACATAATGGAATGTTTCCTCGATAGAAAAAAAAACACAAAGGTACCTCTAATAATAATGAATTTTCGTTTTTATTCGTTCATGGTGTATCTAATCAAGACAAAAATTCGATAAATAATATCACTAACATATCACCTAGGGCTGCTACTAACGATTTTTTAAAATATTCTATACTTTACGAATTATTTAGATAATAAGCGCTTAGTTCATTTTTGTTCCGAGAAACACGCTATCTCCGTCTCATGCCACGCGAAGATTAGACATAAGTTTGTTTCATCTGACATTGCCATATTTTTCTGGCTTTGTACGCACTCTTAAATTAAGTATTTACTCAACAAATTGAAAGAAAACTGACAGAATTATTCCAGAGTCGCAATTAAACTTCCATTCGCTTTTTGTGCGCGAAATAAGTCGATGTCCGTTTGATCATATTGTTTGGGTGTGGTTACATTGGTGAGTGGAGCGAGTTTGAGCATTTTTGTTAATTTATTTAATATTTTAACTTTTTCTGCTCTTCAAGTTTCAAGTACTAGTTTCACCCCGCGGTTCTACCCGCGTTCCTAAGGGTGTTTAATGGCAATGTTGTCCCTGGATAAAAAGCCGTCGTTCTATTCCAGGGTATGGTCAAGCTATGTACTAAATTTCATCCAAATCTTATCAGCCTTATTAACGGCGTGATTGAGTAACAACCAAACACACAAACAGTAGGATTTTCGGGCATTACAGGTTTATTTTTAAAATTAAAAGGTTTTAAGTACTCATCAATATGATTCCCATAGTCCCAACCCTGAAATCGGGAAAAAAAGAACTGTTTTTATTGGTATTACACCACTACATACGTTTTTTCCGACTGACCCGGAAGGAGGGTTATGTTTTTCGAGTCTATGTATGTATGTCTATTTTTTGGTTTATTTCTTTGGCACGCTCTGCAGCCTAAACGGCTTGATGGATTTAAACATATGAGGTGTCGTTAGATTCGTCATAGCTGTGGGAGTGTCATAGAGTATATTATTTTTATATGGCGTCTCCGAATAAAAAAAGAGGGGGGGTATTTAAAACAAAAATGTCGTTATTATAACAATATGGGTATCAAATGAAAGCTTGTAAACAGCCAAGCCACATATACTAAGGTGTAGAGTTTGTGAAGTTAGGACTTGTAGAGTTAGCGCGTGTAGAGTTATAAGCTTGGCTCTACATGAGATCTGATAACTTTTTGACAGTGCGAGCCATATGGTCCCGTCTTGGCAACATTTTACATGAAAATGTTTTTGGTGGGATTAATATTTCCGCTACACTGAAACCACTAAGCTCACAAACCTTACTGCGTGCGCGCATAAAAAGTACAATTTCAATATATATCGAACAGACAGGGCCGTTGATTGACAGGTCCCGCTGGGCTGTACCTCTTGGCCACTCACTTTTTACCTATTTACACCAGTTTTAGCATTTAAAATTATTATTATACAGATAATAATAAATTCACATAAAATGACTGTTATTGTACAATGCCGGATAGAGAACTAGCTGTCTCCCGCGGATTCACTCGCATTTGGGATAAAAAGGTAGCTTTTGTCATTCACACAGATTTGTCACGTAAATCTGTCATAAATCAAGTGATGTAAGATCTCACACAGATAGTTCTAGAGTTCTGCGTTTCGCGTATATTGCAAACTCTACTGCTTTCTGTGTGCACAACAGTGAATGCGGAACGCAGAACTCTAGAACTCTCTCTCTGGGATCGGCACCTAAGATAGCACTGGCTCTTGACTAGTCTTGACGGGTTATCTTTTTTATAATAAGGGTCTATACAACAATAATACGTTGCTCCATTCCCGCGTGATTGAAGGACAAACCTTCCAGGCTTTGTGTGCTTACCACCTTCGGCCATATCATCACTGGCCATGGCTGTGGTCAACAGCCTAAAAACACACACACTTTCTTTTTATTATTAGTACCATGGATGAGACACTTTACTCTATGTTAGTACGGATGTCGATATGAATAAGTAGTAATTTGTAATCGGTTGCGCAGCTTTTAGCAGGTTCATCATAGCCATATAGGCATTTATGAAGACAATGCATTAAGTTATAATTTGCATTTTTTTTTATCGGGATGATATGATAGCAAGTGCTCAATTGATGCGGCCAAAGTCATGGTAATCCTACATGGTACAATGAACTTGTGCTTTCGTTAGGTACTTTGTTACCAGCTTCTCTGGCTCCTACCATCAAGTTGAGGATCCGCCGCTACCGGTGCGTTCGGGCAGCTGTACTTGAGAGCCAGGGCCAGATTTACCATATCGGGGCCCCTAGGTAATGTTATTCTCGGGGCTCCTTTATCATTTTCTACTTTTCTAAAATTATTTTTTTCTACCAATTATTTTTCTCGGTACGCCTAACCAACGCCCCTAGCTACACCGTTGCCTTATGGATAATCCGGCCCTGTTGCGAGCACTTATACTCTATTTCACATAGGATGAGTCGTCAAGGTCAAGGGTTTTTTACCAATATCTAGTGAAATTCCATTTGATTACTCTGAAATAATATTCACAATATTTCGTGAAACCTCGATCTATCATAGTATTCCTTTATTATATCGAAATGAACATTAACCATTGAGAAATTTAATAAAATACCATGTGTCACCGAACTCATGTTATTTGAAATAGACTATAGTACCTATACACATTGAAAAAAAAAAAAAAAACCGAAGCGTACGTAATACGAATTAAAGCGTCTCCTTTACATGTAATTTTATAAGTAGAAATAAAAAGATGTTAAAACTTCAAAAAACGCGTGATTCAAGCTCACTGTACCTTAAAAAACGAAAACATTTCCTCATGTGTTATTCCAACTGAGATGTATCAATGAATAGTAAGACATAACATTTGGCGCGGTGAAGTCGGGTTGGGGTCAGTCGATCGGCGAATTATGTAAAGCGTCCGGTCATTACGGTCAGTCGTGGTCCATCTGTACGGCTCTATCTACTCTTTGGAAGATGATGGGCCGTGAACAGTTTTGATACTTGAATTAAAGTTGATAATTGTTATATGTAAGTTATGCTTCTATTTATAATTTATTATTTTATTGCATAATGATGCGTTTATATTCGCAAAAAAATTAAAGGCTAATTAATTAATTAGCTTCTGCATATTTATTAACACTCCAAAAAGTATATTTTTCGCAATTTATGAGTAATGTTGATTCAGCATGAACATTACCAACCCAACATAGGTTTTAAAAAGATAGCATGATGAGCTATTTTTGAAATATGAAAATAATAGTTGCAATAATATGCATAGCTTTAAAAAAACTGATATTGATTTTTCTTGTAAATAATAGATTCTACCCAATTTAAGAGCTCTAATATGTCCTAGGCTTTGCTTAACGAGTCATACAACAGTTGGACAGTTTGGACACTGACAGCCCGGTCAAACCAAAACTATCAAAACTTTTCGTTCCATGTACAAAAGCATGATAGTTCGCGCCACGTGCAAGTTACGGCGACTGGCCAACATTGAGGGTAGTTTTATTAAGAATTACAATTATTTATTTACGCAGCTTCGGGGTGGGCAGTTCGGTACCGACGTATATATGGTAATTCTGTTATTTTATTCTAGGGTCCGATGGATCAAGTTTTATATTACACTTTATTAGAGATAATTGTATCTTTAACCATGTAATCTCTATATTTAAATCCTACTCCGTATAATATTATGTCAGTGTTTAAAAATAATAAAGGAATATATTTATTTAATATAAGTTATATTGACTATCTTTGAAATATCCAGAAATGAAGTACCAATGCCTTCAAATTAATTTAAAAGTTTCGATGGCCCAGAACACTTCTCTTATAACCGCAAGGGCAATCTTCGCAAGCGCACTGTGGCGCCACAAATACCTATTTATGAAAAAAAAAAAACAGAAATATAATTAATTATTTACGTAGGTAATCTACACTAATAATAAAGAGAGAAGATTTGGATTTTTGTATTTTTGTTTGTAATGAATAAACTCAATAACTATTGGCTCAATTTTAAAAATTCTTTCACCAGGAGAAAGCTAAATTATCACTGAGTAACATAGGCTAATTTTTTTTTTTTTAAATAGGGATCCCTAGGAAATCATAGTCAGTAATACATCAGAATTTACGAATAAAAAAAAATTACGTATGAGAGTATATACTACACGTATATTCACAACAAAAAAGGGGATTGAGCAAGACGTGAAAACTGAAATCCTCGTATTTGACTCACGCTTTGTAAGACTAACTCATTCGCTCTTAAGTTAACTTCCTCGTCAACTTATCAAAGTAAACATCCTTGTTAGATGAGCTCGCGATATTATGCAAATCACATTATTATTCATACTGTTTTTGCAAAGGGCGCGCAACGGGACCGAGACCCTAATCTCACTTGAAACCAAACACAACTTTATGTATTCACTCGTCAAAATATTATGCCATTCAAAATTTAACTTTAAGTCTAATACCTTAAGGTTGTAACGTACGAGCATTATTGATTTCTAATTACATTTCCTAAGATGGTGTTACAGTGTTTGCTACTCGCTCATAGATGGCGCTGGAGGCTATGCAAATTTTGATAATGTAATTTCCCATGATGAAAAATTGGGGATTTCTATACGAGAAAATCTGATTGGCAAAAACATCTGTAAATTATTCCAAGTTATTATAATAATAAGATTAAGGTGTGGTTCCTTTATTATTTCTTAATGGCACTTTGATACGGGGGAAGATTTTTTCGTACGCGACATTTTCTTATTGGAAAATGATGTGGTGAAATTAATTTTCTTAGTAAGAAGCTTATATCTTAAAGATGACTGTGTCTTCTTATATTACTGATTTGGCGATGGAGTCAACTGTGTTGTAGATGATATGTTAGTAGACAGCAAAACGTAACTAGACCAATAAAAAAAAAGTTTTATATTATTATTATTTTTTCAAAAAATCATTAGTTATTAATTATTAGGTAAATGGTATTTGTATGTATACATAACTGTTTATTGTACACCGAAAAAGAAATAATGTTAATAGGTTTAGTTCTGTGTAGGTTACCTAAGTACCTAGCTAAGTATAAAGGTAATAAATAATATCTGTAGTACTATCTTTAGTACTTTAAACTTAAATTAATTCGAATCCAATCTAAATAGGTATTCTGTGGTTAGTTCGACATACGATCGCGGCCCTTAGGTCGGGGTTCACGATGTACGGCCGTGGGAAGCACACATTATATTTGCAATGATCTTTACCTACGCACATAGATCTATTATACTATAGATACACAAATAACCGTTTATTAGGGCTGTCACCGTTTGAAACTTAGTTGTAAATTATGATTAAAACTAGCCAAGTAGTGGGGTTAAGATGCCGTGACGATGGTCATGGGTTCGAATCTACAATTATCTTGAGATTTCAGTGCAGGAAAAAATTGGGAGAAAACCACACTCAAGTGAGAAGTATGCAGTAGTTTTGTTGCCTACGAGAGAAACTGCCAAAGGTTTTAAGTCGTCAAAATTGCATTTATACAAATTCACATCGTGCAATCACAAGAAAAACCTACCCTAATCTGTCGCCAACCTACCGGTGTGTTTCGGTGGCTTTTTGCTTGCTTATCAGCTAGAACAGCATTTAATAAATGTATAATACCAAAGCCCTCGTGCCTTTTAAGCCTATGTAATGTGCCTTTTAAGCCTATGTAATATGCCTTACTTTGATTTATATTAATATATATTATAGCTACGTCTGTGATGGGCTTTAGGTCCAGGTTAATTAGGATGGACTAGGATAAATTCCTTAGTTTGAGTACCGAGCAATCCAATTCCGCACCTAGTAAGTGCTTTTGCATTGATTAATAACAGTGCCGACCAATCACTGCATCTAAATGTTTAGTGTGTCTTTGACTTAGCCAATCAAAGCACATTGTCGGTGGTGGAGAATTGGCGGAATAGATTTCTAGTTAATTGTTCAATGGTTTTAAAATAGAGGTCAAATAATTCGAGAACAAATCATCATAAATGATTAATAAATAGTAACTAAATAGGTATATTGTTCAAATGCCGTGATCTTCAATAAAATAAATAGCTGGCGGTTAGAAAATAAGACGTGTACGGTACTCGCATTGCTCATAACATTGAACAATGGACGCGGACGCAGATATGTGCATTTCCATGCAGATGATTTTGTGCTCCGCGTCCCAGCGGGCTATTGTGACCGTCGCCCCTTTTTTAATCTATAGATTTTTTACTATATTAGTTCCTTTCTTATCCTGGGGTAAAAGTATTTGCTGAAAATGACTTCAGTTTTCTAGGGCAGTGTTTAATCGACTTGAACGTTATTCAGTTTATTTTATTTTAGTGTATTATAGATATCTTTATAGTTATTAGACAATAGGTCAGATTGGCGGACGATATTAATAAAAATTGCATATTTTATAAAGCCAACAATCTAATGATACCACCATTTACTAGTTTTTTTAAATAATACCGTACATTTAACTGAGAACCTTTCGTTTAACGGCTGAGTTCGAAACATAGCCGTTAAACCAGCTAACACTAACCGAAAGTTCGAAACTTCCTAACCGACCAAAGCCCATTGTTGAGTAAGTGTATGTTCCTTCTTTTAAGATAGTCAATATTGTTCTATACTGCATCCAGAAGTTCTTATACGATTTTTGATGAAACTTCTTCCTTAATCTTAGATTCCCAATAACTTGCTGGTATAGGAAAACATCATACGCATTGCTCTCATATATTTAATCATTAACTTAAAATTATTTATCGATAAAAATAATAATCTCCGCCACTAAAAAGCAGCATGCTCTTAGCTAGGGTTCGCTAAGCATTGATTTATATTCGACAATATTGCAACGCACTGACCCTGCGCCTATTCATAAACATGAACGGTTATCGTATTTTAATCCCAATTGCTACGAAATTAAGTTCAATTTACAATGTTTTAGCATAATCTAGTAATGTAGAGAAAATAGTGAAATGTGGACCTAACAGAAATTATTTCGAGAATGGTATAAATACTTGCAATGCGTTGAAATATCGTCTACAAACGTCCACAATATAGCCTCTGCTAATCAAAAAGCCATTATATATGCCATTACATATGATATGACGACTAGTAGGGTTATCAACGACTGAAATCGTTTAAGTCAAAATTATATTTAAAAAAAAATTTATGAATAAAATTCTACATGCTGGCCATTATTATAATTGGCTTCTAAATTTCACATAAAGGAACTCTTACTTTAAAAAAAATTGAGAACGCATATTTTTAGGTGATCGACAGGGAAGTGAAAGTACTTAGGTATCTCATTGATTTCCATGCATAAAAATTCCATGCATTTCCATGCGTAAAATATTAAAATTCGGCCCGACAAAAAATAAAAATAAAAAAATTGGAGGCAGTAGTGCTTTTCTGCTAAAAGAGCAGCTTAACTGGGGAAGTTCCTCTACGCAACCAAATAATTTTGTGTTCCTGCGTGTGAGTAAGGTCTCGAGTTCACCAGGAGGCTTGGTAATGCGTGATGCCCCGGTTATTGTTGGGATCCATAGGCTGTATTGACCGCTTACCACCAGGCCTGCAAGCATACGCAGGCCTGCAAGCATACGGATGCCGAATTGTTGTATAAAATTTAAAAAACGCTGTATTTTTAAATCACATTTGGAGATTGTATTTTTATATAATTTCTTTTATGTAATAATTAAATACTGTCCTATATTAATTAATGATAAATATTGATTGTCATTAATTATTGAGTAAATAAATTTACTTCTTAGATTTATTGGCGACAAACGAACTGTGAACTGTATGTGTGAAACGAACTATGTATTTGTGTTGAGAAACAAAAAAACACTTTTCTCATGACTCTTGGGATACCTACTTACTTGTGTTTCGAAGCACTTTAGTTTATAATGCACTGTGGCATGTTTATTCTGGGCCAAATTCCATATAGGTAAAGACTGTCAATATCTTTTCAGTGAGAAATAAAACCGCTTAAATTTATTGAATTTTGAATAATTTAAAATATTTTCTCTAAGTAAAGGTTCATAGCGAAAGCTATATATTTTTTTATGTTTTTTCTGTTCCGTCCCACCTTTATTTAGTATTACACTTACGCCATCTGTTGATGAGTTGATTAAGCGTACAACTCCGAGTAGTACTCGCAACTACCGTAATTAGTTCTACCGCTTGAACACAGATGGCGTTAGTAGTAGCTAACTTTGAAATAATTTATTATTGTGATATTGTTCCTACTGTAGTTTTGTTAGTTATCTCAGTAATAAGTATAATAACTCCAAAATTCATTGTTTCAGATACTATGCACAAGAGAACTGGTTAAGTAAAATTTATTTATATTTTTATAATAACTGAGGTAATTTTGTAAATATTTTTTTGTGAGAGGAATCACAAGACTTTAATTTTATTTTTTTTAAAGTTAATCTGCAATCTAAGTATGTATAAGTAAGTAATGTAAGCAGTAACCTATTTAAAAAAATGCAACTCTGGCTGCCTCTTTAATCTTCAAATAAAATCTGGGTAAGTACCTACCTAGATTTTATTATTAGATTTTTTTTTCGTAGAGAAGAAATTTACTGGAAAAAATTAATTGGACTAATATCGGAACTCGGTATCTCATTTTACTATGGCTAAAATTATCAGCATTTATTATTAATTCTTATGATAAGACACTAAAATCACTCTATGATTATAATATTAAATTCATAATCTAAAAACACGTTGTTCCAAAACAGAACATTTAATTTTTAAATAAACAATCATCCCAAAGAACGCCTATTCAAGGTATCTTTTCAAGACAATAAAAGCTAATTTCTTTTATTGTCTTGAAAGGCAAAAGAATTGTATTTCAAGCTCCGTTTGACATTAACCCTTCCGTTGCTAATGACAGCCACTCGTAAGGAATTAAAACTCTAATTTGTAGGTATTGGACGCATTTGGAGGGTTAAACACTTTATGTTAATGCCGGGAACAAATTGAGCGTGTAACGTTTGTTTCTGTTTTTGAGGTTTATTAAGAAAATAAGGATTTGTATAAACAGCTTTTATAGTTGTTTAAAAAAGATTTTATTGAAAAAAAAAGTTTAAGTAGTTGTCATCGTAGTTTCTACGAAATTTTATTTGCAACTGTTTTTTAAGGCGCCGATCCCGCAGAGAGTGTTCTAGAGTTCCGAGTTCTACATTCCGTGTTGACTATTTTGCACACAGCAAGAAGTCTACGAGTTCTAGAGTTCCGCAATATTCGCTACTGATCGCACATCATACACTTTTTTTACTTTCAAAGGCCTCACATAGCTTACAGTCAACGCGGAATGCAGAACTCAGAACGCGGAACTCTAGAACTCTTTTCTGTGGGATCGGCGCCTTAAATAATGTTCTAGCATTTAAACAATGCCCTGACTTAACACAGTATATATATAGTATGTATAAAAGTAATGAATATAAATGTATTAGAATAATTTATTTATTGCGCGGACCAAGATGTCCAAATTGTGAAAATGTTAAAGAAAAAATTTTTGTAAAACATAATCTAAAAACAGTACGGACCACGTGTCTGTAGTAAGTAGTTTAAACCAATAAAAAAAAAACAATGCCCTGAGTGGCATTCTTATGTATTTATATCAACGCGACGTTGTTGCAGAGCCCTCCGCAAAAAATAAGAAAACATAGTCAATTGGCTATGATTTAGTTCAAAACTTTTCACTTATGTAGTATAAAAAGGTGGGAATTTTAGAGCTATCCTCTAAAATTACCACTTTTTTTCGAATGGAGTGTGAGTCGTGTAGTCCACGCATGACTATTTAAATTATAATTAAACTGGATTTCTTTATTAATTTCCAAATGTACTAAAATAACGCATGGGGTAACTGAGATTAGTTATTAATCTTCCGGTTTTCATGAGAGATAGAAGAGAGGAGAAGAGATGAGGTCTATTTGTTCATAATTTGTAATTCTAATACGTAAGTTCACCCCAATGCTGCGGCGTTATCGACAGGGTTAATAATGTACACCGTGACAGACAGACGGACAGATTGGGGGATGAATTTATGGACTATTTGATAAGGTCGTATATGAATTATCTTATTTGTTCGCGTATTATTAGCTTTTTTAATCTTTCTTGTTATGAAAGAAAGACACAGTCATCTACAGAGATAAATATTTAATATAAAGAAAGTTTGTGTGGATATAAGTCAATCAATGTCTTAGCTTATTTGATTGAATTTTGACAGATCATAATAAACCTAGGGTATTTTTTATCCCAGAAAAAAACTCACTAACGTGGGTAAAACCGCGGGCAGAAGCTGGTTATTCATAATCTAGTCGTTAGGTTCTTAGATTAAAATAAAAAGGGGAAGATACGATTTAAAATCTTCAGAATGTAGGACAACCAAACTAAGTCTATTCAGTCCTATTCAGTCATAATACAGACGATAATCGTCATCGTTAGTAAACGATCAATCTTTGTATGGGATAGACATAAGAGATTGTTAAAATTCACGTGATATTTCGATTTGAAATGTCAATCCTATACAAAGGTTGATCGTTTACTAAAGATATCGTTTGTCGACAACCATCTTGTCTAGGGGGGCTGTTATAGCGGATCTTTCGTCGCGTGAGCACGGGAATCTTACTATTTAAACGTAAGCATAAGTGCTTTTTTGTTAATTTAATAGTTACACTTACAACTGAGTAACAGTTGTTTTAGCTAGACTTAGTTTTGTATTTCCACGCCTTGTGAATACCTTATCTTCCCCTTTTTGTTTTAATCTAAGAACTTAACGTGTATTTTTGAGTATTCTAGTTAAGATAAAACGGCAATAGAATTTCATAAAAAACTGCTTCTTTATAAAGTACAACCCTTATCCTCTAGTCGGTGTACGGATTATCTGTAGGCGGCTAAACTTCAAAGCTCGCGAGGGCTGGCGCAAGTCGCGGTGTGAATTTTAACACAGACGTAGTATAGGTTATGTTTATCTATGGTGTTAGCTTGTGATCTTGTTGATAATACTTTACGTCTTACAACATCTTGTTTTAAAACTAAGTAGATATATGTTGCTAGATAATTCACTAACTTAGTCTGAGCTAAAAATAAATATAAATATCCTGGGATATTCCTCACACACGGTCATCTGATCCCAAACTAAGTAGAGCTCGTACTATGGAAATCAGATAACTGATATACTATATACTACTTTTTGTTTGCAAATACATACTTAATATGCATAATTACACCCAGACACAGGACATATTCACGCATACAAATGCATGTCCTGTGTCGGAATCGAACCCACGAGCTGCGTTAGGTGGAATGTTAACGAACTGCGCCAACTGGCCCGTAAAAGTTGCAAATACTTTTTGACACAAGCTTTCCCATGCGGTTTCTCTCGTTTTACCGGGATGAAAAGTAGCCTATAAAACTCGGGTATAATTTATTTTCTTATTATTGAAAGAATTTTCGGAATCGGATCAGTAATTACGGAGATAATCTCCTACATCAAAACATACAAACTTTGCCTCTTTATAAGTGTTGGAGTATAGAAAATTAGCTTAAAATACGAATTATGCTTTCTAGTTTTCTATCGTACAAAACTCGCCCTTAAGTATTAAAAAATTAAGTTTGAAGTCAAGTTTAGTCAAACCCGGCGAAGTCAGTTTTAAGGCAATGATAGCTCAGTGGTAGTGACGTCGGACACCGAGACTAAGGTTCCGGGTTTGAATCCTACAATGAACTTGAGCTTTCGGTATAGGGTTGCCATCCGTCCGGGTCTCCCTGGATTTGTCCTAGTTTAGAGGGCGTCCGGGGAGCGTCCGGGCGGGGTTTCATTTGTAGTCCGGGTTTAAAAATGTCAAGACTGAAGATTCTGTTTTGGGACATTTTAAATGATGATAAAAGATGACTAAATTTAAAAAAAGTTGATTTATAACATTTTGAACTGTTTTTTATGATACTAAGTTTTAAATAAACCTGTTGACATGTCCGGGTTCTGGGCTCCAAAATCCGGGGTTTTTACGCGTCTTGTCCTGGTTGCTATGTTTTAGAGATGGCAACCCTATTTCCGTACAACGAGAGGTCAGCTATACTACAAATGTATAGCTAGATCTGTAGCCGTGTGTACAACGTGCGGGACTCCTTGCTCTGTGCTAGCAATCTTCAAGATGAAAAACTGATCCAAGCACCTATAAGTGTGTTATTCCTAAAAGCCACTTCCCAAAGCTTTGTATGCTCACCTTCTAAGGCCTGATCATCACATACATACCATGGTGAAATTATGGTTAAGCACAGCCATACAAATAGAGCCTTTTCTTGTTATAATTCTACAAGCTTCTATAATATCGCTATTTCGTCTATGTGACGCACCGCACCATCTAAGAAGTTCGAAAACACACAATTTATATGTAAATTGAAATGATGATATTCATAATAAGTCTGCAAGGCTACCATATTATTCCCAGATAGATAACTCCCTGTGCTTTTACTTGGTCTGTGGCAAAGTTTGAATTGTGAAGGTAATTCAATGTTTTCATCACTGATAGTTCATTGGAACACAATGTGTAATAGTAGATTTGAGAAGATGCATCAATAATCTTAACGTCATAAATTTTCCTACAATTAGGGTCAGTTCACACCGAGATGAGATGCGACGCGATGCGGCGCGCAATTTTTAAGATAGCGATATAAATAGAACTTTATTTACTATACAAAAGGGTTCTTGCAATGAGAGAATTAGAGTACGTCCCGCGGCGTCGCGTCGCGTCAAACAAACTCATTACCAAAAAGATAGAATTTAGTAAAAAAAAAAATGGAGTTCGATAATGATCGCTGGAATCAGAAATTTCATATTTTCCTTATAATAAATTCATATTATGATACCTCTGTCTCCCCAGAATATCTACCTATGGAAAGTACATAAAATCTACTCAAAAAGTACTTATAAAAGGATTTCATCGAAGAACCATAGCAAATCGCAACATATTAACTATCTACATTTTTATCACCTATTTATACAGAATTTTTATAAGAAGGGGCGACTCGCGAGAACCATTAGTTTAAATTTTCAAATGACAGCTTCGTAAAGAAGTAATTTTAACGTGTTAGATAAAATGCGTTATCGATGAATTCGATTTGGGGGCACTTTATGAATTTTATTAATATTATAATAGCTTGAAGTACTAAATCAGTTTTTAAATTGACTGTACTTTATATACTTTACATACATTTTATAGGAAATTATACCAAAGGATTTTGCTATTAGTTTGATTTTGAATAATTCTAAGTTTGAAAAAATGCAACGAAATAAAAAAAAATTGAATTTCGAAAAACAAAACAATTTTAAATTGTCAATCTGTAACTATTGAAGCGTGCTAAACGATAGCCATAAATAAGGCCGAATGCAGGCAGGTGCGTAATTCGCGAATACACGGGGGACTCGGTGTGTACGCGCCCTTAGGAACATAAAGAAAAAAGGATTGCTTGCTTTATTATTTTTATTAGCACAGTGAATCTTTTTCTGTGCCACCTCTTAATGGGTGTATACAGAGTGATTATTTTAGATTGTTTAAACTTGAAAAAAAATCAAAATAAAAACCAAAGTAAATTGGTTTATAAGCCCGGTGCTTTTCTTCGATTGGATAAGGTTTTTTTTATGTAGTTGTGATATAAAAATATAAAGTTTTGTAATAGTCTACAAAACTACATATTTTCTGGTATTAATTATTGTCCGATTGGATGCTTGGATTGGATCTTTTATATATTTTTTAATAAAAGATCTTTCGAATCTTTTAATAATGATTACTGTATATGCCCTATTTCTACGGGAACACACTATCAGCCACTGTACCCGCTCAAAAGATAAAATATGTTAAACTAAGCACCTTGCTCGCGAAATATAAAAACGCTGTAACCCGTGTAATGACAATTTAAAACTCCCTCAAAACAGACTCCCCGTTCTAAGTCATTTGTTCCTTCGTATTGTCCCAGTACGACCATTTTAAAACGACCCCAAGCATCCGACATCAATTTGAACATTTTAAACCAATTCAAAAAAATTCGGTAGGTCTCTTTAATTTGGACGCATTCTTTACGATAGCCTCTTATTGTCTATGGCTTAGACAAGCGTTTTTATTATCTGTGGGGGCATTTTAAAGTGAAGTCTGCCCCTTAAGTGTTGTAACTTTTTGATGTTTTCGGGATGGGGTTGGAATTTTGGCGGGATGTTGGAGTTGTGGCGTTTTTGGTGATTTAAATTAGAGTAACATGACTTTTACTTCTTTAAATCGTAGAACAGGGCATTTTTATTAGTTAACAATGACAAATAAGCTAGCCCCTTTATTCATAATAAAGTTATCAAACGTTGATTAGCTAAAATTCTGAAGTCTTTATCTGACAAGTGACACTGATTTAGTTAAAAAGTGATTATGAATAAGGGGGTTAATTTAAAAGAATTTCAAGTTTCAAACGCAAATTCGTCATATTGCTCTCAATAGTAATGGTTTATTTTTTAAATCTATGTAACTAACTCATGGATCGTTATTTAAGGGTTATTTATTATTCTGTGACATGTCTAAACGTCAAAAAATAATATGTAATATTTATTTAAATAAAAAAAAAACTGGTGATAACACAACGTATTTTCTACGACCTGTCGCTACATTCATTCTAAAGCATACTAATAATAGTATAAGAATGTTATTAACTATTCGAAATTGATTTAATAGTAAGTTATATAGACAGCCATGACATCAATCAAATTAATTATTCTAGTCAGGAACCGAACCCACTACCGCTTCCTGTCAACTCGACGGTTGGGCAATAACTACCTACATTTGTTGCTACCTCGCCATGTTTAAGGAAAATCTTATAAGTACATAGAAGTACCCATTTAAAAATTATATAAGGAAGTCCGGATCATGATTTTTTTATTTAGAATTGATTACTTTTATTTGGACACGGATATATTATTTATAACTTATAAAATAAATAACAAAAAAAAAACAAAAAACATTAATAATTTACATAAAAAAATATCTTTTGTAAGTTATTTTTGCAGGATATAAAATTCTTTATTATTATTTATAACAGTAGAAAAATTACATTGTAACAAAAATACACAGCGTGCCAACAACGAAAAATACTCATTTTTGCAGGAAATAAAAAGAGATCATTATTAATTTAAAAATGTTTCAGTGCATCAGCCTAAACGACCACAATCCACCAATATTAATAGGCTTCTAAAACAGGGCTTCTGCATATTCCTAAATTCCTATTACAATGCAAGCCCTAATAAGGCAGTTATTGATGTAACAATTTAAACTGAGAAAACGACGGCAGGTAACTCAGCATGTATTTTTTTTTTTCAATTTGTGTAATAATTTTTTTTTTGAAGATAAATCTTATATTTCTATATGTCAAATAATATCTGTATTTTTTGAGTTTTTAATCTTTTTTTATATTTTTGTTAGATTCAAGTCGTGATCATGACTTCATAAATCCCAAGTCAATAAATACTTTCTCAACTTAGAATGGTAATTGTCTAATTGTATTTTTACGTGGAAATGAGTGATTTGACACGTGCTGCTTCTAAATGAGACAGCCTGCGGAATTATTGATTAATTTAATGATGGGATCTTTGCGTCAACAGCTTGATTAACAACTTTCAATTATGACTAATGCAGCATGACAATTAATTGTAAGACAGATAGACGGATGATTTGAATTAATCATTAATTTTCTGTATAAACTCTGTAGAGTACCTGCAGGCGTTAAATACGACACTAGTTCATTCAATTACGTGTAACATAACATTTTATCTCAGAGTTAATAATATACTACATTACTATCAATATTTTTAAGGGTCGTCAACGGCAATATTAGGAGGGCCATATGCCTATTATTAGCCAGTAGTGGTATAAAAATAATAATAAGTATTAACGCTTAATATCAAATTAGAATAAACAATTTCTGAAAATCACTATAAACATATTTCGTTGGATGATGAAAAAAAACTGAAAAAAAAAAACATTATTCTTATATATAAATAAATATTTTTTCCATTGTCGTTTTTAAAATAAATTACATTTTTCTCTCACACCCCAAAAATAGTAAAACATTAATATTAATCCACGTAGTGCCCTAAAAATAAACATAAAAGAAACGATACCGCAAAGAGATCGCTTTTAAAATATTCATTTCGCTTGGGATTTTTTTCTTAAGCCACTTTACACCTCTGCTCTGGTAGTCACTTAGCGCCGTGGTTTGGTAGAGGTTTTTCCGTTTTTTCTTTTGAATAAAATTTACATATTTCATTTGTAAATTTATTTGTATAACGGCGGAAGATTACAAGTTGGTTTGAAAATGTGGCGATGTTACCTTTGGGAATTGTATATTTTGTGAAAATCTCTCGTGTTTTTTTTTATTTTGACAGGTGTCAATTGACTCATAGGCGTCCTTAGGAACAAAAGTGCACTATCTTATTTTTCTTAAATTTAAATATATAGGCTATATAAACATTTCTGACTTATTAAAAAACTACGTCAGTTTTTATTAATTACCAATAGATGGCGCCACTTGTTACTATAAATTATGATACATTTATATTTAGTTATATTTTTATACACAACTTTACGATTAACGTTTTAAACTACATAGAACGGCGTTTAAATTTATGTGGTCATAAAAAAGAAAAAATATTCATAGTTTGTATTACACAAATCTCTGTCCATCAGTCCATGTGACGCCATATCACGAAGATCTGACATGACAAATGATTGTGTTATCCAGCAACCAACCAGTTCTGACCCTCCCTTCACCCCTGATAAATCAACAATACATAGAGAAAGGGGATAAGACCTGTTTTAACAAGGGCCAACTTACATTGGGCGAGTTATTTCAGTCTTAAAACAAGGGACCTGGGACTTTGATAAATCGCAGCCGATGTTTACGCTAGATTTTATTATTTATTGTTATAATTTTTTTTTAATATAATAAATAATTTTAAGTTTTTTTCTGTAATTTTCGCACTAGGTGCCTACCATGAAATGTGAATTAAGTATAAATTATTGCTTACTCAGTAAATCTTCCGCTACAATTCCTTTACGCTAAGTAAAACTTCCGCTACAATTCCTATACGCTAAGTAAAACTTCCGCAAAAAATACCTAAAGCTATATGATTAAATAGATAAATAATTTTAGGCTTAAGTATTTTAAAATTATGTAAGCCTTTAAGTACTGTGTCTATTTTAGTTCCTTATTTATGGCTTCTCAGTTTTAAAAGATATTTCCACGAGGAAAGCATTCGTCCGTCACTGACTCACCAACTGAATATTTTATAATGCAACGTCTGACTGTAAGCCAGTTTGTCCATGTAAGGATAGAATCTGAATGTGATTTTTCTATAGGTTCCTTATTGTTTTTTGCATAATTTGGTGTAAGTCTTTAAATTCATTTTAAATTTGAATTTAAGAAACTTTTTATGGATATAATTTTTGTAAATTACATGTAATTTTGGTTCTGAATTTTATTTAATTATGATCTAAAAAGAAAATCTACCAAAGAAAAAAAAAAGTTTCTAGCGATAATAGAAATTCCTTCAAATTTTCTTTTAAAACAGCATTGAGTAACTGACTTTACGATTCACCTGAATTTAACAATAAACACTTTGGAATTGGTGCATTAGATTTTATAGTCATTTTAGTGTGGAATGTATGCGTTCAGGCTGCGCCAGCGGAATATTTTATATGCAATAATAAAATAAATGGACTGATTAATAATCACGGCATGAAGCGCTACTGTCAACTGTCCACCTACTCAGTATGGCCGGCGTGTTCTATTTTTGAAATGTGCAGTAACGGTTCGCAAGTGCGTGATCGCGTTACAATTTGTATTTTGACGTTCGGAGAAATTCGGCCGCACGCTCTCGGCCAATCACATTGCTATATTCTAAATTTGCATCGTTTCTCTTTTTTAAATATTTAAATTGAGAAGCTTTTTGATGCAAATACGTGTCACTCGCTTTTGCGACGGCCTAACAACAGGCCTAAATTTATTTTTGTTAGTTCACTATTTTTCCAATAGATGGAGCTGACCAGTTTCTACATCGCGCTATGGTTTCGTTCTCAGGAAATATACATATACCTTGGAGTTTGCCAATTGAGTTAACTTTGCGCAGAGGCAATATCGTAACCAATGAGGTTTATCCGAGGTGCGATTATTGCTAGTTGAAAACTTTACCAATACCCCGCCGTGTGGACGTGAAATACCGTCCGCTATGGCAATTTTTGAACGGCTGTAATGGCCTAAAAATACCACAATAAAACCCATATAAAATAAACGGACGATATTCGTACGGACGTCCCCGGTTGAGAGCTGGCTCACCGATTTGTCCGCGTAAGGGTGATAAGGCCAAATTTTAGGCCCCCGCTCGCATGTCCATAGACGGCCGCGATGCCCACTTAACATCAGGTGATCGTCTGCCTGTTTGTCAACCTTTTGACATTAATAAAAAATCACTATCTAGTTACTAATATTTTTCTTTAATTGTTAATAATTATCGACAAATTGTTAAATGAAAATGAGCAGGTACGTATCTTAGTTGAAAATATTCGAAATCGTGACTTACATAACCCTAGTCCACTGGTGCAATAAGTATACTTACTTTAAGCGACACATTTTGTCCCCAAACAAATTGGGTATTGTGCTATTCTGAGCACGGACAAGGCGATACCTCTCTTCGGAGTCTGGAAATGAAAGAGTATTAAGTAAAAAATAAATAATTTGAAAACATAATACTGTATAGAAATAAATAAGTGAGAGAGCAAAGTTAGCTGTTATTTTTACATTCAATTTTATAAACAATTTGAAGAAAATTAAAATAAAGTGCGTAATTAAATTAAATAGTTTTATTAATGTTATTTTAAATAATTTAATATTTATGTATTTATTATTCTTAAACTTATACGCTGTCAACAATATCAAAACAAAATTGAAAAATTAGACTTATACCACTATTGTTATCGGCGTCCAAAGTTAGGGTTGAATGAAAAACGACCGAGCAGAAATTAAGTATCGCAAGTGAAAAATGGTCTTTGTCGTGGACACTGTTTAAGGACGTCAACACTATTAGCACAGGGGTTCCGTAAAGTTATTTATACATGGTTTTTTTTTGTTTATTTTAATACTTTGGATAGTCTTATGTTTGACCATAGTCTCACCATGGTTAGTGATGATGTGGCCGAAGGTAGTAAGCACACTTAGCCTGGAAAGGAACTGGAACTGGCTTTCATGTTCAGCTGCAGGGTCACACCAGTAATGTGGGCTCCTTGAGGGTGGTAGCCAGGCAGGTGGGTACTATAAATTACCCTTACCAACGTGCTATGGTTTCATCACCATCTTTTCCTTCATCGATAGCTCAAGCTCATTGTAGGATTCGAACCACGGCTTTAGACGGCACTGCCACTTAGCTATCGACAGTTACAACAGTTTATTGATATACAACAGTAAAATTTCCTGGAAACAAAATAATATCGCCGGGTCAGAACTTGTGCGCATAGTTTTTATCAATTCTGCAATTCGTTTTATATGCAATGCAACATTTCGATAAAACATTGTTGCACAATACAATTTACTATGAATACGCGGCATAACTACTACAGTCAGAATTTGTTACAAAAATCCCTACAGCTTACTCCAAGGGCTCGTTTTTTTGAGGAATAATTAAATGTATTTTTTTGTATCCAAAAGTATAAGGGTGCATTGAGTAATACCTATTTTTATACCTAAAAAACTATTATACGAACAAATACTTCGATAAAACAAATACATTTAGACATCATTCCAACTACAGTAATGACTAAAATATTCACTTAAATTATTCGCATAATAAAACAACATAATGTTTTAATAAAAAATAACACTATCAAAAAAAAATTTTGAAATAAATAATTCTACACACACGATTGTTATCTAAAAGCAATTTGCAATAATATATGACTTAATCCAGCCCTCGGTAAAGGACAGATGAATAGATTCCAAGGTTTTATTGCTTTTGAAGAACCATAATATAAATCAAAATGGTGGATGTTGGGTGCCGTTAATTCTATAACTAATTTGTTAGAATTTTGTCCGTTCAGTGGTTGATTATTTATTGTTTTGACAACTTAGGAGCTGTGTTAGGAGAGTGGTAATTTTTTTAAATATTTTATTTTAGTTTGTTAAATGCGCCAAAGATTTAACTTCTGTGGAAAATTAAGACAATTATTTGTCAGTAAGATTAGAAAATTAGGTACATTACTGTAGTTGTTTGTCTAGTATTTAATTGAACTGTATATTAACATGAATAGCAGTTCATGGATTTTTTTATTTTTCTTATGCCACGGGTTAAGGGCTTATTCTCAGGTGGCGTTTACACCCTTTCGCGAACAGATCGGCGAACGCTGGTGGCTCACAATCGGGCAATAATAATTATTCGGAGCAATCTGTTAAAGTTTGAGTAAACGTAAAAGGCGTAAAAGTTTATTAATGTAAGATTGTTGATAGCTCTTCTCAGTAAGAGCGTGATCCGAACCGGGATAAGCGCTTGAAAATTACAATATTAAAAAAAAAGTAATAATTTTCTTTTGTAATATAGCCAACCTTAAATTTTTCTTGGAAAATTTCCAATCAAAAAACATATCGCATTAAAACGAACGCTGACATTTATTGCAATAAACAAAAAACTAAATAAGTAATAAAATAAATTACACAAAACAAACATACGTGATTAAGCTATAAAAATGGCTACTGTTTTTTAACACCATCCCCCTTCTAAGAACATATAAACCACACAACGATTTGTTTATATCACATTAACTAGAAACAGGGGCTTAATAAAGTAATAAAAACCCGAGAAAGGCAGGCTAAGGGTATAATTTCGCTATTAATATTCAATTTTTACCCCAAAACTTTGCTCCCACTTCAAAGAAAAATCTTAGATGACGATCTAAAGAGTATCTACTTTCGTAATTTCCAAGTAGCGTTGGAAGGGTTACTTGAAAATGTGTGTATGTGTGCGTGTATCACCGTGGTGTGCGCGATGTAATTACGATAGTCTTAACACTGAAGCGCACGTGTTGATTTCTTTTTCTTTATGTGGTGTGTAGGTTTTTAAATGTTTAGATGTGACCCGATAATATTGTTACAGATTTAAGTATGAACGAGGTGTATGTCATCTTTATGGTTTTGCGTAGGATTTATAATAGATAATTTTGCTATCTGTTATGTTACATTTTGATCCCTCACGTGATTAACTAAGGAATTGGAGTTAGTAATTTTTTTTAAATATATTTAAGCCATATATTTTTCTTTTAGTTACATTAATTTAAGCAGGTTAGACAATGTTTTATTTGGGTGGTAAAGTTATCAGAACATTAATTAGCTTGCTGGTTAAATAAAATAAGTAAAATATCACGTGAAAATATTTTACAAAGCAAGCCTAAGTAACATAAAATTTACTATAACTATAACAGCCTCAAATTACGACTCATTCCAAAATACTTCGAATCGCATTCATAGTTTGGACCAGATATTTGAAATTCTCTGTAAAAAATAACTATGATCCACCCCATAGGACAGGTACGGAACACCTGAGAGTTTTGACAGTTGATTATCGAGCGATCATAATGCCCTTGTGCAGATTTACGACGTCGTAAACCGCGGCGCCCGCGCACCACAATAGCTTGTTGACAAAATGGGCGCCTACACGGGTTTTAGTGAGTTCGACGATGACATTGGAGGGATGAGATATGTGATTTTATAAAATAAATATTCTAGATCATTCTATTTGCATGACGCATCTGATCCCAAACTACAGATTTAGAATAAGCGATTTAGATTTTTTTAGAAATTATTGAAGGGGCTAAAGATTTTTGTTCCGAGCCTGGCATATTCATCAGGCGCCATTTTGTTTATTTATTTTCTAATATATTTCGATAGTACAATTATACCATCAAAAAATTACTACGGTGTCTATGTCATAAAACGCCACGTCACAACTTCAATAATAAAAAAAAACTCATTCTTGTTGGTACATTGTATGGTACCAGAATAGCCGCTGAATCTGGAAACTTGACATTTTCCACACAGCTTCCATATAAAACGTAACCACCCACTTAGATAGGGTTTTTCAAAATACAGGATATGATACAACTTTATCCTTACGGGATAAAGTTGTATCATATCCTTAGCAGAAACCACGGGGCGAGAAGTTAGTTCCACATAAAATGTAAGGGCTTATCCACACTGTTCTATCTTTATTGTTATAAGCGCCCATCAAGTTATGTTGCTGGTCGACTCAACTTTTGTCTAAAACTTCATAACAGAACTTTTATAAAAACTATCTTATTGATAACTAGTCATAATTTTCACGTTTTATGACTTGGAAACCATGAGAACGGTAGCTCAATGCCTTGATAGAGTCTGGCAAATGAAAGTTGAGCCTGGCTGTAATTGAAACTCTTTACATGGCAACATTATATTTATGTCACTTTCGTCACCCGGCATATAAAGTTTACCAGAACCAGTTTTGATACTAACCCTTTATTCATAATGGCTTTATAGCTAAATCAATGTTATAGTGTCCACCTTCTCATTCTTTCGATCACCTTAATGTTCTACTATAAACTAAATGTACTTCTACGGTCGCTAATCACTGAAACATCTATCCATATTGTTCTACGAAGGTAAAAAATAAAGAAACTAAAAAAAAAAAACACAATTTTTGAATTTGAATATATATACTACGCTCAGTTTGAGATCAGATAACCGTTCGTGAGGAATATCCCAGGATAATTATTTATTTATATAAAAGCATTCTATATAAAAATATAATGTAAAGAGTTTAATTTATTTAAAAGCATTCTATATAAAAATTGAATATAACGAGTTTATGTTAAATTTTAACTCATTTACATGCAAATATTACTTAGGAAAATCAAACATAACTTAATTTACATATACATTTTTTGTAAAGTATCAAAAGAATTTATTCCTACTATAATTAGTGATACCACATCTAGTTTTTTTAAATTTGCCGCGCTTTTTGAGGTTCTACTTTCGTATGCCAGACTATAATTGTGTGTGATAGGTATATTCTTATTATATTTTGTGCTATTTTTGGTTACAGCGTTCGTTTGATTTATTTTGAAGGCATTAATGTTTGTAAAATATGTAGGTCTATCTAATAAGTCTACATTACATACACTATTAAGATGAGTATTAAATAAATAAATAATAATAAATTCTTTATTACAAAATATAATTTTTTACAAAATTTTTAGGATCACTTGCTCCCAAACAAGGTAATAGGTAATCTATAAAATAATTTAAGTAAAAAATTAAAAAAAAAACGATATCATTTACATAAAGATAAAACACCTCAAAATGAGAGATACTCGTAACTTAAATATTCGAAGAAAGATAAAATAATTAGAAGCAGTTATGACATAAAAATATTTACCTATAAATATAATATTTCAAAGTAAACGAAAAGTCAACCCTTGAAATGCAACAGCAAATTAAAAAGTACCCCGAGCTTTACAAACGCGCGACACTTGGGAGGCGGGCGATGATTAATGCCGAATGAAATTAAAATAAGTGCGATAATGTAATTTTTATCTCGCTCTCACTTTATTTACGGCCGTCGTGAGGCGGAACTTCCTGAAAGATTTAAAATATTCGTTTGTTTGCTAATGATATTTTTCGCATTTGTAAAATATTAATAAAATTTCTTTAGCGGCGACTGATACACAATTTTCTTGAAAAATGGGTTAATTTCTTAATAAGTTAGAGTACCCAGTCCAAAGATTCTGTGAAAAAATAATAAAAAGCGAAACATAGATTATTAAAATATGACGCAGTAATAGTTTTTTCATAAATCATGAACATAACATAACTTCTTCATTCATAACATAATTTCTCTTTTATTAACTGCAGGATTTTTACTATAATTACTCAATTAAATAAACAGAAAAATATGTATGTAAAAATTTTAAAAATCGTCACCCGCACTTTTATTTGCATTTTCATTAAAAATCTTGAAGAAAAAAGAAAAACCCTCTTTGGTGCAGTTAAAAGAATTGCAAAACGACGCCCGGGGGCCTCCTAGACCCGGATGTAGTGAAAATTCGCGAGATTTATTTGAATAAATTATTTTATCCACCTGCAGTGAAGGGTTGTTAAGAAAATTTATGGGGTTTTCTCTGAATTCTGAATTATGGGAAATTTCTTCTTTTCGTACAATTCTTATTCGTTTCTTTATTGCAGAAAAGGTGAAACAGATATATTACTGGAATTTTTTCATTTTCCAAAACTGGTGAATGTCTGAAGCTAGAATTAAAAGACGGTGACTCATTCAATAATACCTCAATTTTTTTTGTAAATAATTTTCCAATAAAATGAATAAATTAATCCAACCAGTATTTACCGTCCTTTTTATGGACAAGCAGAGTTCATATAAAATGATTTTATACAAACGACTTCCGCAACAGTGACTCGCACACAATATAAATACTTATATTATCTATATATAATTTTATATCAAAACATTAAAAACATATTTACGATTCCCTTGAAAGCCTCACATGACATCATCGCCAGTTCAGAGAGAAACCGAACAATGGGCGAAAGAGACCTTTTAACAGGAAATAGTTTATATTCTTAAAACAATTGCAATAAACGGTCGATGTCTTTTAACATCATAAACAAACAAAAACATACTTTAATACCGCTCAATTCAGGTCCAATTCACAACAAACTGTTATGCTATCAAAATAAAATTAGAGGAGTGGATTCTTAACTGTAAAACAAAAGACGCTCGTTCGAATTTCAATATTCGAATGTGTGGCTTTAAGACCATTTGAAACGGGGACCGTGATTGGTTATTTTCAGATTTGGAATTCCGCGCGCGAACAACGTTGATAGATCGGTGATGGCTGCCGGCCGTGGCAGGCCATCGCGTTTCGTTCGCAATGCATTTGACCAGAAAAATCGGTGTACGTGGCCTGTTTCACTTGCACATCGACGTTAGAGGGTTAAAAAGAGTAACGGAGCTATACATTTTTCTTGGACTACTAAAAGGATTTGAAATCCAGCGTAAAAAATCTACGCAACATTTTATATTTAGACTTCTTAAAGGAAATATTTGAGCAACTACCATGCGTATAAGTTATATTATAAACCAGCAGAATTATTGGTTATAAAACACAGCTAAAAGATACTAAATATTACGATAATGACATTACCCGTCATGATATTTTCCATATGGAAGTGCATTCAACTGAAAGATATAAAGTGTTATTCCACAATAAATTCCCGTATAATATTGTCACCGTATAAAGTCAATGGTACTCAATTACTAAGCGCATAACGTACCTAATGACAGATCCATGATTTGATTTGTAAACAGCTCCTGATTGGAGGTAAACCCAACTGGTATCATTCACACATCTACCGAATACATAGGCTGAATAGTGTGACCTGTGCCATGACTTGTTTGCATTGTTTTCTAGTTGAATTCTGCACTTCTTTTTTTTAATTTTGAAAGTACTTTTTTTTTGTTTGTGATTCGGAATTTGAAATAAAACATTTTCATCGTTGTTGGGGCCTGTTGGAATCAGTCCAATATTAAATTGGGAACTATTTCCAAATTTAAAAATACTTCCTTCAAATCAGAGACTTTAATTTCCTTTCGTTATCAATACACTTATCGACTGCTGTTTTGTTCTGTTTTGGCGCTCAAATATCAAAAGCACCCTACGGCTTCTTCTTTCCCTCTCACTTCTTCTGCTAACGATAGACAAGGATGGAATAATAAAGATTCTGTCGCAAGATGCCCTGCATCGCTGGAAGTCACTCGTGCGTGGACCTAACGGAATGGAAGAGGGCTTGCGTCAAGTGCAAGTGTATGATCTTTTGTGCTGCGAAATTTGAAAAAGAATATTACTATTGATAACTAGCTTCGGACTGCAGTTTTACACGGCGATGTCCAATGTTTTTCAGGGTTAAAAAACATTTTAAGTTTGATTTATCTATGGGCTAAGTATCCAAATCCGTTCCAGCCGTGATTGAGTCACTATATGAGAATTAAAACATGCTTAGTGCAATCATTGAGATGGGTAAACATTTTCATATACATAGCATTGTCTTACATAGTTTAAACGTTGGGCTTCTAATTCTGCATTGAGCTTACAGTGAAGGAAAACATGTCGCAAGTTGTCGTCTAAGCAGTATGTTACGACACTAGAATGTTGAAAGCCAGTTCCATTCCAAATACTCACCGACTTCGGCCAGATCATCACATAATATACCATGGTGAGGTAGTGGTCAAACATTATCTATAGGAAATAAATGGAAAACAATGGTGTCGATTCTGTTGTAAATCGCACTAAACTAATTTTAGTTACATCTCATCTCTTTCTTACGAACATGATTGAAAAAGGATAGAACATATTTTAAGTTGTCAAATTAATATTTGCCGTCTTATTTTGCGTGTATTTAGGCGTAACCGCGATAGACAGCGACTAAATTTATATTGAAAACAAGTATTGGACTAATTTGACAGGACTAAATTTCTTACAGCCTTTTCTTATGTTCTTTGTTAGAAAGAGACATAGTGACATTAAAATTAGTTTAGTTGTGAACATCAGAATCAGGGCCATTGTCAGCTTCGTGATCATAATTTTTTTGACAATTATTTTAAGTCTCTGTCTTACTATTACAAGTACCGATATTACTATATTTGTATAAAAAAAATGCATGGCGTGGGAATAACGCTCTACCTACATCACTTCAGCAAGCCCCAGAGTACTAGAGGATCAAAGAAAATCCATCAACGCCATATAAAGTAATGTCAAAGCACCTAATTCTGCGATGGCTTCATACTATTCAGATTTCCCGACGGATTCGCCGCGTTTGAGCGGGATGGTAGATACGGGATAACTACGTGTGTGAAAGAAACAGGTATATGGTCACGGGCGCGATTCAGATGATTGGTGTACGTGCAGCGCCGACCGCGCCTCTACGTGACTTTTGAGTTCGTCTTCGAAGTTTGAAATCGAGACGTGGTGGGTATTATTGGTTTTGATACTCGCTATTATATTTTTTGTTGGTGGAAAAAAATGTTGACGTCATAGCTGTTTATATCGACAGGTGACAAATAAATGGTGGAACGTTTGGTACAAAAAGCAGCTAAATAGCGAATAATGTGTTCAGTACAGATCTTAAACTTTTACTGTAGAGTTTTGATTGAAATTCCTAAATTTTTATTTTTTTTTGTGCTAAAATATCACAACCGAAACTTTTATCTTCAAAGGGGTAACTATTAGGGCATTTATTCAATAATAGTAATAATAAAATCAAAATAAAACAAAACTTAAATAATAAAAACTACTCTAAACTAAACATAATCTTTAAAAATAAAAACTATTCTAAATCCGTGCCAGTGGGTAACGTTCCCAGAATACTGGCAGCATGTCTTCAAAGGTGTATTTTACACCTTCGATTTTCCTATTTACTTTTTTAAAACATTTAATTGATAGTTATAAAATTGCCACGCATATTCCTTTGACATATAAGTAACGCTATTAAAATTTTCGCTACTGTTAAGTTTTGTACCTACCCCTATGTGGTCCTTTTCTTCTATAGAGCTCCTATAACGGCCCTAAAGTACTGAGATCCATTTGTGAAAATCTACACTTGAATTTACAATTAGAAAGTAAAATAATGAAAGTATCAAAACAAGTAATGCGTACATGTAAATCGGTAGGCGTACAACAGACTGAACTATCAAATGCCTCGACTACTGTTCGCCCCGGTTCATTCATTCATTCATTGTTTATTAAATTTGTTGTAATAATTAAATTATACATAAACAAACGCTGATTTAATAATTTTAATTAAAATAATTGATTTGGTTGTGATTTAGAAACGTCGTAGCTGTATTCGTAGAGGGTCTACGAGTTTTTCTACTTCGTCGTTTTAAGTGCACATTTTTTGTAATTTGTCATTAGTTACAAGATATCCCCGAAGAATTATTACTGAGTACAGAAGATAATGATAATAAATATCCTGGCACATTCCTCACACACGGTCATCTGATCCGAAACTAAGCAGAGCTTGTACTATGGAAACCAGATAACTGATATAATACATATACTACTTTTTGTTTGTAAATACATACTTAATATACATAATTACACCCAGACTCAGGACATACAGACATACAGAAGATAAAGAAAGAAGAACAGCAAAGTTCGGTCAGGCTCTCAAGTAGTTGCTGCAGCAGGTGAATTTTTTTTAACAAAAAAAATCTTATTCAAAGATTTGAACCTAGAACCTTCTCCGCAACGTCTGGCGCTATAATCACCTTTTTCTTGAAAATAGCCTCATATCGCCCGATCTAAGCTTCTATTGCAATTTAGTAAATAAAAAATATATTTCACAATCGAATAATTCTATTGTTCGACTCCATTTGAAGTCTGGATGTCGTTTGCCATAATGCAAAAGTCATGTTTTAAAGAAAGACTTTTTTTAGACTTTTTTTTATTTTATTTTCGAGTCACCCACAATGTTGCCCTTGTTACGGCTAACTGAGGGGTGGATTGTAGAGCTATAAATGATTAGATAGGATTAAAAAAAATATTAAAAAACAGACTAGTTAGGTTCTGTCTTTTTAAACGATTAAAAAAACCGCATGGCAATCAATTTTTCTTAATCAATGTAAATAATGACTGTAATTTATTTAATTTGTATTACATAAGTAGAAGGGAAGTTTGGTAGATTGTAGATGATAAGAAAAGTGATTTTGATTTGAAAAATTACAGCTATATTTTTACCGATTTTCATGACTAGAACTATCAAATTCATACCCATATAATTATATCCTATCCTAACTATTATAAATGCGAAAATGAGTTTATTTGTCTATTTGTTACGCCTTCACGCCTCATCTACTCAACGGATCATCATGAAATTTAGCCTATGGTATGCAGAAGGACATAGGCTATTTATTATACCGGCAACGCGGGTAAAACCGCGGGGGACAGCTAGTAATGTTATAAACAACTATCTTATGCCAGATCTTTTACAGACTTATTTGATTACCTACTACTTACAATCTATATAATAAAAATGAATTCCCTGTTTCCCTTGGTCACGCCATAACTTGAGAATGACTTTAGCGATTTCATCCATCTTTTCTTTCAAAGTTTTCTAATACTTTGTTCTTACGAAAATAATAAATAAGATATAAGAAGAAGTATAAAATAAAATTACGATAAAAAGCATAAGCTTGTCTTTTCTAGAATTCTTTTGAGTTCTATATTTAAAATTTGTTGGCGCGTACAATTGTGGGTCGCTTACATTTTTGTCGGCTGTCAACACGTCATTGACATGCACTTTTCGGCGCCAAACATAAGTTTGTGCATTCAGTCCCAAGTAAAATACTTGAAATAACATGACTGTACAACAAAATATTTTAACATTACTTATATACATTAGGGACCTATACTTTTCTTGATACATGAATTTGTTTGATCACAATTTTTCCACAGGTAAGTAATAATGTAAGTAAAGCCTAGAATTGGCTCTCAAGTGATTACATTTTACTCCTGGGTTATCTTTATCTCACAGGTATTATTTTGCAAGCATTGGTATAATTTATCACGATGTTTGGATGCCGGCATTGCCATTTTTAATTGTCATTTCTACCCTAATAGGGTAAATGGAACCTTACAGAATATCGAAGCTAAATAACTGTTATATTGTATTCCTGCGCGTGAGTAAGGTCGCCAGAGCCTGAGTTATTAGGGAGGACGGAAGGGTCGGTAACGCGTGAGTGATGTCTCATGTGCACGTGTCCATATGACTACGGTAACCGCTTACCATCAGGCGGGCCGTACGCTTGTTTACTGACTTTAGTATATAAAAAAGAAAAAAATTACTGACGTGCTAAATCTTTAAAAAAATAGTTTTATATGAAGAAGTAAATTGTGACTTCATAACTTTTTGGTATCAAAATTAAATGATCTACATTTTATAATATTAAAGAATATTTTTCGAAGTTTTTCAACGATAATTTATCCTGAACAAGATATTACCGTATTGCTACAGGCGAATAATAACACACAGTTACACAAAGTAACTTGCCAATGATGGCACCCAAACAATAAATTACTCGAGATTGTTTTAGGCTTACAGCCAAGTTGTAAGTCTCGTAAATGAGGCCTTAAAATGTATATGCCGGAGGCGCTTGGACTACAATGTGTGTTTTGTTTTGAGAACGTCTTCGTTTAAAAAACCAAGTGAAAACAGCTGAAGTAAATAAATGTCTGACAGACAATAAAATAATGTGGGAGAAAAAGTGGCATGCAAATTGTTAGCACAGCGGAGGGCATTATGCACTAAATGCCATTTATTAATCGACTTCAAAAAAAAAGGAGATTATCAATTCGACATGTATGTATGTAATGTTATTGGAACTGCAATATATTCACATATGATGATCTATTAGGGCTTCCAAACAAATATACAAAATTTCATAGGTTTGTATGTATGTATGTTTGTCCACGCATATCTCCGAAGATATTAATCGGATTGTAACCATTCTTTTTTATTGGTTTACATTTACTTCAACTTAGGGAACAGTGCAAGTTTCATCGAAATCAGTTCAGTAGTTTTCAAGATATGGACAAATATGTTTGACGGCCTGGTTCATTGATACGACCTACGGGTGTGGTGTCAAAGGAAAAACATCTCAAAACCTTGGTCAATTTCTAGTGCATTTAAGAAAAACTAAAAATTATGAAAAAAAAGTAATTTAAAAAAATTAAATCGACTTCAAAATAAACTAAAAAGTATGTATTCCATTGAAAATATTTCGCTGACTTCAAATCAGTGTCAGATTAGTTATTTCAAACTTTTTAGTTTATTTTGAAGTCGTTTTTTTTTTAAATTACTTTTATTTATTAAAACTATTGATATGACAATGACAGCTCGGTAGTGACGTCACAAGCCGGGACTAGTGTCATCGATTAGAATAAATAAAATAAATATCCCGGGACATTCCTCTCACACGGTCATCTGATCCCAAACTAAGCAGAACGTGTACTATGGAATCCAGATAACTGATATACAACATACTACCTTTGTTTGTAAATACATTAGGGTTTCGTTCCCGGAAATCGGGAATTCCCGGGAAATACGTCGTTCCCGAAGTCGGGATATTTTTTGCGATATCCCGGGAATTCCCGAGAATTTCTTTATGAGATTGAATGCTCTAAAACACCTGCAAAAATTGGTCAAAATTAACGAAAAACCTTTGAACACAAATATGTTGCATAAATTCTTAATACAAATGTCTACATCCACCGAAATCGAAAGGATTGAACTACAAGCTTAAGAGAAATCGCTGAAAGGAACTGTAGGAAGTGTGTATTTACAGAGATAACGTTGTTTTCTTTGAAAAAATTCAAGTTCACCGAAAATACACATAAAAATTTTTTGTTTGTTACCTATCAAAAGTCAAACGTAATTTAATTTAATTACCTATTTGTGTCTCACAAACACAAGCAGAAAATTAAAAATTATCGCATCAATCTACAGGTGATAGTTACTATGGGTGGTTTCTAAAATGCCGATCTTAGAGAAAAATTCTGAAATTCATTAATATTTTTTTTAAATGTGTATTTTTGGAGATAAAGCTTATCAGCGTTTATGTATTGGAAAATTTTAATATTGCCGAATATGCATTTTTTTAAATAATTAGTTTTCTTATTTTTACCGATTAAAAATCTCATCAAATGCTACAATAAACTGTAGTTTAGAAGTAAAACATCGTAAGGAAACCATAGCTAGGAAGGATGCTTCAAAATCACCTATCAGTGTGTTCTGGCTGCAATTGATAGCGATTTCTTTTTAAGGCATTATGTGCTCACCACTTTCCTATACTTCATTAATATTTTTTTTAAATGTGTATTTTTGGAGATAAAGCTTATCAGCGTTTATGTATTGGAAAATTTTAATATTGCCGAATATGCATTTTTTTAAATAATTAGTTTTCTTATTTTTACCGATTAAAAATCTCATCAAATGCTACAATAAACTGTAGTTTAGAAGTAAAACATCGTAAGGAAACCATAGCTAGGAAGGATGCTTCAAAATCACCTATCAGTGTGTTCTGGCTGCAATTGATAGCGATTTCTTTTTAAGGCATTATGTGCTCACCACTTTCCTATACTCAACACTTTATATGGTGTATATTGTGGCAAAAACACAGCGTAACATACATCATCTGATTCAATCTAGCATATAGGAAACATAGTTTATATTTATTTTCACAATAATACCTACCGTAGAGGTACATCCCCTCAAAAAAGCGATGGCTATTTTTAATCATTAAAAATACTTGCTTATTACATAAACTTATCCAAAATAAGGCGCGTACACACCAACTCTAACGCGATCAATTGAAAAATTACCCCGCGTTATTAGGTTTCCGAACGTTCCGTAAAAATTCACTTACTTGGCCATATTATTAGTTACAAAAAAAAAGAAAAATGCACTGACAGTCGACGAAGCGGGAAAATGCTAAGTGTAAAGAAGGGGAGGTGTTAATGTGATCTTTTTTTAGAATGCAAGTAGCAATTTGTACGAATTAGTTAAACGACGAATTTCTTTCGAGAATAATTTGTAAAAAGGGTAGGTGTGCGCTTTTTGTAAGGGTTCTTGGATAAAGCTATGAAGACGAATCGTTTGACATGGCTGCGTTTGCTTTAAGCGTGTATGATTTGTAATATTGGAGAATAAAATGAACACTACAAAAAAAAAAAAAACACCAAATCAAATCAGATAATACTTACGGGCAGCACAGACGCACTTTTTCTGCTTATATTACTTATATACCTACTTATATTATTACATAGGTTCTATTCTCACAGACTAAAAAGTCTGTCGTCTGTGCTGCACCTTATAGTATATCCAAAAGATTATTTAATTTTATATCATGTTCTCTTTTTAAAGTATGGCAAGTGAAACAGCGAGTACTAATTTAAATTTGAATTCTCTTTTTAAAATATTCCAAGAAGAATAAAAACTACTCATATATTAACCAACCAGTCTTATCAGTATTTTATGAAATTAATTGTATTAATCGTTTTTGTATTAATCGTATACCCATCGATAAAATATGTTAATTCTTGTACATGACATGAAATCATTGTTTGATTGCGTCCTCAACTCCTCACGTACATATAAGTTATTTATCATTCATTGTAATGTAAATCAAAATAAATAACAAAAGGAAAATTCCGTTGGATGGTGTCAGATGTTGATTTGGAATCAATTTTGGAATTTTAATATTGTAAAGTCAAATAAAGGTTACGTAGTTTTTTGGATATTTATAATGTTATCGATATGTATTTTTTTGGAGACTACACTAACTACAATACAGCTTAAATCATTTACATTAATGAAAGCTTAATTTCTCTAAAAATGTAAACTACTCCCAGAAATCTAGTTATTAATTGTTCCTGTAGGCAGAAATCCAAAGAAAATTCTAGCCTTAAAACCACTATTTTACTACATAAGGTTATTTTCCCCGGTCTTTAGTAATTTGTTAGTAGTTAAATAGTTTGTTAAGATTTATACTTTGTATGTATCATTTGTACAGAATGTACCCAACTGATATGGCTTACCGATGTACCTGTGCAGAAGATACATTTTCAAAGCGCGGGAAACGCTATTGTCAGCTGCCGCCATGTTAGCGCGCGCCGTGCGGAGGGGTGTGAATTGCGAGAGAGACGGAACTAAGCTGCAGTGTATTATGAACCTTATAGTAGTGACCTAAGGTTGATTGTAAGTTTTAAGCATTCTTTCGTTAATCTTCGGGGCCATACTTTCTTTTCTGTGCGAACGATGATTCACGACGCGCCATATCAGTTGGGTACTACTGTACTGTGTTGTATTTTGCAGCAATACATATGTTTATTTCATTTTCATTTCAATTCTTCGACCGTGGTCACTGGAGGTGCCAGCTGAAAATCAGCGCTGTTGATTTCAGCAGCATAATTATGCTGAGCTGGCTCCCTTTATGACAGCACGCTCTGCGTACAGAGAAATGTATTTTTTATATTTTATTTCACAGCTGTTTACCTTTACTATGCTTTGTTTAATGCATGTATAAAACCTCGTTTATATTTTTTTGTATTCGTGTTGTTTTTTTTTCTATCTTAAATCCATTCACTAAATCCTAATCTCAAACTTGCTTCAAACATGCCTTCCTACCTATAAGTATACAGCTCCTATACAGGCTATAAGACACTATAAGCAAGTTATAAGACGCAGGGGTGGCGTCTCCGCGACTTGAATGCATGATGAAGTAACCGAAGAGCTCCTAAACTCATATCCGGCAGAGTTTCGTCGCTATTTTTACTTGTGATATTGTTTAATATCTTTATGAGTTTCTCTTTAGGTATATGTAGAGCTTTATTTTGTAGCTGTGGTATTATCGGGCAGTCAACTTAGCAGTCTTCAACAATATAACTATTAGGTTTTTTGATCTGTGGTATGGTATATAATGTCCACAGTCTAACCACCGTATTCTTATGCTGACTAATATTATAAATGCAAATGTGAGTTTGTTTGTCACTCTTCAACTACTCCACAGATCATGATGAAATATGGCACGCAGATAGCATATGGTATGGAGAATGACATAGGCAACTTTTTATCGGGAACGTGAACGTATACCGGAAACGTGGGTAAAACCGCGGGGAACAACTAGTAGAGACTATATATAAAAATGAATCCCTATTTCCCTTGGTCACACCATAACTTGAGAACGACTTTACCGAGTTCATCCATTTTTGTTATTATGTTTTCTAATACATACTCTGGAGAAGGTTCTCACGGAAAAATAATTAGGAAAGTTGCGTAGAAAATTTAAGAAAACTTGACGGTAGGGTACGACGATGGCATTTTAAGGCGATGATAGCTCAGTGGTAGTGACGTCGGATACCGAGATGAAGGTCCCGGGTTCGAATCCTACAATGAGCTTGAGCTTTCGGTGACACCTCATCATCACACCTCAAACATCGTGAGGAAACCATAGCACGGTGGTAGGGTACTTTGTAGTACCCGCCTGGTTGGCTACCACCCTCAAGTTGAAAATCTGTCGCCAAGCACCTTTCGGTGTGTTCCGATAGCTGCACTTGAGAGCCAGTTCCTTCTAGGCTTTGTGTGCTTACCACCTTCGGCCGCATCATCACTTACCATGGTGAGATTGCGGTCAAACACAGGCTTATAAACAGTAAAAAAAAAAAAAAACATCCCTCGGGTACGCGGTTGACACCGCGTGGTGCAACTGAATAAAATGAAACGTTGAATAGTTAAAATTCCGAAGTCTTTATCTGACACGTGACGCATTGTGATCGAAAGAGTGAGATGGAGGACACTTTATAGTGCCCTAATTCATTATTGCTTTATAAATAGGTATCAGTGATAATACTGAATTAGGAGGTAGGTGTTTCAGCAGCTTCACTTTTAAGTCAATTCCTTTTCAGGCTTTGTATGCTTACCACCTTCGGCCACATCTCCAAAACGTTGAGATTGTGGTCAAATACAAGTCTATCAGTATAATAAGAAATATTAGGGGTACAATTCATATGATGATCATGAATTGATAGAAATATACTCACTTATTTAATTTAAAAACGCTTCTATCTAACTTTTACATCACATACGTTGATCAATATCAAAAAGTATATTTTTCAGTTTAGGCCTTGGTATGAACGTTAAGTTGGTACATACAGCGGAATTTACCATCGGTTCGGAGAAGACTCCGGCAAGAAACTTAGTTGATCATAATTAACTCAAGCATTTAGCTATATATTTGCCTTTTTTTGTTTAATTACTACCTGATTCATCATAAGTCATATAAGACACAGATTACTCAGAGGAACTACGTATATAAGAGTCTAGTGTGGGTCTATCTTAAAAACCTACGACACAAGTTCATATTAAACTAAATTTTCAAACTTTTCTAACATTCATTTAGACATCACGAGATGCTGAATTAAGGGTACTATGCAACCCAAAAATAACCTCACACTCCACCTAAAGGGTTAAAGATCACAATCGTGGTCGTTTAAATTTTAACCCTTCACAGAAGGGTTCTTTATTAATTTATTTACACGCGTATCTACCATGTTATACAAATTTCTGTGTAATTGATCCCATATGCAAAGTTTTATGCTGCCATTTTGATTTTATCAGCGCTTAATACATTTTCTTCGGGGGGGTTGGGTTGAGTTGGTTAGTTTGGAGTTTGGAATGGATGTTAGTTGTATCTAGTAGTTATTTGAGTAGTTGTTTACCTGTTTGTAAGTAGCTTATACAGCTGTAGATGTTTTATATTTTGAATAATTATTGTTTTTTTTTTCTGTTTCAGTCATTCTTACCATAGGAGTCTTCTCCTTTTTTTTTCAATGGCATCACACGGCTTGCGTATTTTGCCAATTTCCAGTAATATTATAAGATCTAGTCATAATAAATCACGTTCACATAAGTCCTCAGTGAGTCACCACACTATCCATTAAAGTCATGCTTTACTACAATGGTGGTTATGTCATAAAACTCTTCACGGACTTTTTGAGACAACTTGAAAAGTCACGATACACATAATTCATTTCATTTCACATCACTGGTGGACATGGATTGATCTTTATTGGATAAAATACCACCGATAATATGCAATAAAACTCAAAATACACGAATTTATGAAAATGAAAATGAAAATGCAATGTCACTCTGCAAGTTCCCGCCAAAAAGTCCATAGGAGTCTTAGCAAGGTTTCGTAAATTCAGGTAGTTCTATTTAATGAGACGACTTTAGCTTTTTAAGGTTCCGTATCCATAGGGTACCCAAATGGGACCATTACTAAGCCTCCGATATCCTTGCATCCGTCAGTCTGTCAGTGGGCTGTAATGAACCGTAATAGTTAGACAGCTGAAATAATAAACATGAAACAAAATAAAAAAATAAAGAGGTGGCCCATACAAGAAATTTCTTCACGGAAACCTTCAGTGTGCGAGACTCGCACTTGGCAGGATTTTTATTTAATACCTCTTTAACTTTACTGATTTCAACTTTAGAAAAAAACTGGAAAAATAAAATCTTTCCCATGAACATGCTCAGTAACTCCTGTATGATGCAAGTCTCGGACATTTCAAACAATTTCCCAAAAACAAAGCAAATTTCTCCACCACTGGCTACAAACCGTCTAGCGCCGCCAGCAATTAAAATTAGAATATCTTAATTCATATCAAAGTATCTGGGTTGCCATCTTAATGCGTGTATGTACCCTAATTCCGGGGTAATGCACAGATAAAACCCCCGGGTGATAACTTGGACATGTTTATTTGTGCTTAAGTGAATGTTTGTTTTATGGTTGATATGTTATGTTGGATCTGTGTTGGTTTGTTTGTTTAAATGTATATTATTAGTGAGAATCCTAACTTCCTAACTTAATTTTATAAATGCGAATGTGTTTGTTTGTTACGCTTTCACGCCTTAACTACTCAACCGATCATCATGAAATTTGGCATGCAGATAGCCTATGGTAAGGAAAAGGACGCGGGTGAAACCACGGGGGACAGCTGGTATAGTATTCATTTAGTAGTACGTTACAAACAGACATATTCCCCCTTATTAATAAATAAGGTAAGTCAGTATTGTAATATCCAGGTATTAAGATAGCCGCATCCCTTTTTGTTTATATGACATTAGAAAGTGACGGATATATTTAAATCCTAGGTTTAACTATACTTGACTTACGCCTTATTTATTAATAAGACGGATTGATTTTTCATATATTTTGAATTGTACATAAATCTCTACATATTTTTATTTTTGTTTATTTTCTACACATTCACTACAAGTATAAAACCAACTGTACCAAACTGCCAACCCTTTCATCAACCCTGTAATCCGATGTAACATTCGCTAATACCGCCCTGTCGCTGATAGTCGCTCGATAGTGAATATTAAGCAGGATCGATCGCACTTGCCCCACATTCTCACAGCTACGAGCAACGACCTGCACCGCTTTAGTTTTATTGGTACGGGGTCAGGGGTTGTACATCTATGGTTATTGGTATTGAATTTAGTTAGTTTATTTTTAACCCTAGAAGCATAAATCTAATTTAGAGGTAAACAAAGGCTTAACATACGCCTCAGAGGCGTACATATATAAATGACAGTCTGTTTGCCAAAATGTACCTATTTCAGGTCTATTACATGAAGGAAATTTTAGGTTGGGATATTAAACTAATAATAAGATACACTGTTATCAATTAAAACTGCAATCACAGCTATTTATTACAACGAAACTTAAAGTTATGTTTAAATTCAAACAAAAATCTACTTTTTAAAATCAACTGAAACATATATTTTTAACATTTAAACAATCAAGTATATTTTTAACATAAATTACTTATTCTTGGGGAAAACATTAAATGTATCAGACTTTTAGTGAATAGCGATAATTTAAGAGCCATCTACACGCACATCAACTTCATGCTCACCCACCACATACAAACTTTTTGCATTTACAGCAATTTTGACATTATCTTTTTTATGTAGGATTTTTTTTATCAAAAAGCGTAGTATTTACGTTTACATCTTCGTTTACAGCTCTGGTTCTTCTTCTTGTTGTTTATTTCTTGAATCAGTAAGTTTTAAATGAATTTGGCTTACATTTTTTCTTAGTTAAAAGTTACACAAAGCCTAAACATACGTCTGACAGGCGTGCATACCTCAATAAGTAAAAAATCACGGGACTTAGCAACACAGTCAGCTCCGCTAGCTCCCGTCGACCACTGAGTTGGCTAAAGAGCACAATGCTCAAGATTCAACCGTTAAAAAGAGACAAAGAATGTTCGATTGTGTATACAGCTCGCAGGCGTAGATTAGGTTTCTATGGTTAAGCATGATAGATTTGTGGTAGTGACGAAGTGGTTCGAATCCTACAATGAGCTGTACTTTTCGGTGAAGGAAAATATCGTGAAGAAACCTTAGGACGGTGATAGGGTACTTTGTAGTACCCGCTTGGCTGGCTACCACCCTAAAGTTGAAAATCTGTCGCCAAGCACTTTTATTGGTGTGTTCCGACAGCTGTACTTGAGAGCCAGTTCCTTCTAGGCTTTGCGTGCTTACCACCTTCGGCCACATCATCACTTACCATAGTCAGATTGTCAAACACAGGCCTATACACAGTAAAATGAAAAACAAAAGACCACCTTCCCGTCCTTATTGCTTGATTTTTTGGAACGAAAACATCATGAAGACACCATAGCTCCGGTGGTAGGGTTGATAGTAGAACTTAACCGTCTATAGTTGTATCTTAACCCGTTGGTTCTCGCGAAGGACGCGCGTTCTATTATAACAATTGATGTCATTGTTATATTTGTAACCGCGAGCCAAGCGATTAAGTTGAATATCTGTGTCCAAGCAAATACTGGGGGCGTTGCAGCACTTAAGAGCCAGTTCCCTTTCAGGCTTTGTCTACTTACAGTTTTCAGCAACATTATGATGATGAGATTATTGGTTGGCTTACAGTTAATGTACCATAATGGTCTTGTATGTGGGCCTCCTTTAATTTTATTTATAATTCATTTTTATTATTTGTTGTTATATTGGCAATAGGAATACATTCTGACGGACGGACAGACGGACGGACGGACGGATAGACGGACGGACGGACAGCGGAGGCTCAACACAAAAAAAAATAAGATGAAAGAAATGACTTTTAAAATATCGCAAATCTGAACATTATTTATAAATAATCATTAATTGGAGATAAATTTAATGCAATTCGCCAGTCCTTTTCGCTCCAATAATTGTAATTTCACGGTTTATTATATAGTTAATTATATTACGTGAAAAAAGTTCACATTTACTTGTTGCTAGGCACTTTTTTAAATGTCCCGAGTAACGAGATAGAAAAATGGCAAAAAAATAATGTTAGCGCTTAATTTTTTATCAACTTGTTACTAAGGCGCGACAAAACGACTAAATAGATTCAACAAATCAGGTTAACAGATAATGTTTTGGAGATGATGAAAACATTTCGAATGTTTTCAATTTACACTGATTATTTATTTACGAAGACGTTTCGGTTAAAAATAAAAACGTTGTAAATTTTCGAGGGTATTCCAATATTTTTTTTTCATAAAAAATTTATAATCTAATGGCAAGCGCAACGACAAATTTTCCACATCTCAAATCGATTACAGCTGTAACTGTATCGAGTTGTCAATAAATCGAGTTCGTCGAACCGCCACGCGATTGGTACGTTCCGAAATCATCTAAGCACCAATGTCAAGTTCTTGGTTCAAACACCTGTCGCGTTGGAACGAGAAAAAAAAATGAAAATCACGAATTATCCAACAACAAGGCAGTTTTCTGTTTTGAACGTGGTTAGGTTGCGGGCTTAGTGGGACGCGGTAGTGGGAGTTCTCATTCGATAAAATTGAACGTTTGAAGCTAACACCCCATGTTACTTTAAGAGATCTTAAGCCTATAATATCAAAAAACAAAATTAAGTAAAGCAATAAAATATCCAAAAAACATTATCGACCGTTGTTTGTGATAGAATATTAAAAATAACCCATTCTTATATTTTAATTTTTTTATTTTTCGGAAAGCTAACAGCTATTTATTACATAGTTTATGATACATAACGATAGAACTAAAAATAGCCATTTACATTTTGTAGAACAGTCAACTCGCTCCCGCCTCCGCTTATCCCTACCCACTAAGCCCTCAACCCGCGTACCAACGCGTCCGAGCTTCTCTACGTTCGTCGCGTGACCGTGTCCACGAGAACGATCTCTTTATTGATTAACCAGAGTATTCCAAACGCTCTTTACCGTAATACTTGACGAAAACAAAGCCTCAACCGCAATACACCATTCTGAATCTAAAACACACGCATATAAAGCTCAAAACTGTAAGTAAATAAAATGATGTTGAATTACTGTGAATGAAAACTGGCCGGTGATAAATAAAACAATAAAAAAATATTCGTAGATCTGGAAAATTGGGCGTATTTTTTTCTGAATTCAAATTGTTCTGAGTCCAATGCATTTTTTTAAAAGAAGTTGTTTTTGTATTGAAAGTGTTCTTTTTACAAATTGATACCTAGGTAACCCAGATAGGTTGTAAATTTTTTTTTACCCAAAAAAATATCTTAGTAGTATCATAGTATCTATTTACTCTGAGGTAGTAGTTACGTCGAATACTGTTGCGGAGGTTGTAGGTTCAAATCCTATATTGTTTTGAGCTTTCAATGAAGGAAAATATTGTGGAAAGAGTTGAGAAAACCCTAGGAAACTATAGCACAATTTAAAAAGTAAAAAAACTGTTTTACAAAAAACTTAAACCGACTTCAAAGTACACTAAAAAGTAATCAAATCCTGAAGTGATGGCAATGGGACCAAACGGGAAGTGTACCTACCCTTCCAAACAAAAATAAAATTTTCTAAATCTGTTAATAAATGACGGAGTTACAAACATAAAAATAAAAAATATAACCGAATTGAGAACCTCCTCCTTTTTTTCAAGTCGGTTGATAAATAAAGTATGTTTAGTGTGTTCCTGTAGGTGCACTTGAGATCCGGATATCTATGGGAGAAGAAAAACCTATATTCAGAAGCTATGGTTTTTTCTTTCCAATTATTTTATCGAAACCCTAACGTAATAAAAGGCGAATTATCGGTATTCCATTTAATACCGTCGTAATCAATAAACAGGGTTCAAGTTCGCCCACGCCTATTCCACGCTCAGTATTCCACTTGGCATCGCGGTCGGTAATGGGTACCCTCGACCCTTGAGTCAGCTGATTTTTGTTTAGGGTTTGATTATATTTTCTAGTTTCATTAGGTGTTATATTGAACAATACCTACACTTAATTAATAAATTAGATAAAATCTAAAATAGAAAAGGTTTTAGCATTTGTTTCTTTTTTTATAATTACACCTTTCAGGATAGTATCAAACACCATAGTTGCTTTGATAATTGAACAAGATTTTGTATCCTATAATCATTTACATAGGAAATAATGAAAGAACATTATTTAATTTCTTCTAAAATAACTAGTAATATACTTACAATTATCTACAAATACAAGTAATTTATTTCAAAAACTTAAGTATACTGTGATAAACGTAGTGGAGAACTCCTTTTAAGTATAGAAATACTTGTGCTAGGAGACTTCGCTCTCCCATAACAGAGTATCAAAAAAACAAAACAATTTAACATTATCTACATAAGAATCATCATCATCATTATCAGCCTATAATGTCCCACTGCTGAGCACAGGCCTCCTGCACACAAATTAGGGTGAAAGAGTTACTGCGGATCGATGGAGGTAGGCTAGTGGTCAACCTACTGTTGGAGTTTTCAAGCCGCCTCTAGTAGGCCTCCAACTAGCTTAACGACTATCACAATTAAGTGAAAACCGGGACCAATGGCTTTACGTGCCTTCCGAAGCACGAGGAAACGTTAGATTTAAAATACCACTAGGCGATCACCCATCCTCATGAATATAGGCTATTATTTGAACTTCGAAAGAAACAAAGAAAGGCACCAGAGAAACTTACATTATTAAACATACATTAAAATAAATATTAATGTAACAGAGTCTGAATTAGTATAATGATCTGAAAGTAGCAATTTCAGTAGCTTTAACCTTTATAAGCGCTTAACTAAATAGAAAACCAAACTTCCTAATCGCTGTTTTCCAATCAACTAATTCAAAATGCTGATAACTGAACCGTTCTATCACTTAATCGTATCAATACCTTCTATTACCTCAGTGCTGAGTCCAGTTAGGTGACCGCAGACCGGAACCACCGCAGTTGTGGCTTCCGGCAGCCGCTGTCCGGCGATTTGTGTGCTAATACTAACATACATCAATTTAGAGCTGTATAAGAGAGGCTTACAGAACTATCATCCAATAGACATGAAATGGAATATTATCCATACAGGGCTATTAACGGTGCATTATAATTTATAATGCATGAGACTTTTTTGATCTTGCGAAAACAAACGTAACAATCCATCGATCAGATCGAAAATTCATACAAACGATGTATGACTACTTTGATATTGATGCTGATTCTGTTATTTACAAATAAACTAATTTAGTCTCTTTCTATTGAAGAACATTAGGAAAGGATATTGGAAATTGAGACCTGTCAAATTAGTTCAATTGATTGCTTTCAACATAAATTTTGTCGCCATCAAAATTGGTTACGTTTATTTATCCGCCAATGAAAACAGTCAAGACTGTATTTGACAGAGTTGTATCCTTTTTCAATAATGTTTGTAAGAAAGCGATGTGATGTTATTAAAATTTGTTTAGCGCGATTGGTAAGGCGATGATAGCTCAGTGGTAGTGACGTCGGATACTGAGATGAAGGTCCCGGGTTCGAGTCTTATAATGAGCTTGAGCTTTCGGTGAAGGAAAACATCGTGATGAAACCATAGCACGGTGGTAGGGTACTTTGTAGTACCCGTCTGGCTGGCTACTACCCTCAAGTTGAAATCTGTCGCCAAGCACCTTTCGGTGTATACTGATAGCTGCACTTGATAGCCAGTTCCTTCTAGGCTTTGTGTGCTTACCACCTTTGGCTGCATCATCACTTACCATGGTGAGATTGCGGTCAAACACAAGCTAATAAATAGTAAAAAAAAAAAAATGATTTACAACAAAATCGGCACAATTGCTTGTATTTTTAGACGTTTTATTAACTTATTGTGTTTGATCATTCATCTTAACCTACCTACAGACAATCATTTTTGTTTGAAACACATAAAGATATCTAATATCATAAAATGATGGAAGATAAAGACTGAACTTAATTCATTCAAGATTTAGTGACAATATCTTCGTTCATTGTCAAGTCTTTTTTTACATTGTTTCCTTAACTACTAGAGCATTGAAACAGTCACGGTTAGATTATACTTGGGTGACCAATTAGACACAGTTAATCAGCTTAAAGTGCAATAGACAAGAAAAGTTGCTGTTTATTGTTACACAAAACTCCCATAGTATCTGAAGAATCATTCATTAATTTAAAAAAAAAACCTGGGGCATTCTGCCTTATCCTTAGCTAAGCAGAGCTTGCACTATGGAGTCGAGATAACTGATGTACTATTACTAAATAGAAGCCACGAAGTTTGGAATAGGAGTCAAGATATTTAACCTTCACGCCAAGTGGAAAATGAAGATTCAGGATATCAACTAGTCTGTATATAGTCTCCAAGTACCCACTGTTGTTTCAGCACAAATATAACGCTGTGCACGGCACTTAGTAGTACCTACTGGCTGACTACCACCCTCAAATCGGTTTGGTAGGTACCAAAAGCTGCATTTTAGAACAATTTCCCTTCTCTGAGCTTTGTGTGTAAATTTGTAGAAGTACAAATAAACGTTTTGAATTCAAACTCTTTAGTATCTACTGATATCAAAATAATATGCTTTTCTATAATCTATGCCATAGATAGAAGAATATTCATAGCAATTCAATAGATCAATGAAAAATTGTAGACACATAGACAATCTACAGACAGATTAATAAGCAATTCTAATCGTCTCATTATCTGCACTATTATTCCCAACACACACAATGGATACGAATAACAAGTTATAATATTAATTAGAATCCTGTACGTAGAGGGTATACATGTTGATTTCGAAAAAGAAAACAAATTAATGGATCTTACTAAAACTTTAATGTCGAATCATATGCTGATGGAAAGACGTCATAGTGAGGTGTACCTGGGGGTAATGATAAGCTTTCGAATTCTAAAAGCCTAAATATTGATCAGTTCCACGTAAATGATTAGCCACCCCGAAGACAGGTATTTGATCGTCACGATTGGGTACTCACTATTGTCAATGTATAAAACAACGAGATTACGAAAGCGATTTCGATCTTAACATATTCCGGCTCTGACATCCATACAAATGTAGTAACGCTTTTTTTGACGAGATTTCTCCATATTAATGGATCTCTAATCTTCAATTCTTGGAGAAATCCTTTAGGTATACTGTTTTCTATAAATACACAGATCGATTTTTCAGCAATATTGATGCAGGTGACCTAATCGATAACTTTAAGATTTTTTTGACCTAAGTAAAGGTTCATCAAATAAGAGAATGTGGGATTTCCCAAATCGGGGAAAGTGATATTCAATTTTACAAGGTTAATACCTCTGAACTATGGGTGTGGTTTTGGAAACAAAAACATATATTTTACTACTCAATAACCTCTTTGTGAGATTATGAAGATTTTGAAGTAATTATCATATCATCTTGATAAAAATATGGCTTTTGCAGAAGAAGATGATTACAACCCTTAGCTTTGTTGATTAATTATTTTATCTATACTTGTAACAGTCATTTAGAGAAATCCTATGCTCATCTTTTATCATTCTACATATCGAGAAAAAAAAGTTACTTTATGAATTGGTACTTGCTAGAATCCCTTGTAAGTGTCTTAATTAAAATGTGACCTGAGTTCAATGAAGAACGTGAAAGCTAAATTGGATTCAAATAGTACCATTCATTGAACATCAGGCATCGTGTTACTCGTTTGCTCTAAATTCTCTTAGGTCTTATTGGAATGTCACTAAGGTATACGTTCAGGTCGATTATTTTATTAGAGACAGTGGGGCGTGACAGAACCAGGAGTCGCACGCCAGTGTAAACCGTCACTAATTTGTACGTAAACACCAGACATGCTGTCAATCAATATGAGCCCGTTGCGCTCAAGGTGCGCGCGCCCCGCCCATAACCCGTACGCTCATTCACTGATACGTATACATTTTAATATTCAACAACCAGCTAAACACGCAATGTTCACCTATTAACGGTCCCGAAGTAATAATTAAAAACCATTACGCGAATTGGGAACAAAACCGCAACAAGCCGCATCTCCACAACTGGCGCGCATCCAACCTACAACTCACTTATTATATTCTATGAGCGCGAGCTATAAACGTATTCCTGAACATATCACGTAGTCGACTACTAGCAATTTCAACCAATCAGGTCGCGACAATTCAACTTAATAGGCTAGGCCACGCCCAATCACGTAACCGCCTATTACGGCCCGTGTAACGACGCAGGATTTTAGCTTCGCGATGACGTCCGATCGATCCGTGTCCCTTTCGGCAGTGGAGCGGCGTCCCTCTCTAATAGCCGAGCGCATGCCGTACAGGATGTCTAGGCTGAGTGTGATAGAGTCGCGTTTGGCGCGTGCTTGGTTTCAGTTGCACGTCCGAGGTCGAAGGAGGGGGACGCATGCAACTGTTTTCGATAATCGGCCGCGCGTTCCGTACGTGAAAATCGGACAGTATCCCGCCAGTCACGTCCGCGTAAAAACGGATATATGCCCAGAATATTTATTAAGTGGGTGGCTGTGCGTGACTTTTCCCTTGTGAATAGCCAGCCACGTAAATGATCGCCCACGAAAATAGAGCGGACGTTTGTTTGATAACTGAAAAAGTCTTCGGCCTCCTGAAGTAGCGGTGTTCCGCCCCGACTTGTGAGCAAACCATCCGTGACAAAACAAACTCCATAACTTGAATCCAAGACTGTGTGAATGAAAATTAACTAAAATAGACTGTCAACAAATAAATTTCAAACGGAGTGGTCGTGTCATTGTGGAGTGAAATAGAGACAACGGAACGATTTTGATCTTTAATTCGAAATTTTATAATGATGTGTGTGGGAACGCGGGAACTTTTGTGTAGAACTGTTAAGTTGGACTAAAGTTCGTTTTTGGGAATAAGTGTTTAGTGACAATGTTGCCGTATCAGGCGGTAGCTATGGACTACGCGGTGGCCTCCGCTGGTTTCCACCATCATCAGCGGCCTGGCGGTTTGCCTGGAGTGATGGGCCTCCCCGGGCCGGGGGCTGGCCTCAATCCAGGCCTGAACCCGGGCTTCACCCATTCCTGGTTCGTAACAAGCCCGGATATCTGTCGGCAGCAACAAGCATCCAACCAATCGCATCTCGAACCTGGGCACGTTTCATTTTTTCTTTATATTTTTATTTTTAGTTTAGAGTTATTTTTTTTCTAAATTATTTAATGGCTGGTTGACTGCTTATTTTTTTTTTATAAAAAAATAACATTCAATAAGTTATTGAATTCAAACGACATGATATTACTCTTTTTATTGCTTTTTCTTAATTTGCGTTTATTTTATCGATGTGCTTAAATAATTGGTGCTTTTATGTATAGAAAGGGTGTAAATGTTGTTTGATTGTTTAATATTTCGTTCTACAATTGGAATTGTATGATAATGATGTGTACTTATCTTATTTCAGGACATAAATGCTCTCATATATTTTTTATGTCAAATAACTTAAATTATGAAATAAAACAAGATAATAAAAGTTTTAAATGTCCACGCGTATACCAGCGAAATTACTGACGAAAATATTTCCTGATTTGTATCTTGATGACATTGTTATACTGGTTTCTAACATACTTTTTTACTAAGCCGTCACAAGTTACCTCATCTCATGATAATGGCTAAAAGAGGCGTACAGGAAGTAATAATATTTTATTGTATTGTTCTAGTCACATACACGTTTATGATTATTGCGATAGAACAGGAAAAACAAAGCTTTTGGATTATAAAAAGATATTTTGATGATTGAAAACGTAAATGTCATTAGGTACGTCCGACATTCTTGACTAACCTTTAGCCTAACAAAGTTTTAGTTTAAAAAAAAAATTATAAAAAAATTTTTTTTTGCTATATTCAAACGTTTAAATAACCAAAAACTGTGGCATGCTCTAATAAGTTCAAGAAATGTTTTTTTTTATATTTGTTTGTTTATACATTATTCCCTCCAAAATAAAAATATTTATGGAGAAATTTCTAGTTTTTAGATTAAATCAATATAATCTCCTTATTTCCCTTAGACTTTCCAATAATTATGGAAGTATGTTACTCAAGACACATCAAAGAGCTTGCGCAGATTTCAAAGCCAAGTAGAGCTTAAAAAGAAGCTTATAAAACAAAATGAACTTTACATTTCTTTCATTTATCCATAAAATAACGTCAAAAAAGTAACTAAATTATCAAAACATTTGATTAACAATCTATTTACACCGTAAAAGTGTATAAAAACTGTTTGAAGGGCAAATTTGGAATGTTTTAAATAAATATAACAACGAATGCAAACGTTATTAATCCAAGTGAAACAACAATAGTTGTAAGTCGAGGACCAGAACTGGTTTGTATAAATTAAGATGTTTATCGTGTCATGACAGTTGAGCCTTATGCCACAGTTGAGCTACAAATATTAAGACTGATAATTATATTGCCTTAAAATCACTCTAAGCTACTGTATTGTATCTTATTGGACTCTTATTGGAGTTCTTGCTATATAAAGGTAGTATAATGTCTTCTAGAGGAACATGAAATTTCGGTATTCTTTCAATATTCTATAGAATATTAGATGAAGAAGAATTTAATAGAATTAGCATCGGACAGAATCGCCAATTGTAATATATGTTTTAATAAATCAATCAATTTCTTTAGTGATTGCGTATTTATTGTCGGAATGATGATTTGGAAAGAAACTTCAATAGTAAAGTTATACATTTATTATTAAATTCTAATATACCTCCCCTTTTTTCTTCAACGTAGAGATCTAAATCTGGCTTAACTCTATAATTTAAACAACAGCATAAAATATCATTACATCAAGTTCACCTTCGTAATTTGTCGTTTTCCCAGAAACAAGAATTATTCTCGTAATGAGGTTTATGTATTTTGTATTAAGTTTAATACAAATAAATTGTGTTTTGCCATTTTGTTTCAAATGTTAATTGGGAAGAGACGAATGATGTTTTCAGTATAATTTGAGGAGTTCCCATGACTATTACGAGTGGTTTACTGCTTGAAGCAATTCTTTCTATAGGTAATTGTTTCTTTATTTATTCAACTAACGAGATGGTAAAAAAATATATATTTAGATAATCTACGAGATTTTGTTGGATACTAAAAGTTATAGTTTGCAAATTTATTTGAACAATTTTGATAGTTTAATATTAATAATGATTTCATCAAAAAAAATTAACAAAAAGTCAGTCATCTCATCATCTTTTTAATCTATTTTCCTATACTCAATCAATACCTCCGCCAGTTTTTTCTTCTCAATCATAGCCGGTATCTCGTTACAAAATAAAAAAAACCTATCGGATTAATTATTAGAAATCATTATTGTACTATTATCTCTGGGAGCTGATTAAAAAAATCTGTTACAAGGATTGACTAAACATGAGCCAACACGGACAGAACGGCGGACAATGGCTAGTATCAATAATATAGTTATGAAATAGTCGCTATTTGTTGTCACGAACAATATCGAGAATTGATTATGTTTTACAAAAAGTAGGTTAAAAATTTATATAAATAAAGTGATCAAAAGAGTTCTTGGCAATGAACTATAATGAAAAACGCATTCATCCGTATTAATATAATAAGAGTGAAACGTTGTTCGTTTATTACTTCATATTTAACGGCTGGGCGGATTTTGATAAAACGCTGTGTTTGTATAGAATGTTATTGTACTTATTTACTAAAAAAAAACATCACGCAAGATGATAGAAACTCGTTTGGTTTTTTTTGAGAAATATTTCGAAACTTGAAATCAGCAATAATTTTATATTAGTTGAGTACTTAATTCATACTATGCCAAGGTCTTAATTGATTGAGAATTCTCAAATAATAGGTATGAATTTAGAGATACATTCTATATTTGGATATACAAATAACTAAAGAATAACCTTACATAAACAAGCAATACAATTGTAGAGAAATGAATCAATTAAAAATACATAAAATATCAAGACCCATCAATCGTTGTAACGCCGCGTAACATCAAAATCTGGTTTCATTGACGGCAATTCAGTGCGTCCAGTTATTGCGTACACGCAGAGTAGCCGTAAACTTGAAACGCGTTCGCAACTACGCAACCATTTCGGCAGTGGACCTTGTACGGTGATTGTGTACAAAAGGTGCACTACTTTCGTTCATATACCTAAATAATATATGTCAAACAAAACTCAATTGTAGAGCAAATCATCTAAGTACAAATACCAGGCTCACACGGTTTAGTATATATTTGAAAATTAGTAGGTACCTCAACCATAACATAAAAATATAAAAAAATATCACTATATATTAGGGTAGATTGTCATAGCCAAGATTGTGATTCCTATACATTGGGATTGAATTTTTAGTGAGGATCATCAATTTGAAAATCTGTAGCCAAGCACCATTGTGTAAAACAAAACGTAATGTATAAGTCAATCCATTGGTTAAAAAAAAAAAAATTGGACGTTAGTTCAACAAATAATTTTCGTAGCTAGATTTATAAACCTTAGTAAGGGGACTATAAAGCATCTTAAATGTTCTAATATACTATATATGGAGATTAAACTATTAGTTTTCTCTTAGCAATCACTTAAACGAGAATTACACCACATGTAGACTACAAATAACCACTTTCATACACTTTTCTCCAAAACATTTTTTTACCAAATCCTCCACAAAAACAACCTTTTGACTCAATCTCAAGACAAGAACCCTTTCACACTTCATCAAAATTTCTAAAGCAGACAAAAAAGGCATAGAATTTTTATAAAACAATAAAAAAAGACTACATCCGTGGACAAAAGTATTTTGATTGAAAAATAAAGAGCGGAACTAAATCATATGTTACGGAATCTTGTATCATGCGTTTATAACGCTCTTGCAAGTCACAGCTAATAATCACGCCTTACTTATCCGGCTCGAAGGACCAAGCTTTGACAAGCAGATTAATATCGATAAGTGGTTAAAATTGCGGAAAAATAGGAGAAAGGAAAAGTTACCTATATTTAGTTGAAATTTAGTTCTTATTTAAGGTATAAGAACAACTATTAAAATTGATAAAAAAGCTAGCAAGGATAATAAAAAATATCACATCTGTAAAATTTTTTTTAGCCCAGAACTTGCTTAAATACTGTTAATCTAACTTTAAAAAGTATTTTGAGATGCCTGTCTTTTGTATGCACGGTCTAACTAAATTCTAAAACGAATTGACAATTTTGATCCGGTTGTCACTGATCCACGTTAAATTGCCATAGTTTTTATTTTAAAAAAACATCAGAGCCACGAGGCGCTTAGCAATAAAAACAAATACTACTGAAATCATGCTTGACTTATTATATTACCTTTTGAACACAAAATTCAAAGAATATTCAAAATCACAACAAGTAATCGATTCGCACAAAATCATAAATAAATCGATTCCGAATACAATAAGAATAATTTACAGAAAGAAACTATCGAATGAAATATCGATACCGCCCATTAAACAGTAACGAAATATCCAATATTTACGATCGTAAAAATCGATTTCAATCGTTGCACCTGAACTTACAAAAAAGTCCCGACCGCAGTCGATTTGAGGGTAAAAAAGCTTTTATGCCGAAGAAACCGCAATTAGAGTTGGTAATAACATATTACCCAGATTTGATGTCTTAAATGGGTAAAAATTGGATAATCTTGATGTTATCTGTTTAAATGATGACAGGTAAACAATAATAGAAATAGAAAGTCGACACCTCAGCCCGTTCAATCTCATTAAAAAAGTGCATATTTTTTTATTTACGCTCACAAATATGATGATTACAAGTGGTCCAAACCCAACCGTTATTCATAAAAAATACCGGCCAATTGTGAGTCAGACTCGCGTACCGAGGGTTCCGTACAAACTTTTAGGTATGTAAATAGTTTGTTCATCATGGGAATCGAGTCTCGAAGATTTTTCCCCTTTTCTTCAGATTTTGTTATTTTTTTGTGATGTAACTATAAATTTACGGTTTTCGGATTTCTTCCTTTATTTGTGCTACATGGCCTTGCTTCTTGCCAAATTTCATGATTCTAAGTCAACGGGAAGTAGGTACCCTATAGGTTTCGATTCCCTTGCGATCGTCAAAATATTCGGCATAAACGGCCGTATCTTTTGATTGCGTTGACTTAGAAGGTAATTTTTTTTCACTGCTCCAATGGATTGCAAGCTTGAGTATTTGATGTTAATTTCAGCTTATTACCTCTACGCGTTTCTGAGAAAAACGGTCTTGACAGACGGACAACAAAGTGATCCTATACCCCTATAGGATCCGTATTTTTTTCTTTTGAAGTACGGAACCCTAAAAAGAAAGAAAAAATCTTTCTGCTCTCCTTCTCCGTATAAACTTTAACTATGCCATTTCACACTCCTCCGTGTGATCAATCTTTCTCTTCAAGAATGTATACAGGGTTATTGATAAAACTCTAATAAACATGCAGGACTCTATTACTAAAATCATAAACAACAACTTTTGCTCTATGACTTTTTTACAAAACAATACATTTACCGAAAACAAACTTTCAATTCCGTTGTTCTATCTAAAACATTTAAATTCTGTGTTTTGTTGTACCTACACCGTGCACTGTCGCTCAGTCTTTTGTTATGCGTAGAGTTCGGAATATTTAGATAGAGCGTTGAAAATAAATATTTTTATTTTGGTATGTAAGTCGTGACAACAAAACAACAACTTGTCGTCAACATAAGTTGTTGTTTCTGATGTTAAAGTTTTATCAATAACCCTGTTAGATAAATTATAGTTATATGCAATGGAACAACACTAAAAATAGTTATCTTTTAATTGAACCGGATTATATACCTGGGTAAGCTGAGACCTAGGTACAATACAATACTATTTGGGCAAAATCGATTTTGCTAAGTGAAGTTTTTGCTCACATTTTTTTTATTATCGGTATAAAAAATGCTTATTTTTCTCAGTTCAAGCAACTTTCCTTAAAGAAATGAAGATCAACAAAAAACCCAATATCAAATATCCGGGTTAATATTAAACTTTGATAATGAAAAGTATCAACTATGGTCCATCCAGAATAATATGCACTCGTTAAATAGATTTTCTAATCGATTTTAAACTTTAACCCGTTGCAATAATGATTTTTGTCAAGTTATCAATCGTCATATTAGAATGGTAGAGTCAGTCGGCCCTTTTTGAATGTATGGATCTATTACAATAGGTCTTGCTTTTTTTGCTTTATAGTATACAGGTTGCTCAAAAAATGTTGTCATATTGTCATTTTCATAAAGCGGCGCAATTCTATAAGATTGTAATGATCTTTTCTCAATTATTTTTTTATTCTAAATTAAATAAAGACTTGTGGAATTTACTAATTTTGTTAGTCACGCAATTAGCTGTAACATATACATAATATACCTTAAGTAAGTGCACTAAGAGAGAGACACTAGAGTAATATCTAACTCTTTCCTACTTGCATCGGTGCTGCCTCAGTTATTGGCTGCTAAGCATGACTCTTTTTTATCTATAACTTATTTAAAAATTAGCCTTACTAGACGTCCTCAAGCAATATAAATGAAAAATAAATTATTGTCATTGTAGAGTTAAGGTTAAGGTTGTTGGCACTGTAAATAATTTTCTTAAAAATTATGTCTCATAATCGGTTTAAGTTTTTTGTAACTGTTTTACAAAAAACTTAAACCGACTTCAAAGTACACTAAGAAGTAATCAAATCCTGATCAATGGGACCAAACGGGAAGGTGTACGCTTTCAAATAAAAAAAGAATTTTCTAAATCAGTTAATAAATGACGGAGTTATGAGGTAACAAATAAAAAAAAAACAACTGAATTGAGAAACTCCTCCTTTTTCGGTCGGTTAAAAAAAAAGAAAAATGTGACATTTAAACTCATAGACAATGAAATTTTAGAAATTTCAAATTTAGATTGCACATCCTGTATCGTACAGTAGTCAACCTCAATCAGCTGCCAAATGCCGAGTCACTGCGATTCGCCGCGCCCTCTATCCATTCCAGTTTTTACAGCCGACGGACCGACGGACATACTTTTGATATTAGATAGTTTATATCAGGTATCTATATCGCTAATTGTGTAAACTGAATAGCTCAATGGTTGGGTGCTGTAAACTAAAATAACAATGTGACAAGTATTTTGGGTATTATCCATTATTTTCAATCTATAAAAAAATGCATTTTTTTGTTTGATTATTTTATTTTCAAATTAAGCACACAGTGGTTTGATAATTTGCAAGCTGGGACTTAATAGATTGAGTTTGAGTTCAAGAAAATCGTAGGCAGACTTCTTTCCGAATAAGAATTAATTAAAATCTAACTTATTATCATCTTATAGGTAGGTGTGGACCTTTTAGGACTTTGTAAAAACTTTACTACGAACTTTCACACACCAGCTACATTATCTGTCATTAGGGAATCGAATAAGACTGGAAAAAAGATTAAGAAATAACCATTCGATTTATGTCTGCGGTTCAAACTTGGCCTTTTTGCTGCAGGTGAATTTTTAATAATTCTGTTATTGTAATATTTTGATGCGAAGTGGAAAAGAAATAAGATTTTTTTGCAAATATAAACTGAATGAGCATTCAGCAAATGATAAAAAGTTAAATAATATTACATCTTGTTAAATTATAAAATGCTTTAATCAAACACCGTGTAATGCGATTCGATGAGTCTTTTTTTTAATAAAAAAATACTGTTTTACTTAGATACGAGTATTTGCGACGAATCTAGAATCTGGACACTAAATTTAATTTGACGATGTTTTTTTACAGTTTTTTGATCTAACATCAATCATCAGTAAGAAAATATTTATTTCTGGCTTCTGCCCATTTTTTACCGTGTTTTCAAGATTACTAATATTTCCCGGGTTAAAGTATTATATGTTTCATTTGTTCAGACATTACGGCGTGATAGATTAGCAAACATACGCAAACATTCGCATTTAGAATATTAGTAGATTTTACTAATAACATTCTAGATAAAAAAATAAAACTGACATGTAAAAAAAAAAAAACATTTTAATATAATCTTTCCAAATAAAAAAAACATCGGTGTCACAAAAATTCCTATTTTAATTGACATTCCAGGACTAAATAGCAACAGTAGGGTGACTGTGATCGATCAAAACCCCGGTCAGTTCGGATTAACTACGGGACAAGACCCGAAAATGATCTATTATATCCCCCTTTACCTCATCAATGGACTTTTGTGCTGACCCTTGTTGTTTTAATTCTTTCTTTTAGGGTTGAACGGGTACTAGTTAGGGGTGACGGGTATTAAACGCTCCTTCTTATATGTATGTATGAGAGACTTGAGATTAAGAGACGATACCTAGGTACATATATTTTGTTTCGAAACCACCAAGATTTCGAATGAAAATATTTTTTTACGATCAAACGTTTTATTGTCATAATAACAAATACAGATCTGCTACAGATTCATTCACCTTTTTTTAAAGAGACTAATCATAATAAAAAAATAAGAAAAAACGTAATAAAACATAAATGGAAAAGCGTAGTGAAAGTACTAACGAACAGTGCTCCGAAACTGCGAGTTACCAGACAAAAACACGGGAAAAATTCTTCGCTCCCGCCCGACGCTCAATCAGGCGTCCCTTTAGTCGATTATTGCAAATAACTATTATTTCCTTTCTCCTTTCAATTGGCAGCCGAATGCAGCCCCGTTTCGCTTTGTATTGCTAATTTTCGCAACGCTAGTTCTATTTAGCTCAAGTAATAATAGTAACGCTTTAGTTAAATATTTTTTATGTTAAATGTTAAGTAAAAGTTACGAATGTAATTTTAAGATTTTCCAAATTATGCTTCTATGTTGTACAAAAGGGGAAGAATGGGAAACATAAAAATTTATGATAATATTAATACAAACATTTGTCCATTGCATATATCCACAAGCCGCAGTCACATGGGGCCGTAAATCCCCGCATCACTATTTTATTCATCAGAAAGCAATCCTCGGCAAATCCCATCTATTGCATTTATGAATGAAACAATTTTCCAGTTTCGCTGCGATTTTGGCAGACAATTTGCTAAGCGACGTCCCACCATTAGTCATACTCGTATCGACGCGTCTAGCTTATTGGTCATTTTTTGTCCGTAAAAAGTGGGATCATTGTCCACTGGGGTGACTAGGCATATGATATCATCTTTTGTTTGTATTTTTTACTATTTATTGTAAAAATGGAATGTTATTTGTATGTTTTTGTTGTTAAAATGTGTTTTGCGACTAAAAACATTTTAAGAAAACTTATTGGTATTCTGCTGTCGTTATGCACCTACTATTGAATATACTAACCTAACCAATTTTAACTCTAAAAAAAATCAATGCGAAAAATTTATATAGGTTAGAAAAACTATCTGATGTGACAACGTTTGGTTTATTCATGTTTCATTGGTATCAAACTTTACGTTATACAGAACACTATTCAGATAAATTTATTGCTTCATTACTCGAACAAGCAAAACATTCAATCAACACCTCGGACCTTTCCCATTTGTATTCCTTGTGCGTTTCAAAGGAAAATTGGATATGACGTGATTATTAAAGTCCGTCTAAAGAGCGGCAATTTGGCGAGCGTACAAATCGTTCGTCCCAGCGGGCATGGGGCCGGTTGGGTCGGCCCAATCGGCTGTATTTATTTTTGTCCAGTATTTTGTTGAATGCAACACTGTGCATTACAGTTTTTACAACTATATCAGTCTTTACTCATAAAACTCTACTCAACTAATAAGCTGTTAAATGGTCACATAAATAATGTCACCTTACTGTCACTGTCAAACAATGTGACGGTATTTTCATGACAACTTAAACAGTGTTTAATGAGCAAGAGTGTTAATCTACATTAAATGTGGCTTGGTTTAATCTAGTGATCAACATTAAAAATGGAATTTGTACTTTTTGTAGAAACTCCTAATAAATGTCAAATTGATAAGTTTGTATGATAGCTGTAATTTTGAGTTAAGCTAGGGATCTCCCACCATGATGCGTGTACTAGAGACGAAAACAGTGACAAATACCCGTGGCCCGTGAATTTTGAAAATCACAACCGAATGTCAGCGGCCGTCAGTCCAATATCGAGTCCATACCACAGTCCTAAATGATAAGACAATACATTATATGTCATCTGTTGGTAAAACGGTACCACCAACTGACACGCTTTAATATTATGGAATCTGATGAGCAATGCGTCTCTAGAAGAGGGCTGTACTTTTTAATCTCTTCTCAGTTTAAGTGCATTTTGAACCGGTGGTAAATTCAACTGTTTGTAACAAATTAACGTTCATTAAGTGCCTTATCAGGGCCTTAACTGAATAAATGACATTTTGATTTTGATCTAATGCTGTGTGGAGTCACTGAAGCGTTAGGCATCTCTTAGCTATCTGGTAAAAATGGGCATTATACTTTTGAGTTTCTAAATTTTTAGCATATAAAAACCTTATGCCCCCCACACACGGTGTAACGCAACAGTCACGACCCGCTTGGACACCTCTAGGAAATTCGCCGAGTCACATTAAACTCATCTCTGGGGTGCGAGCATAGTGAAATGTCCGTCCCGTGAGACGATGCCCTCAGATCATTTCCGAAGTGTAGGCGACAAGACTGACATGTCTTGACCCTTGAGTATTATTTTTTTGTACTATTACTCGTTATGTATGATAAAGATCAGGGTAGTTAATGACGTTATATCAAAGTTACATAACTTTCTAGAGCCATGCAGTTTCCTTCAAGCCTTTTGTGTTTATCATCTTAGGTTTCATTATCACTTACTATGGTGAGATTGTTGTCAAACACAAGCATATTCATAGTGAAAAAAGAATATACCTAGTAATAATGGCATATAGCTACCTACTCGTATATGCTACAGTAGCTACCTATCATACGTATTTACATATCCAAACTGATGAAGAATCCTTTTCCTTACTAATATCATAAATGCGAATGAATGAGTTTGTATGTTTGTTTATTTGTTTTTTTACACTTTCACGCCTTAACTACTCAACCGATCACGAATAAATTTAACACGCAGATAGTCTACGGTATGGAGGGATTTATAGGGTACTTTTTATCCCGGGAACGCAAGTAACACCGCGGGGGACAGCTAGTCATTAATAAAGCGTCAGCATTATATTATATTAATATTTTTTTAATTTAATAATTTATTTATCATTGTATAGTTTTATTATGTCAAGTCTTATAGATGTATATTTTTTTATCATATATTAGTGTAAGTGGTGTTTACCTTTATTAGTTGTGCATTTGATCTTGTTATTTTTATTTATAATGTCGAACTATAATGTGAACCTTAAATAACTCAATAAATAAAATCATAGCTTATAGAAAATAAATTTGATTATATCCTAATAAATAAAATAAATTACCACGTACGGCTGTAGTCAAACACAATCGCAAAAAATAACCTGAAAGCCAACAGACATTTTGAATGCGATAAATAAATAATGATATCAAGATCTATCAATCGCTCTACACTTTTTCATAAATGACATTTGCTTTGAAATCATTGACCGACGTGACCCGTACTTTGACACGCTGTTCCAACGTATTTTTTATAAGAATTCGTGATTTTCACACAATAATGGATGACAAAGTTTTTGTCACCCTTTTATGTCCGTAAATAATTATTATATTGATTTGTTTAGTAAAAACAAAACGGAATTTTGACAGCAGATTAATTTACAGACTCATGAAGATTTAATTTTAATTTTACTAGGCCGCGTCTAAACTCCTTCTGGAGTGTCTCGATAGCTAAATATCGCAAATTCTATTAATATTATATAATTATCTATATGTATGAGGCGTGTATAAGATAGCTCAGCTCAGTGGTTTGGAGGTAGAATGCTATGACAAAGGTCGCTGGTTCAAATCACTAGCGTCCAATTTATTTATTGCGCGGACCAAGATGTCCAAATTGTGAAAATGGAAATGAATAAAATTAATAAAACATAATGTAAAAAGAGTACGGACTACGTGTCTGTAGTACGCAGTTAATTTAATAAAAAAATACCCTAGTGTGCTCAAGTGAAATCAATACTAACAAATCCATTGAAAGCTACTAGTCACTGAGAAGTTATTTACAGATATCTCTAAATCAAGAAAATACCTTCACTTATTTAACTTCACGAAACTTTTCAAAAGAAATTCACACCCCATGATAAAGGGTCGGCTAGGTTTCTTTAAAAGCCCAGACATTTGAACCCTTGGAATTTAGTCAACCGTCCAGTCCCCCGGGTCTTTTGGAGCCCACGGTCACTTACAAGGAAATTCGTATGAATTGATGTGTTCGAATTATTTTGTGTGAATACGTGATGCTTTATTAAGGAATATATCTACACTGATAATAAAGAGAGAAGATTTGGATTTTTTTATTTTTATTTGTATTTAATAAACTCAATAACTACTGACCAAATATGAAAAAGTTTTTCACCAGGAGAAAGTTACATTTTCACTGAGTAACATAGGCTATATATTATTTGCAAATAAAAATAGAGATCCCTAGGAAAACTCCAATAATGTAACCGAAATTTCGGGCCCCGGGCGACGTCGGGTACAAACAGCTAGTATTTTAAACGTTGACTTAAACAGTACTAATAATTTTTTATTTTACATTTTTGCTCATATTAATTTGCATTATATTATGCACCTTGATTCGAATTTTAATCTATTAAAAATAACAACCGTATTTATTTTGTAAAGAATTAATTTAACATTTAACAGTAAAATAAATCTATTTAGCAATTATACATTTGACTTTAAACAAAGGTACCATATTAACAAAAAAAAAAAATATTATTTTTAACATATCACCAATAACTAAATTATCCATAGACATTCAATATAAGTAAGGTGATAATCTAAACGGCGCCTAATGACGATACGTATAAATACGAAGGGCAAATCAACGAGGGTGACTCAATCGGCCTTATTTGACGTAGGAAATGAAAATGTCTACTTATTACGCTTTGAGATTATTTGATATTGTATATCAAATATGATATTTATGTTGCATTGTTATACTAATATATCACGATCAAGGGGATCATTGAGTTATTGTAAGAATAATTAAATACATACGGCCTTATAAAACGTTTTTCACTTAAACACTGTTTAAGTTGTCACATATTTGTCAATCACTTTATCGTAACGTAACGTAACGTTACATTGGTACATACAGTTGAATTTATCACCGGTTCGGAATACACTTAAACTGAGAAGACTCCGGCAAGAAACTCAGCAAGGTGTTTTTTTTTCACATGGTAAGATTGTGGTCAAACACAGGCCTTGTAAAAATATCTATATCAACGTAACTGATAAATTCAATAATTTTATATCTCACACAACTTATAAGTACAAAAGAGAGATAGTAAATATAATAATGTCTTTTCAAAGCAAGATTCGCTGAGAATGATACCAATAATACGTACTTATAACCCTTACGTCGATAATAATTCTGAAAAATATTAAAAAACATATTGTGGTTCAAAATACCCCTTAGATTTGAAGTGAGTAGTCACTCAGTGATAAAACCACTTCACTTTGACAATAAAGTGTCATATTTGAAAGGGTTATTATATTTAATGGTGATATTATAAAGGTTTTTTTTTCACTTGTAATGACGTGATATATAACGATTATTATTATAGATATTGTAATTGTGAAATGTCAAGAATATTTTAGAACTTCTTATTTAAATGAATAAGTTATAAATACACATTTTAATTTAATGGATTTGGATGATGGTGAAAAAACCAAAATGAAAATTTAAAAAAAAAAGTAAAAATAATCTAGTCACTTTTTAGGTATTGGAATTAATCTGACCGCAATTTTAAGAAGTAAGATAAAATAAATTGAATGATTAAATAACTGTATGTAACTACGGAAGTATTTTAAATCCCCCATCGATTTCTTTTCATCACAACCGTTACATTGATCACCAATAACTTTAAACCGCAACAATAAAACGCACAAAAACCAATGTTTAGACTTGAGGCCATTCATGCAGAAAATACTTAAAAATTCCCATGCTCGGTCTGAGAGACCGACATCGGATTTAAAGGTTCGGTATTAAGCGCGCCGTTTGAGGGTTAATCGTGAAGGTGTCGACCTTTGTAACCCTTCAGAGGTGACGGTTGACAATTATAGGCTGGGTCTAATAAACCGAGTGTTGATTCTTTTGCTACCTGTAGTAATCTGTCGCAAGTGAGGGGTTAATAATGACAGATGGGTGATATTTTGGTGTATTATCGATTGTATTGGTAACAAGGTGTTCGTTTTTGTCACTTTGATTATCAATAAGTGCACAGAGGATCTATGAATAAGATATAGTATTAGTAGTAGCTGTGACCCGTGAAATTTGTAGAGTACTAGATTTCCACGCGGTTCAATATTTTACACATTTGAGGAGAGATTTTTCAATATAATAAACTTTCAAAAATATTTATTGACGAATGTTTTTTTGTGCTGTGATTTCACGTGATTCTTAATGCCGGTTTCTAGAAGACTAATAATGTTATCTCTTGTTGAAAGTATATCTGTCATTGTCAATGACGTCTGAAATGACAAAGACGGCAACAGTTTTGGTTATAGATTTATTTTTATTTGGCTTTCAGATACTGGTAGTTAGATAAGTACACAGATATAAATCTAAATAGATAACGCAAGTCCCTCCATCCGTATGAAAACCAAGCGTGTCACTTTTTTGTACCTACTATTATTGTCACAAGATTGACAGGTTGGCATTCGATTTTTAACGAGAAAATGAAGCTATCCTATTTGTCAGCTAAACACATCCCTCGCTACGCATCTCTGGTGGACATGCATACATGTGCCTCTAAGCTGTCCATGCGAAACAGTTTCAAAAGACACGCGTAGTATACACTCGCGTCATCTATTTAGATGCATATCCGTGGTTTAGTAAATACCAAAAACTGAAAATATATTTTTTATGCTATGTACTTTAACGATTTAGCCTTTATTATGTAGAATGGACAACCGGACACTTACTTATTCCAATTCCTATCAGAAATACGACACTCATTGAGTTTCTTGTCCATCATACTAATGTAGGGACGTTCCAAAATCCCGGGGGAAAGCTAATTCCCGTCCCCGGGACAACTCAATTTGTCCCGTACGCATTAACCGTAACTATTGCGACACGGTTGCGCAATGGTCGTCTTTTTACGACCGTTCCTGAGTTCGATTCCAAATATTTTTTCTTCGGACTCCTATTTTCAATTTGCAGGAAAATTCCTTTTGTATTCTACCTGTTAAGCAAACGTCGACTGTATTCTGTATTGATAAGGTTGATTTTCATTTGACGGATATTTGAAGTTTAGGTCGAAGTCTACTCAATCATCACTGACCGATACGTTCTCCCGTCATTTGATAAAATATCTTAATGTTTAGGGCGTAAGGTTTAGTTTTCAGTGGTTCAGTGGTAAGGGTCAAGGCGTTAGTGCCGTATTGTGGGTTCGATTCCCAGGTGTGCAGGGCGTCGGGCCACGTACGCTGATACTTAAAGACAGCCACTTCTAAGATGAAGGGAGGTTCGTCATAAAATTGGATGGAACAAAGTATTGAAGTAGACACTATGTTATTTATTTTTCCAAAAGTAAATGACGAAGACGTGCTGGCAAGTGAGTTATGTTGGTATCTTCAAAATCGAAGCATAGGGCAAGAAACCCGGTTGTGGCCACTTTAAGGATTTTTTTATATAAAAAATTCGCCTTTAATTTAAAAATGAGTATTGTGTTAATTAGTTATATTAATAAAGCAGTTTATTTATTTATCTTATAGGTTTTTTAGAAGTGTATATCGAGAGACAAATATTTTATTTATTATTATTTTTTAAAGATGACAGGTGTAAAATCACTACTGATCCAGTTACAATAGACAATAATCGAGTCAAGGTTCAACGCTTTTTATTGACTTTCAAAATTGCATGTGGCCAAAACCGGGGCTCCTGCCCTATATTGAATTTTCACATGGTAATGGTTCGCTTTGAGATAGCAATTAACTTGTTCCTAATGTATTAAAACTGGCTTCAAATTTGAAAAAGAGTCACCTCTGTGGCAATCTAAGGTTTACCAGTTGATAGATATTCCTAGAAATTATTATAGGATCTTGATGGACTACAATCTCACCATGATAACTGTTGAAGTGATCGAAGGTAGTAAGCTCAGGCCTTTTTAAGGAATGTTTTATCGTCTTGCATATCAATCATAGGTCTTATGGTCGGTAAAGAAGCATGCAGCCCGCTTGATGGTAAGCAGTTACCGTAGCTATATAGACGCTTGCAACACACGAGGCATCACTCACGCGTTACCGACCCTTCCCCCTCCCCAATGAGCTCCGGCGACCTTACTCACGCGCAGGAACACAACATAAAGTTATTTGGCTGCGGTATTCTGTAAGGTGGAGGTACTTCCCCAGTCGAGCTGCTCTTGGAGCGAATAAACGCTATGGTCTACCTCAAACCCTAACTATCCTCGATATGGAGTAGAAAGGTCAGATAAATTAATTCTAAAATACTAATCCATAATCGATACGGTCAAGAAAACAAAACCTTAAAAATTGCCAGGGGCTACCAACCTAATCCTCTGAAAGCTTATTTTAAACAATTTAATTCCCCACCCTCTCTTCTAGAGCTGACCAAGCGACCCTTTAACATTAAATCAAGTCCAATCGTGGTCGGTATTATGCCTTCAGTGTTTAGTACCGTTTATCTAGAAATTTGATCTTATTTAGAAAGGGTTTCTTTACTTTTTAAATGTTATTAGTCCCTGAGCTGCAGTTATTTTGCGATAAGGGTTTCTTTTTGTAATATATCGTTTATTTATTTCGAGATTTGTAAGATTGGGGGCAGTGCACAAATGTTTTAAGTTAATAGTTTAATTTATTGGTTCGTAGTTTTGTTCAAATACAATAAGATATATTAATTTATTGAAGTCTCGATTCAATAGCCATTTATTTTTTATATTATTTTATTTTTGAGCAAGTATTTTCTGCCTCGTAATCTGTCTGCCATAAAAATTCTACTATTTTTCATAATTGCAATATCTAATTTCAAGTTACGTAGACTGATAGAATCAAAATGTAAGTAATACCTACACATTAGCTATTTTGACAAAATGACAAGTTTTACTGAAGGTAAGCTGAAGACCTGAACCTTAAAGAAAGCATAAAACACCCGTCGTTCAATTTTGAAATGGCCTTACTCAGGTGACAATAAAGCCAAGGACTCACGGGACTCAAGGCGGACAGTAATCGCGTTTGATCGTAAAGTCGACATCAAGGGATCGCTTACAGCGCACCTTGGATGAGTAGGTTTAGCACCCCTGGCCGTAAACTTCCAGCTGATGTGCCAAGTATTTAATGTTCGGGTTGCTTTGATGATGTTTTTGAAAGAGGTTTTATTTTAAAATAAACGGTACATTAAATTTTATATTAAGAACGTCGTCATAGATAGCGCACAATAAATTTTAGTGATTACCTACTACTTAGTATTTTTTTATTATTACCAAGTATATTAAAGTAAATAAAATACAGGAAATAAAATATAATCTCAAACACAATCGCCAAAAGGTATACCCAAATACCTGAAACCCGCCATACCATATAACTATATGTCCATTCTGTTTAAAATGTAAATGTCATTTGTCTGACAGATAAAACAGTGGGCTCATTAGCGACCCCGCCCGTGGGTGTGGCGTGGGAGTGGCGTTGTAGTCTACACCCACCTGATGGATGATACATTTTTTTGATTATTTTTATTGTTTTAAAAAAGGTGTCGTAAACATTTTATTAAAAAGTTATAGATATTTATTGTTGTATTTTTTATAAGATTTAAATGTGTATGATTACTATCAAACGTATTTAAAAATACCAAATGATATTGAGCGATACAGGGAATCTGATTCATCGTGAGATGAACTAGTGAAGCCGAGTTTAAAAACTAAATTGATTTTCTAAATTTTATTCGAACCCAAGTAAAAAAGATACACGTTTTAATATAATCAACTTAGCTTGACAAAAGTCAAACACGACTTGAATTCACACTAAACCACAGATTAACAGTTACAGCGGTCCTCACTAAAACCTAAACAAAAAACTAACATCCACTTTTTTCTTTACAGCATCCTCGAGCTACGAAAAGAGAAAAGTAGAGATGCGGCGAGATCGAGACGGGGTAAAGAGAACTATGAGTTTTATGAACTCGCCAAAATGTTGCCGCTCCCTGCCGCTATCACGAGTCAGCTGGATAAGGCATCCATCATCAGGCTGACGATAAGCTACCTCAAGTTAAGAGACTTCTCAGGACACGGGGATCCACCGTGGAGCAGGGATCCACCTCCGTCGAGTAAAGCGTTGAAAGGTTTGTGTCCCCTGACTCTCTATATTAATATTTTTTTAAAATTCTACCACACTTAGGTTATATTTTATTCAGTGCATTTTTTGCACTGCTTGGTTTTCAGAAACACGACCTAAATTATCATAATTTGTTTTTTTTTAATGTATGTCACACCGCTGTCTTAATTCACTTCAAAACTAAATAACTAATTTAAGTCAAGACAAACTAAACCCAGTATTAGTTTAAAAATATGTGCCGAAATTCGATAACAAACGATCCAAATGTTCACCGCCCCTGCGTATAACTATGCAAAATGACTGAGTTGGTTTAAAATAACAGAGGAGGGTCGACAAATCTGATTTGCCTTCGTCAAGTCATTGTCGGTGCTAACCTAGTTACCTCGCCCCTTGTACAGACAGCAAAACAAGTAATTCTATGGTATTATTATTTTTCTTAAATATGTAGTATTCTTTTTTAGATACTATGTTCAAGCTCTATGATTTCATTTATTTGAAGTAGAATCCAATCCATTGTAATAAGGTCAAATTTGATACAATTTGTACTGACTTGAAACCAGTCTTTTTGGTCAGTCGCTTCTCTGAGTTTAGAATATTGGTTAGGTTCTATTAGAAATAACACTTTGAAAAAATAATACTTTGAAATAATTTAAATCAATCTCTCGATAAATAGCCTTAGCGCCGAATCACTCATACCCAATTAAAAAAAATGTTACAATTAAACTGATAAATGTCTTGACTGTCTGACAACTAAAATCTTAGTGTAATTTCAGTATTTGCCGATTAAAATACGGTAACTCCTTACCATCAGGCGGGCCGTATGCTTGTTTGCCACTTTAGAGGTACAAACAAAAAAAAAGAATAGTCATCAAAGCTATAAAATTAAAAACAACTACTAAAATTTTCACGCCCAGTGTGTCAAAACAACTTTTCCTCGGACCCAAAAAACTGCAACTACAAACCAGGGTAAATCACAAACATTGGCAAGCGAGGCGTGCACGCAAATAAATGCGCCTTGGGGACGTGATTCACCACAATATGACAAATAAATATTACCTATTCGCTTTGGGTAAAAAATAACAAATGTTTGTTTTAGTGAGTCAACAAACACATGTGACTTTACGTTTATTGAATGTCGATTTTTTTTTCTTTGTGTAAAGAAAGTTGTGTGGTTTTGACTGTTTCCTGTTAGATGCTATAATGTAATGTAATAATATGTAATATAAGTGTGTAATATACTTAGAACGTGTTTAGCTTAGGGTCTGCTTGTACAAAAGTCACACTCAAGACCTTATATTATGAAATAAGTAACGTAACAATTATAGATCATGCTCTCACCATTTTATTTGGTGAAATAACATGATTAAATGCATTTATTTTTAAATTTAATGAATTATTCTACTGAAATAAAACTGGTCAATAATCAAAAGTAAGTTAAAAGAAGTAAAAAATAAAAAACTGCGTGTTTAAGATATTTTCTTCTATAATTTCCATTTATTATTTTCATGCACATACATCACGCAACATACGTAGACATGACAAAGAGCTTTTTTAACCAACACACTGGGCTCTAAATTCGTAACAAGTGTACCAATAAAACGCCCCAACACAAATCCAATTTTGGCCCCTAATGCGCTTAATGCGACCACGGGGCGAATCAGTGCGTATGCCACTGTCATTTTAACTCAATTTTCAAACAGACTCCTTACCACCTATCTGCCACCTAGTAGGGATGTACTAAAAACTATGAGTCAACAAAAAAGTTTTGATCGTGAATGAGAATACTGGATTTCTGTGCCAAAAAAAAAAATAAAGAAATGCATAGATTTTTTCTCGGCCATTACAGACTTAATTACTACAATTTCGTCAAAAGTTGTATCTTTTTTTTTTACTATTGTTGGCTATATATAGCTCCTAAGACAATTCTTCACCAACCATCTGTTCCCAGACTAAGCAAAACTTGTATTATGGAAGGAAACCAGACCAAATTATCAGCCCTTATTATTACCATTAAAGAAGCCATAAATAATTTTCTACTAAGTGCCTTAAAGGTATAAAAAAAATGCGTACATCCCTAAAATATCTACGAATTCAAATAAAAATATTGGAGACAATAAAACACGAACATTTAGGGGTGTCAAAATTGTCTTACAAAATGTTTTTCTGGGGATAAATTTTGAAGTTGCCGAATGTACTCACGTATGCAATAACGATTTAGAAGGGAGTTACGTGAAATATACTACGGGCGTATCGTAAAAAATTGCCACCTTAAAGCTGGTTACGTGCTTCACATAATGAATTTACGATCTTGGGTATTTTTGTAATTTTTATAGCATCCTGTTACAAAAACTACATATTTATACATTGCCATTTTAAATATCATAAAATTAAGGCACCGATCTCACAGAGAGAGTTCTAGAGTTCATTTCGCATTCACTGTAATCTATGCAGCGCCTATAAAAGTAAAAAAAGGCTATAACGTGTATTGCAGAACTCTAGAACTCTAGACTGCTTGCTGTGTGTACAATAGCGAATGCAGAACACAGAACTCGAGAATTCTTTATGGGATCGGCGCCTAAGTAATATAAATACAACTACCATAGCTATACACTATTGGAATATACGCTACTAAAAAGGTTTTATATTCAAAATCTAAACCTCATAAACTAACTGGATTAACTAACATTCCATCTGTCAACAGGCAAATTGTAAAATACACCGCCGCTATTAAAAATACTTAATTAATTCGTTAGGGCAAGCCCCCAAGCCCCCCAGTGTAACAATACGCCGTGAATTGGGCCAAAATTTTTAATCTAATCAATTAACAATCAGTGCAAGCGATATGCCGCTTGTACTGCTTATTTGGTGAACGTGACTTGGTTGGTTTATTCAAATCGGGGTTCGGTTGACGATTTTGTCTGGCACGTTTAATTGAAGGTACCACTGTGCGTCTTGCGGTTGCTTCGGATTAGTCAACGCTAATTATAATTGTTAATGCATTGCTCAACCTTTTTGCTAAAACTTTCAACAGCTTACCGTTAAATATTCTTATTGGCTAAGTCGTGAAGGATACGTTATGTGAGTAAATCTGCATGTCTGAGTTTTTCGGAGGCGTATAGTCTGTCTTGTAATTAACAGTTTTAAGACCTAGTCGCGTAATCAGTCATGACTGTTCTGAGAATATGAAAAAAACTACGTTTTACTCAAACCTGTGTATGAATTAATTCAAGATGCATCCTATATTAAACCTAAACACGATCCGGCGATCCCCCTTACTCATAAAACGTATTTAACTAATAAACTGATTAAGTGGTCACTTAAATAACGTCAAATTGTTTGACAATTACATCAAGGTGACGTTATTTATATGACCATTTAGATAGTAGAATTAGTTAAATAGCGTTTATGAGTAAGGCCCACGGAGGAAAGAAAGAAAGTAAGGCCAGATATTTTTAACCGACTTCAAAAAAAGGAGGAGGTTCTCAATTCCAAAGGTTTTTTTTTTATGTTTGTTACCTCATAACTCCGTCATTTATTAACCGATTTGAAAAATTCTTTTTTTATTTGAAAGGGTACGCTTCCCGTTTGGTCCCATTGTCATCAAATCAGGATTTGATTACTTCTTAGTGTACTTTGATGTCGGTTTAAGGTTTTTGTAAAACAGTTCAATTATTATTAGACATGACGGTATAAATCTAATACGGTTTTTAACTTTTACTCGGACAAGGCGACGGTATTACTTTAAACTCATAGTGCGCACTTTTGCTGTTTTAAACGTCTCACAAAAAGCAGTTATTATTACGAACAGTAAACGTTCTATGAAATTGATCTCAAACCAATACTAACAAAAAGTGTCAGTAAACCAATAGTCAATTCTTGACATCTAAGGCCCGGTTTCAATAATTTACGGACCGGTATCGGATTTATTAAATTTAAGACTCTTATATCTTTACTAACAATGAAGCAAAGAACTCAAAGCTTTGCATATCAGACCCTCCCATATGGAAGTAGCTATCACAGGTAAAATTAGCTTACGAAATGATCTATATGCCCAGTTTGGCAATAAAAAAACCTAGCATTGGTAAGCAAAACGATTCGTTTTTGTTTATTGAAACCGGGCATAATTTGTCTAGTCCACAAGCCTATGTGTTAGTAGTCAGAAATTATAATTTATGATGTTGACATAAAATGTTAACAACGTCAAATTACATCTATCTAGTGAATTATCTGTGTCATTATGGCGGACTAATTGGATGATAGGCATCATGACGGCTGACAACTGAACTGACGCAGTGATAAATTGAATGCAGTTTAATTATGAATCACTGTAGCTTGTGTAGAGGTATTCAGGGGGCCTACCACAAGCTCTTAAAACAAGGTTAAAATAACCTTATTTGTCTTTTGTCCGTTTTGACGTCGGATGTCAAAGAAAGACAAAAGTCAAATAAGGTTATTTTAACCTTGTGGTTCGCCCTCAGGACAATCTATGGTTTCTATAGCACAAACTCTGCTTAGTTTGGGACCAAATGGCCGTGTTTAAAGAATTTCCCATGATATTTATTATAGGCAATCAACTTTGTGTCATGTTTGTTTTTAACTAAAAATCAATTAATAATCTTATCAATGATGTACCACTGTGCTGGATCGAAACATAACTTTCATTTTAATTTGAATGAATAATAAAATTAAAAATAAAACAAAATTCCAAATAAAAAAACGAAAACAAAGGTAAACACCATATCACATCATAAGTCAAACTGAACGCAATATTTCTCAATACAACACACAAAAGACATGCCAGATAAATTCGACAAATTAACTCCGGGGTAAACACATGTTTCGTTCCCATATTGCCGCTTGGTGGCAGCACGGTTGATTTATAGCAGTAGGGCGGTGGATCTCGCGGTGGGCGGATGTGTGATTTTAACCAGGATTTTGATTCGATTTTTAATATTTCATGAGGTTATATCGAACGTCAAAATGGGACTATTTTCATAACAAAAGTAATTATTGACTTTGGCCGATAAAGCAAACCACAATGTCAATGCCAAAATTTATAATCCATACAACATTTTCTTTGTTCACTTGATATTTGCTTAGTTTTTCTTTGACTTATGTATCTTTTAAAAGTATGTCTATCCTAATAGTTTTAATATTCTAGAGTAAAAATACAAATACAAAACATTTCCCTTGACCAGAAAGGCGACTGTCCAGACTACGTGTTATAATTCACGTAGTTCCCTTAATACAAGTCTGCCGTAAATCATGTGTACGGCACATCTGCCGGCAAAATAGAAAAATAACAATAAATAAAGGGCAAATACGTCCCGGCAGCGCGACGCGGGTTAACACGAGAAATATTGGTGGAAATGTGTTCGGTACTTTCTTACTGTAACTTTTATTTTTGTCAAATATTTTAGCTTTTAGAAAACGGTGTTTAATATTTTGAGGTTTGTTTTATTTTTTTGGGATGAGGTTTACCTATAATGAAAAGAAATACATTGTTTTTCGTGATGCTTTCAAGACTAGCACAACATCGGGAAGGGGGATGGCTTATGCGTGAGTGATGCCCGTATGGTGCAATAAGCGTCCGGCTACGGTAACCGCTTACTGCTAGTAGAACCGATGCCTGTTTGCCGACTTGTATGAAAAAAAAAACGAAGCATCTACACTACTGAGCAAGCTGTATATTTTGGTTTGTTATCACACTTCCTAGAGTTTGTCTAAACCCAAACGCAAGCCCATTCTATAAAATAAAAAACAGATTTTTCATCTTATAAAAACAGTTTTTTATCTTATAAAAACAGTTTTTTATCTTATAAAAACGGTTTTTTTATCTTATAAAAACCAGACCTAAAATTCACTCATTTAATATAAGTTTCGAAAAGGCGCCTATAACCTTTCATCCCAGAAGTATTCTACTCCCTCAACACCCTTGGAATTCCACAGCCACGTCTCAATAACCAACCCTTTCGCTAATCCATGCTGTAATGAACTCCGCGCGTGACCTGCACTTATTAAATACTGCCGAGTTCTGTATCTTAATAAATGATTAAGTGAAAACGTCTTAATAAGTTAATTCTTATTATTTCAGCTCCGATAGGTAACCTTTTTCACACACGTATGATATATTTATTTATTTTATGAGGTAGTTAAATGTCGATATTAACTTCAAGTACAATAACAAAATGTGTACGAGAATCTCAAGCTGATATAAAAGAAGACTATATTCATAAATTTTGACTAAGATCGAAAATTAAACCTGTTTAAATTTGGAATACGACCTATATAGCACAGGTATGTTTTGGAAAGTTCAGTATAAAGAGCGCTAGAATTAAATTGTCATTTAAATATTTTACTGGCTCGGAAATACCATAATAACGGATGTAGATCATCATTGAATCAGACTATGCATTAACTATTAATAAGTATCATGACATACACTGAAAGGTCAAAACGCCATTCAAAACGGTCACAAAACGGCACAGACATTTATTTTCAATCTGCCGTCACTGAAATGCCATTTTTGTGCTTCGTCCCTCATCCGGGTGCATCACAATCATCGCCCCGCGCTTTTCTATATTGACAGTACGTGTTGCGAATAAAGGATCGTTTTCCGGGATTTTGTGCTATTTTTATTCGGTATCGATCTGGTCGGACCGACCCCGCGGCGCGACTGAAGGGTTGGCCGGCCATGTAATTGGCTAGTTACAATTCATTATTTTCCGGTATCGTGATTTTGGTATTTCTCTGTGAATATCGATATATTTATTTTGGAGTGCATTCATTTTTTGGGGCTCTTTTCTAGTAAACTTTAACTAATCATCAGCGATTCGTTGATTCTCTTAAAAAGTGAATCAAAGGTCTATTTAAAAAAAAAACATACAGCAACTTCTATTAGCACCAGATAAATGCTTAAATGTTCAAAACCTCATTCACGCCGTACAGTAAGATCCTCAAAAGTTCATCTCAATAGCACCTAAAGGCGTATCACCCTAAAGTGGAGTGGCCTAACCACAAAGGGCGGTAATTCTTCATTAGAGGGCCCAAGTTCCGGTCAAGTGGCGCCCCCAGGGGTTGGCAATCAACGCTTCTAACTTATATTATTTTTGAGGGAAAGGGCGTTTGCAAAAAAGTTTGAGACCAGTTTTTATAGTCTTTGGAAAACTTTGAAACTTCTCTGAGACTATCTGTAAAGTAGTCTCTTAGTCAGTAATTTTTAAAAAGAAATTCATTGATTGATTGGCGGTTAATAATGGCATTTAAGGCTTTAAAAAATTCAAAAAGTGAACTATTTTTTAGATAATATTCCAACATGCTGAGTTGGAGGACCGATTTGTGGCAATATTTACGTGGCACTTTTTAATATATTAACTTTTTCTGTTTTGTATCTTGTCACAAATGAATTACCTAGTTTCTTTCTTTCATTCAATAATTAAACTATGACTGTTAAAAGATGATTTAATATTATAATTAAGCTGTATATAGTTATTTAAATTATCGGTTATATCGGTAAGATAGAAGATTTTTCTCAAGTTTCTGCCGACCCTCGTATATTAGGCGTGAGGTTTATTTAATTTGGTCTTGTGAAAACATCGGCCCCTGGTAAATGTTAGCTCTGGTCCGCACATGTCCAAATGGACAAATACGGGCAAATTATTGCTTTTCTATCTCTAAATAACACCAAATTCGCCGATTGCTCGCCATAGATATTTACACCGTTACGAATTTAATAAAAAAATACAAATAATTTCATTGAATTGATTAGAAAATATAATTTTACCTAAGTAATATATGTACGTAGTATATTATGAACTGGTAATATGCACAAATAATAAACGTAATTTATAATTTAATATTAGGCAATTTACATCTATTAATTTTATTTGATTACAAGCTATGATCATAATGGCTAGCTATGATTATATTGACCGTGATATAAAGCAGAGAATCAGCTCAGGTTGGATGAAATGGCGACAGGTAACAGGAACAATATGAGATCCACGGATGCCTTTAAAGCTAAAGGGAAAAATTGATGACGGATGAAAGAAGATTGCATGCAGCTGAGATGAGAATTTTGAGGTGGATGTGTGGAGTGACAAGAATGGATAAGATAAGGAATGAGTATATAAGGGGAAGCTTGAAAGTAGCGCCATTGACTGAAAAGTTGAGAGGTAATCGTTTAGCGTGGTATGGACATGTTATGAGGAGAAATGAAAGCCACGACACTAAAAGAGTTATAAATATGAAAGTGGATGGATATACGGGAAGAGGAAGACCGAAAAAGAGATGGATGGATTGTTTGAAAGAAAGGAAGGAAGAAAGGAAGGAGGAAGTATCATTATGTGTAAGAAAGGAGTGGATGCTGGTATGACGGATAGAAAAGATGAATGGAAGAAGCGTACATATTGTAGATGATAATGATGACAAGCTATGATCAATATCAATGTTTATTTAGATTATGCTTCTATCGTAATTCACTACAAAAGTGCCCACCGCTCTATGGTTTTCTCTCGATGGTTTCCTTTTTAAGCTCAATCTTTGTTGACAGTTGTAATTGCATATCGGTGTGATAGACGGTCTGTATATATTTATTTCGTGTCAAATCGATAGGTTGGCTATGGTTTACCGTGGTTCGTTGAGTGGTCACAATCAATGGGGTGCTTTATTAAATTTGGACGTCAAAGTGGTCGTTGCATTTCGTCGACTTTACAGAAGGGGGGTGATGTTTGTTATCATTAGTTATTCTGGACCATAGGTTTATGTATGTTTTTTTACTATGTATAGGCCTGTTTTTGACCACAATCTCACATCTCATCTCAGTGATGATGAGGCCAAAGGTGGTAAGCACACAAAGTCTAGAAGAAACCGGCTCTCAAGTGCCGCTATCGGAACGCAGTAGGTGCATTGTGACAGATTTTCAACTTGAGGGTGGTAGCCAGCCAGGTGGGTACTTCAAAGTACTCTACCACCATGCTATGGTTTCCTCACGATGTTTTCCTTCACCGAAAGTTGAAGCTCATTGTAGGATTCGAAGGGCCTTCGTCTGGGCATTCGACGCCAGTACCACTGAGCTATCATCGCCTTTTATAAGAGAAATTATAGGTTTTTGACGCTATTGAATTAGTAGTCTACCAAAACTATCAAATCTGTCAAATTTGACACCACTGATAGTTCATTGGAACACAATTGTAATAGCAGACTTAGGCCCCAGAACAAAGTCATTAAGCTTCCTAGCTTCCAGTCCACACCAGACGTCAAAAGATTAATAAGAAACATTATTAAGTTGTAACGCCCGAACAAATTGTCGTCATAATGACATTATCACAGTTAAGGGCGCCTCACACCGCCGCCGTAATGAGAAAATTATACCAGGTCTTATGCGGCCTTAATAAAAATTTGTTCGCCAGTCCGGGGTCGCTGGAGTAAAATAAATGGTTTTGTTTATCACAGCTTAGACTGCGTAGATGGAAATTCCTATGTCAATTTATATTTACTAGCTGTCCCCCGCGGTTTCACCCGTGTTTCCGGTATAAAGAGTAGCCTATGTCCTTCTGCATAACATAGATTTTAAAGCATCGAGGAAATATCCCTACAGAGTAGTAATACTGGACAATATAATTCCACAACTAGACAGTGATTTGTCACTGAATTTGAACAGTAAAGACCACTCGCTGTGTCGTGTGTTTTTGACTTGGCCAATCAGAGTGCATGCGTCCTTGTCTTAACAAATTTTAAGGTGATGATAGCTCAGTGGTAGTGACGTCGGATACCGAGATGAAGGTCCCGGGTTCGAATCCTACAATGAGCTTGAGCTTTCGGTGAAGGAAAACATCGTGAGGAAACCATAGCACGGTGGTAGGGTACTTTGTAGTACCCGCCTGGCTGGCTACCACCCTCAAGTTGAAAATCTGTCGCCAAGCACCTTTCGGTGTGTTCCGATAGCTGCACTTGAGAGCCAGCTCCTTCTAGGCTTTGTGTGCTTACCACCTTCGGCCGCATCATCACTTACCATGGTGAGATTGCGGTCAAACACAGGCCTATAAACAATAAAAAAAAAAAAAAAAACAATCAGCGCGCATTGTCGGCGGTGGGAAATGGCGGAATTTATTTCAACCAAAATGAACGTCATTGCGCTTCTATAGGTTAATTGTTCAATGTTTTAAAGCGATCGGTTGAGTAGGTAAAGCGTTAAAGCGTAACAAACAAACAAACTCACAATCGCATTTTTAATATTAAGTAAGGATTAACTGTCGTAGACATTAATTAAGTGTGATGATTCTTTATCTCTAGACCTGTCCCTTTCTATAGCTTTTCAATAAACAAAGACAGATATACTTTAATCAGTCAAATTCTAATAGACGTGTCCGAGTACGGCAGAAAGGGTGTTTTTTGGTATGTTGCTTCCAAAAATACTGGTGAAAGACTTTTGAAAACTTTTTGGAAGCAAGATGTAAATTATGGAAAAATGTACGATATTTAATACCTCTTTTTCACAGGTCGGCTAACATTGGTTAATGGTTAGGTTCGATACTTACCATTTATCTGATAATTCTAACGACATGTCTAAGAATTCTTGATACTTTTAGAGTATCTTTATGTATTGATACCTGTAGGTGGATGTAGGTACTAAATTAACTAACCAAAGGATATACTGAGCCTAAAGCTATTTCGGTACTGAATGCCAACTACAAAACAAGAGGGGCCCATGTGAGCTATTACAATTGTGTTCCAATGTACTATCAGTGGTGTCAAAATTGACACATTTTACAATTTTGGTAGTCTACTAACACAATATCGTCATAATGGCGCCATAATAGCTTTCCGATGATTTTCCACTGAAACTACAATCGTGCCACAATGATCTTTTAGTTGTCAGTTTTGACAGTTTTTGTAGTAATTTTTTTTCGTTAATTATGAGGCCTTTATGAATTAGTAGACTGCGCACATCGGCTCAATGATAATGGAATTGTAATAGTATCGTGTCAGTATGACATTTTTGCAGACTTGGCCTCCAGATTGTGAGTTTGATTGCTAGTATGTAGGTATATCTATTTTTTTTTATCATAACCTTACAACCAGGTCTTACGAGATCAAAACTCATCAAGTCTCAAGAATAGATCGTGTTAATCGAAAATAAACCTAATATCATTGATGCACGTTCCAAATTCAAATGTTTTAATGTCGACTTAAAAATGTACTATTAATTGAAGGTTGAACCCCCAGGGGTCCATGGGAGACTCAACGCGGGTCTTCATTAGATAGATCTATTCTTCAAATGTATTGACGAGTTTTGTGAAAATGGTTGAAATGTAGCAGCAAGGGGTCCACCGAAACCTGTTTTTTTTTTAATGTGGTCTACGAGAAAAAAAGTTTGGGAGCTCCTGGTCTAGAATAAGGGCGTTTGGGTGATGACGTATGTAGAGCACATCCAAGGAAAAGAATTTATATAACATTGCCCATTCCATGCGAAATAGTTGAACAAGTGCGCTACGTTCCTACGTTACTACCTAACATACAGATAAAAATAAAATTCACATAAGTTAGTACAAACAGATTTAGGCTACGAGCCATATTTAACCGGCGAGATGTACTGATAGTTGCCGCGTGTTCTTTATTACGATTTAATTCAACAAAACAGAGAGAATTCACCTTTGATATGCCGACTTGAATGTTTTGTAGTGTGACCACACTTTTGATAGCTATAATCCTTACTTATTGCGCCAGTTTTCATCACGATCGCTTCAGTACGCATACGACAGATCTCTGTCTTCGCCCTCAGATTGGAAATGTTGCCAACTATCTAACGGTTTTGACCAGCATTTGCACTTGGGAGGCTTTTAAGTAAAGGCTGGCAACATTTATCTATTGGCTATTGCTTATGTCCAAGGGCGCCGGTAACCGCTTACCATCAGCTGGACCGCCTGACTGCTCGCCAGTCTTCTGACAAAAAAGCAAAACACCTTGTAACTCTAATCACATAACACAGGCTTTCACAAATGAGGGTGAAAGGGAATGGACAATACTCCACCACGCATGCTCACTGCGGATTGGTGGAGACTCTTAATCATATTATGGTTTATTTATTAACTATCTTTTTCATTTTCCAAAGTAAAACTGCATTTATCTCTGTTTAATTTTATCCCAAAAAAGAACTTACTCGTAGTAGTAAAATTGTGTACCGAGACAGTGTCTTGATAATCTCAATTTATATGGACCCTAGTTGGATAAAGTCATAGTCAGAGTACTGTTGTTTTATTCCATTTTGAAAAGCAAACTTACGATGCTCTGATATGGGAATGATATTATTTTATAGTTGGTACATTGAACTTGATGTAAAAATATATTTCACTGTCTTTCCGCCTCGCGATTTTAGCCCTATTTTATCCCCTATTTGTGGAATCTATATTCAAATCCTTTATTCACAGTACATTGTAGATAGAAGATGAGTTTTTAAAACACAATTTTGTCGTCTATATAGGTATATCAACAATCATCCCCAAGAGGTGTGTAGAGTCGCCGGCACGTAACTTGGCCAGAGTCGTTAGAGAATTTTTCTTTAGTTAGTTCTTAACAAACAAGTTTAAAAATTAATCATAGCAAGAACCATAGAATAATGACAAGCAATTAAAGTGAAAAAAACAACTGAAAGCCAACATATTATAGCAAAAAAACTGAATAGTGAAATCCAAAATCCAATCCTGACAAGTCTACGTTCCGAAGGGTGTACGCATCGCCAATATGTTTTTCTATTGCTTTCGAAATTTTATCCACATTCCGGAAGCATCTACGAAACATTTCCTCCTAACAATCTACGTCACCAATTCCAAATAACGTCCACTCCAATTCAAAGTCAGAATTACGCAACATTTCGTGAGGGATCACCTAGGTACAGTCGCGGTCTAAAAATGTTTACCATCTTACGATCTATAATCGCTTGCACATTTCTGTTTCATAAGGTTGACCGGAAATAAAATGACTTTTGATAGGCGTGAACTGTGTTTTGACATGAAAAATAAGTAAGTAAGAATCGTAGTAAGAATTGAATTCTCTTGATATAGCACTACATATAAAGTTTGCAAATAAAAATCCGCCCTTTGCTGCAGGCTTGCCATTATTTTATTACCTTTGTATTTGTATTGAGATTTTTATTTGCTTACAAACGTCACAATATAATAAAAAAAATACATTTTAATAAATGAGTTTACATTATTCAAGTAGGCATTGACAGCCTTTTTGCTATGTTCGATACTAAAAAACATTTCACAATTTTAAAATGTTATATGTTTGTTGATATGACATATTAGACCTTATTGCGGATGGTATGAAATGGAATTGAGTTTGAAAAGTGATAAACATTTTCAGTCCCCGACTGTACATCCTTTGCAAGTTAGCATTGTCGTGTATATGACAGTCGGTGCCGACTGCCGACGTCACGACCTGATGTCACGAACACTCCCACGCATGTCCTTGCGGAGGGGCCTTTTGTGGAACCCTGCTCGTCACTTTCATTTGGTTCGTGATCTCTGTATGGTTACATGGCAATAGTTTTGCTGTTAAGGTTTACTTTGGTATTTGATATTGAAAATGTGTAAGCCTTAAATGATTCATTAAATACCTAGATACCTACTACTTTTTATGATCACATTTTAAGATTGGGATGCTTCATATTATTCTTTCAGATGTCTCCAGCCTGTCAGCCGTTGTTTAGCTTCAATATGGCTCTAAGTCCGTTTTCACACGAGACGATGACGACACCGTAAAAATGTCGTGACGATTTAGCGGACCATACATTTCTATGAACCGTTTTCACACACAACGACACCGCACTGCATATAAAATAAAACGTCACGACATTTTTACGGTGTCGTTATCGTCTCGTGTGAAAACGGCCTAAGGCGGATCTAATATATGAACAGCTTTGGTATTCTGAAACGTTTTTGACAGCAACCGACGACGACTCCGTTGTGACGGTTAGTCCGGGAGGTAGCGTTGCAAACACAAAAGTCATAGTAAGCCGTTGAAATGTATAGTTGATCTTATATGACTAATAAGTGAACCGACCGTCTGCTCAAGTAAGTGCTCAAGTCTTCTACATCCGTCATCAGCCACTCCCAGTAAAAAAAAAGACATAGTACGCCGGCTCAAACTTGTTTCATAAGTATTTGACATAATACTGAGCTGAAAAAAATCGTCTGCTGCATGGTGGAGGGGGGAACACGCGTCAGCGGCTCGCATGAATTTGTAAAAAAAAAGTTTACCCCTGCCGTAACCTTCCAATCCTAAACCCACCGCGGGTGCATCGCTGATGCGTGGTTCACATATTAGTCATTCAAGATCTATTGAAAAAGATGGCCATCGATCGGCGTATTAGTACTACCTAAAATGCATCAGTACCTCCCGGACTATTGCATGTCGAAACAATTGAATACTTGAATAGGTCAAAAGAATTAAAATGGGCTGGAAGGTGTATTGTAAACATCAACTGCGCTCTGCGAGTGGATTTCATTTATTTTAATGATCTGAGTCGTAATCCCAAGCTAAGCAAACTTATGATATGGAAACTAGATAAAGGCTAATTTTATTTCATATTTTAGTAAAACTTTAATGTACTGAATATACCAATTTTAAAGGTTTAATATGAAGGCTATTCATTGGTTTAACTTTATCTTAATATTACGACTTAAACTTCACAAAAAGAAAGCTAGATATAGCGCCCATATTTTGAAAATATTGAAACAATTAACATTTTTTCACGAATAATGTTTAATAACATACTCGTATGTAAGTACATACTACTAAATTGACGAGGTATTTTTTTATAAGGAATAATAAAAATAAGCCAGATATCAAAGACTTCTATATAGAATTTGGAAGAATTTTAGCATTTCCAGTAAATAAAAATGCATTGACTTTGTAGTGCTGTGCACAATTTAATCAATGTTTATTTCAACAAGAATAGTTAAAGAATTACTCGCCAAAAGTCTCAACTGTTGAGCTTGACGACGTTTTTCCAAGATATCTTCATCATTGGCTGATTTAAGGATGCCCATAATATGACTTATCCGAGCTGCAGATATCTGAAATATGTATACCAACTCTGTAACCACTATAAAATTAGTATCATCATCATATTCTGTCACGAGATGTCCTCTGCTGAACTGGGCCTTTGTTTTTGACTGATTTCGACAAAGAACAGTCTTGGATTTATAATAAATAATTTGTAATAAAACATACTTACTTCAAATATCATAACATTACACAGAAACTATCATAAATGAAAGTGATCCACAAAGTGACAGGTTTTTTTTTATAATGGATACATAATACGACCTTAATAGGAGCTTCCTAAAATTAAACATTAATTAATTGACCAATTGAAAAATGTAGCACCGCACTACGAATGTATAGAGAATAGACCGCGACGACGGACGTCGTCGTCGTCAGCTGTCAAAAAACAACAGAATTGCACTACAGCAATTAATGAAAGATTATTCGATATTATTTTGAGTGGTACAGAGTGTCCAATTTAAAACAGAAATTAACACTAACTTTCTGTCATGTAAAGAAATCCTTAAACAATGCAAATGTTATCAGATATAAGGGAATCTAGTTGAATTCTTGCTCAAAGTGACTCATTTATATCATATCATCTTAAATATGCTGTTAAGATGATGCATTGTGCCTCGCTAGGTTTAAAACAGCCATGTATTTTGATGTAGATAGTGGATTTAATATTTCCAACGGTTTTGCACACCCACCATTTTCTTAATCAGGTTTTACACCTGCGGGCATATTGAATTACTCTTCAAGTACCAGACAAGACAAGATTTTGGCATATCTTTAAATAATGTGTTACGGAAGGGGTATATCTATCCCAAAAGGGTGATGATTACATCAGTGGGGCGATTACGTAACTAAATTTCAATCATTTTCGAATTGAAATCGGTTCAATATAGCTGATAACTTTTTTACGTTCTGTTAACTGCAAATACAAACAGTGGTTCATTAGAAATGGAACCATTTCCAATTTTGTAATATTTCTACCGATTCAGAGGTTATTTCAATCTAAATTTCATTGAAATAAAGTTACTTAATCCACGTACAGGTATAGACTCTTTATACTCTCTATTCATCTCGAAATAAATTATTCAAAGAATTCATAACACATTTTTGGTAAATTCGTAACACATAAATTGATTGAATTCAAATCATAGTTATCATGCTTGAACGGAGGTTAATTCGTTCAAGTTATCATGTCATCGCACTAAGGTAAAACAATATCTTTTCACGTCACTTGCTAATATTATTATATTTGCTGTAGTTTGTTATCATCCAAAGAAGTCGTGCACTTTAGATGAAAATATTTTTGGCTTTTCCGTTACCTACACTAATACAATCCTCTGTGCCTACACGTTGTTTATACAAAAGTAGAGACTGATTTACACATAAAAATTAAACCTTTAATTTAGAAACTTTAAATTTTGCACACAGATTTCTTATATAACTTAGGCATCCACCCAGAAAGAATTTTTGGAAATTGAACCTTAAGGGGGTACTAACTGCGGAGTGGAAATATAGTTACCTAATAAAAGGACAAACAGCAAAAATAGGATGTGTACACGAGGAATACTAACGTAATATCACAGATATACATCTAAATAGATGACGCGAGTGTATGTACTTCGCGTGTCAAAATTTGAACAATGTTCTTCTTTTGAAACTGATTCGCGCGGACATGGAACTCGCATAAGGCTGCATGTCCACCGGAGATGTGTAGCGACGTACAGTAGTACCCAATTGATATGGCTTACCGATGTACCTGCGCTGAAGATACATTTTCAAACGCGGGAAACCGCTATTGGTCGGCAGCTGCCGCCATGTTAGCGCGCGCCTTGCGGAGGGGCGTGACTTGCGACTGAGACGGAACTAACAGCTGCAGTGTATTATGAACCTTATAGTAGTGATCTAAGGTTGATTGTAAGTTTTAAACATTCTTTCGATAATCTTCGGGGCCATACTTTCTTTTCTGTGCGAACGAAGATTCACGACGCGCCTTATTAGTTGGGTAATACTGTATATATTTAGCTTACAAATAGGATAGCATCAATTTCACGTTAAAAATCAGATGCCAACCTAACTAAATCAATCTTGTGACATTATGGTACGTACAAAAGAAGTGACAGGCTTGGTTTTCATACGTATGGAGGGACTTGCGTTATCTATTTAGATTTATTTCTGTGCGTAATATGCACTCTTCAATAAATTTCTAAACGATATTTTTATGTTGGCGTAGGTCATGAACACATGAATAATTAAACGTGTTTAAAAATAGATTATAAGTTCATCATCACTTTCATTGTCATCTAATTTAAAAAAACAATAAACATTGTAACAAAGGGAAGCCAGTTGTCATCGTAAAGCAGTCGGATGCGTGCGCGCAACCCGACACCGTGCGATACAATCGCGCATGAGTATGACAGATCGAACCAACATGGCGGCCACGGTAGCGGGAAGCCTGCTATACGATTATTTTGTAGTTAACTTTATTGTGGTAAATATTGAAGACTTTAAGGTATAATAAACATATCTTTTGCAGTATTTTTTCATAGTCAAATTGAGTGTTTTGAGAGAAAGTCCATCTTTTTGACGCGAAAGACATAAACCGTTTGATGGTCTTCATAAAATACGTACAACAGGAATTGATACTGTTATCCAGATCATTTTTTGTATGATTGCTTAGAGTTCCACAACCATATAGGTTTATAGACTACTTTACCTTTGGTATTGACATGTATATAGTTATTAAATTCGACATAGGTTGGCATTATACCAAGATTGCCATTTCGTGGTGTATAATTATAAAATGTATCTAACCAAAAACTGTGTTGTTTCAGGCGCTCAAAACAGAAGAACAGCTCTTGGCCTGGCGCTGGAGTTGTTTGAACAGCATCAGGGCACACATATACTCCAGGTATTTATTTTCTTTAATTATGTTAACCTTTTCATATAATAAGGCTACATGAGTGTCAGAAGGCTTGCAAGTGATCTCAGCTCTTGGTATAATAGGAAGGCGATGATAGCTCTAAAAAATCTAGAGGTTCTGGTATCCAGCGGCTCCTAGCGACTCTTACAATATGACAAGAAAGATGAGACTTGACGAGCGTCAGTTGTGGGGAACTGCTCAGGAACTGTTCCGCGCCTCCCGCGCTCTTTCCACCGAGCCAATGACGCCCGGTCCCTTCCCGATTCAGCCCCCTTAGACAAGATGGTTGTCAACAATCGTTATTGTTAGTAAACGATCAACCTTTGTATGGGATTTTGTATGGGAAAAAAGGTTGATCGTTTACGATTGTCGACAAACATCTTGTCTACTGGCTCAGACCTCATATCGCTAAAGAGACGTCATCATCAACGACATCAGACGTCAACCATGTGGTGTGTCAAATCTCATCTTTAGTGCCACGTTTTATACCAATATTCAGTCCATCAGATAAACAGACCTATAAAAAAATTAAGCAGTTATTAAATCAAGTGTTCATATACCACTAACAAGAAATCTAAAATATCAGCCTCCGTAAGATCACCTTCCGTGTTTATAGTAAAAATAGTAACCTATTTTTTTGTGAATTATGACAAGTTAGATCAATGCCAATTTACCGATTATAACATCCATAACGATCGCTATGAAATCATGACAAATCATTCCGACCAAAACAATAAGGTGTCGAAATTTTAATCAAACTGTTTACTTTCAACACGGCAACAATACGGTCTGGCACAAAGCGTTCATACGCGAACTTGAATTTACATTGCGCAATCTACTGGCCGACTTCACGCCATGTTATCCACAGAACACACAATGGTATTCGTACAATAGATTCAGCAACACACACACTTTGCGAAATGTCAATTTAATATTTAATTTTCACAGATTTCACTAAAATTTCATAACCAAATTAATCGAACGACACATTCTGGGACATTCGATAGGGTTAAGAAAAAAATCGATTAGACTCGTATTCGATCACGTAAATTATCATTTTGCAATCGATTCCAATAGTTGTAACGTTGTGGGTGCTGCGGTTTTCTATTCTGAGTAGAAAATGACTGTGGACGTGATTCCTTGGATCGATTTAGTTTTTTCTTCATGCTTTATGCAGAAATGCAACAGTTTTGCGGGACAAGGTGTACGTTTTATTAAAAAAAATAGAGCTTGCATGAAGGTACGCGGATTGTAATTTTACACTTTTTTGAAATCAGTAATCAGCTGGTTGAAATCGACAATGCGGTTAAGTTAACCTAGCTGCTTTTTTGGTGTCTTGTCAAAATATAGATATTATCCAATGCCTTTAAGAGCACTCAATTCGCCATACTTTTCACACAAAACCTCTGTACTTATTATGGCGTTGTTAAACATTTTTCGTTAGATGTTTTGGATGAATTAGTATCTTGTGCACTATATCTAGCCGTGTATCTAGGCGAAATTAAAAAAAAGTGTGAAACAAATTCAGTAAAAGCCTCCTAAAAATAGCGTTTTTGCTCAAATTTTACATTAACTTTGGCCTTATCTAATGTACCTATAAATTTTAAAAGTAAAGAAAACATTTAGATACCAGTCTTGCAAATGTATTGGAGATTCTAAATAACTAACTTTTTTTCATAAACTTGTAACATTTTTTCACAAGAAGTATACGCCTGGAACAAGTTTTATGATATTCGAAATCATGAATGACCACCTAGCGAAGCGGCCGCGAGTGATCAGCGGAATTTACCGGCTGATAAACGATGGCTCTGATGCTGTCTCCCTTTTTTCGCAGTCAAACATTACGTTGGATGAAACAACAAGCTCTTAGACTATGCTTGTGTTGAAGTTGCGCCGGCCACAGAGGGCCGCCTTAACTTAGAAATAGATATCTTTAATGAGGCTGCTTCGCGGTTGTCAAAAAGCCACCAACAAAGGGCAAAGAGGCCATTGAGTCGGCGACGTTTTAGCGTTTCAAGCTTGGTTGATATCTTCCGTATAATTTGAATCAACGACTTTACTCAATATCTTGGGAAATTCTTGACACATGGCCATCTGTACGTGGATTACGTAACTTACGAGGAAAGGATGGCTGCAAGAAATTTGAAAAATAGGTATTTAACAAATCTATTGCTGTCGCGTTATTGCTGGGATATAAATGTATGAGGGACGATAGAGACAACTGCAGCTTGGATCGATTATACCTATTTAAAATAGACAAAATCGCTATTTCGTAATCCCCAGTTTCCTCCTCCAATACTGAATCGTTTTTTTTTTTCAAGAATAGTAATAAGAAGGGCTTTGGCTAAGTCTGTCGGTTTTTCTTTTATTTTTTATATTCGTAAAATTTTTTTGCTGGACGTCTGATAAGGGCAGTAAAAATGGTCAGTTTTTGTGATTTGTGGAGGCTCCTAATTCTTATAATAATTAATTTATGGAGAAAAACACAACCGAGGGACATACAGTTCATCCTACAGATTGCATGGTAAAATAATCATAGCTCTAGTGTCATTATCCAGAGAGGAAACTGAGGATTACGTTTGTATGGAACAAACGCCACCAGCGTTTCCTCTTAATTGCAATGAAATTCAGATTGAAATAACCTCTGAATCGGTAGAAATATTACAAAATCGGAAATGGTTCTATTTCTAATGAACCACTGTTTGTATTTGCTGTTATCAGAACGTAAAAAAGTTAACAGCTATATTGAACCGATTAAATTCGAAATGATTGAAATTTAGTTACGTAATCGCCCCACTGATCCCACACCAAACACATTTCTTTCTATGGAAACCGGATCACACTAGGTACAGTAGTACCCAACTAATATGGCTTACCGATGTATCTGCACAGTCTTTCAAAGCGCGGGAAACGCTATTGGTCGGCAGCTGCCGCCATGTTAGCGCGCGCCGTGCGGAGGGTCGTGACTTGCGAGTGAGACGGAACTAACAGCTGCAGTGTATTATGAACCTTATAGTAGTGATCTAAGGTTGATTGTAACTTTCTTTCGTTGCATTATTTAGTTAATCTAATACTTTCTTTTCTGTGCGAACGAAGATTTACGATGCGCCATATCAGTTGGGTACTACTGTAATTGTTTATAAATTATACAGGTTGTTGTTTTGGTCAGCGACGAGCGACTCAGGGTCGATAATACAAATGATACTGGTGCTAAAAAAAATATAAAAAAAATACTATATTTTTTTTTAAAAATAAAAATAAAAAATTTAAAATGTTGAAAATCATGTAATAAGCTAAAGTGTAGGCATAATACTCAACGGGAGTACGAAGGAGTAAAGGGGTGGGGCGATGGCGGCTTGCGCCTAGCTCTAGTCTGTGCACGTGCCTAGTAACCATACTTTGCAGTTATTTTATTTCAAATTGAATAAGGTATTTCTCAACATATTTACAGTATTTAAAGGAATTAAGTCCATTTTTGGGGAATATATATTTTGTACTACCGCTCCTGGGTCGCTTGTCGCCGACCAAAACAACACCCTGTATAGTTACACCGAAATATGTCGATACTCATTGTGACCTGTGTACAATTGAACTTGTGGTGTCGCAGTCGTAGCTAACTCCCAAACCAAACGGCCTAAGAAACAACCTTTGTAATCGTTACATGAAATAAACTAGAACCACGTACACAAAGCATAGATTTAAAAAAAAACGATAGTCATTGCTACATTACGGTCATAATCTTATACTTGAACACTTTTATTTTTCGTCTATCGCCTCTCGGCTTAAACGTAGAATTCGTTATGAAAAAGTGCTATTCATCGAGATATAACCGTTTTGTCAACCGTGCATCTCATTATAAATGTTAGATGAAGCTGTCATCGATGTATAATTAACTACTGGAAGGAGACAAGTCATTATAGCTTTTAGAATATAGTCTTTGATAATCAAAAGGAAGAATTTTCTCTAGGAATCAATTGATACAATATAATCCTACCACTATACAGGGTGTTGTTTTGGTCGGCGACAAGCGACCCAGGAGCGGTAGTACAAAATATATATTCCCCAAAATGGACTTAATTCCATTAAATACTGTAAATATGATGAGAAATACCTTATTCAATTTGAAATAAAATTACTGCAAAGTATGGTTACTAGGCACGTGCACAGACTAGAGCTAGGCACAAGCCGCCATCGCCCCACCCCTTTACTCCCTCGTACTCCCGTTGAGTATTATGTCTACACTTTAGCTTATTACATGATTTTCAAATTTTTTTTTTTAAATTTTTATTATTTAAAAAAAGTTAAGTATTTTTTTTATATTTTTTTTAGCACCAGTATCATTTGTATTATCGACCCTGAGTCGCTCGTCGCTGACCAAAACAACGACCTGTATATTAATATCATGATTGATTAAGCTTCACACAATTTTATCCAAGAAAATAAGGATCTGTTGTTTTTCCTCTTCGGTACATATAACACTATTTAAAGCACACAACAATCCAGGAAATAAAGAAGTTTGATTGATATTGTTATGGAATAATAGAACTATGTTAAATCTAATTACCTACAACAAATATGTACAAAATACAATCTATATATAGAAAATTTCCTCAAGCCTGCCGCTGCTTCCGATTAACGGCAAGGTTCCCAGAAGGCTGGCAACGTTTCCTCTTTGGATAGCCATGCTGATGCGTTGGCGGAAAGCGCTCCCCGCCCGCTTGTCTCCAGAGGTCTCGATCAATTTTGTTGACAAAGTGCGAGTAAAACGGCGAGCTTTGGACCCCCCACAGCCCAAGGTATCGACCGCAAAAGGCATAAAAATATAATTTGGTCCAATCGATGCGTATTTTTTGAATTTCGAATTTTCCGCACTGGCCGCAGCTGCCCCTGCAGCTTTACAAGTCGCTGGTAAGATGGCGCTATGTATCGACACATGTGGCATCCAACACCAGCGACCTGCCGAACTATGTTCATTTTGCGTTGTTTTTTTGTTTTTTACGTCAACTCCACAATGTTGATAGCATCACGATGAATTTGTAGCGAACCACTACATAACGAAGTTCACACGCCGATAGATAGATGGCGTGCCGACACATTATCCTGCATCGTGCATACATCGCGCATACAAGCCCACTACATCCTGCATCGCGCTTGTAAAGATTTCTCGGCGATCTGCATATATACAACTGTCCGACAAGTACAGTTGGACCGCGGTCCCCAGGCACGATGACCCAGCCTGGCGGAAGATCTTCCCTTTTCAATGGAGGTGTCATCCACCTTGCACCTCCATAAATTCTAGCACGCAGGCAGTCCATAGACTTCCATATAGCATGAAGAGGGACATAGACTATATTTTAACCCGGGAACTCACGTCAAACCGCAGAAACTAGTAACAGAGAAATTAGTTATTTCACTACGCTCACTCATTGCCTCTTCCAGTTTCTTTACATAATAAATCATTTTGGCTCGTGGTAATCGTTTTTTCTCATCATCTATCAGTTTGTTTATTTACTTTTTTTTACTATCGGATTGAAAATTGACGTTGGATACAGAACTATTAGTCTCATCTGTAAGTGTGGCGTCTGGCAAGAATAGTGCTGTCCTAGTTTTTGAGACACCAGCTTTGTTTTGTTTACTTTTTATTGCTTTCACACTTGAGCTTACAATTTTGGCAAGTTGATAGCGCGTTTATTGTATATCTTAGTCAGCTGTAGATATTTCTAATAATAGAGCTTTAATGATGATCGTAAATGAATTTCTAAAAATAGAAAGGTCTTATATCTTTAGAGCGATATACTCAGTGTATAATGGTATATAATAAAAAAAACATAAAAATCAAATGTCTATTAACGTGTTTTAATTCCTCTCCATCCAATAGTTGTCTGGAAGAAATCGTTTCATAGCGATAAGACTGCCCATTATGCAGTCTCTTTAATATTAAGAATTTATTGTAATTTTTGTTTTATACTCGTTGGTGTACAATAAAGAGTTATCTATCTATCTCTCCATTTATCTATCTGTGTCTTCTATGTAAGACCAAAGAATCCTACCAAGATTGATCTACCCCGGCAAATGGCCTTCATTTTCAAGGAAAAGACACGTTCAAAATAATTTCATATAAATTATAATATTCTTCTCCTCCATTGGGTATCAAAATAATATAAAAGGTCTGCTTTCACATCAGCTGTTAGATCCAAGCTTCCAAGAAGAAGCTGAATATTTAGGATCACTGAAATCACCAGCTTGACTCCAAAGCCTTTATAAAAAAATAATACTGAATAATGTATTAAATTATATTTCTTGTTCACAGTCGCTCGACGGATTCGCATTATCAGTGGCAGCCGATGGGAGGTTCCTGTACATATCTGAAACTGTTTCTATATATTTAGGATTATCGCAAGTAAGTAACAATCGACTTATACTGTTAAGTTAAATCTAATGTTTATCAAGAGCTATTACAGCCTCATGCCAAAATGGCCTTTTAGTTGCCTAAGTCTCTGTACATATTTCAGTAAGTACTTTACCCTATATCTGAGACTGGTCTTGGACATGTTTAGGACAAATCTAAACATCAACTTGAATAATTTGCCAAGAGGTAGTGGGAGTCCAAACTCGAGTCCAAAATCTTTCTGATGTCAGAAAATACTTCCTTTACTACTCATTAGTTTAGCATCATCTAAAAACCTCAAGTGCAAGTGAATTTATTCAAACCTTTCAAGTGATTCCTAGTCTTCCTTATAGCTAACCTGTGCTGGTGAGGCTGAGAATTGTACAGTATGTATTTACAAAGTATAATTAGGATTGGATAAGTGGATGACGTCATAGATTACCATTGACTTCCGTATTAATGATTGGGAAACTGTACATGGAAATTAGGAGACGATTTCAGAATCTAAAGACCTGCTAGCTAATATAGCTTCGATGATATCAGAACATAAATATTAAGTATAATGTAATGATTAAATCTATAAGGTATTGTGGACTACAGATACAGATACGCTTCATGACGTAGACGTTGAGTTTATGGGATGCAATAATAGCCGTTTGACAGCCCATAATCTGAGTGAACCAAAAAGAGGGATGCTTTGCAAGACCAAAGATACTCAAATGTCAAAAAACCGTCATAAAACGTAAAGCCTTATTAAAAGTTCGTTCAAAATTGAAGCAGAAAATAGGAAACGTTTTCTAAATCAAGTTTTATATCGCTTGTTGTAGAAGTAATTTCACGAACGTTTAACAGAGTTTGTAAAGTGAACTCTATATTGACTCAGAATAAATTAACTTCTTCTAAGGATTCTTATCAAACTGATGCTGTTTCCCTAAAACATGCCATTTTATAAGTGACAGTAACAGACCTAGAATTAACTCCGTTCCTTCCTCCTTCATAATTTCAAAACTGAAGCTTAACCAACTACCCACATACAAATATTATCCCATTCACACTCACGCACACATCGACACGTCCACAGAGTAATGTCAAACGATTTAATCTGTATTTCGGCGGCGCTAGAAAGACATCCGGTGGTGCACTAGATGTAAGATAACTTTTACACGTGTTGCGTTATGCTCTATACGTGGGTTTTGTTTAACTTACGCATCTATTTTTTTGGAGTGTTTATCACGAAGGGCTTATTTTTCTCTGAAGTTTGGATTCTTGGAGAAAGGGTTTTGGGGTTCAATGTTTCACTTGATATGAGAGTTTGAATTAAAGTCTCTAGACTAAATTTATTGCGGAGAAACTATAATTTGTACAAAATCTTGTATGTGCTAATACACCTTTCACTGTTACAAATCGTTTATTTGTCAAAACCAATCAATACATGACAATCTTACAACATTGTTACCAAGACTTTTTTCCCTAACGTAAACTTAACGCAACCACAAACGACATTCAAATACACACTGTCTGTGGTTGAGTTAAATGACCTGAAATGGCTAAACACAATTTAGTATTATCAGTAAAAAATATCAATGAAATTTAAAATGAGCTAAGGTACAATCTCCAGACACGCAAAAGAACATCCTAAGGAAAAAAGGTAAATCTAAATTAAAAAGCTCCGTGAAAATATCCGAAAACTGGGAAATTCGTATCCAACATGGCTGCGGGCTTCGGGGGTGGTGTGAGCGGGACAGATAATGGGGGGAACGAGACGATGCGATATGCCGGTCACGTTCCGGGCGAGGCGCGCGCGTGCTTTTCATCCTAATGCTACTGCGAACCTTACGGACTCACACACCCCCAAAATACACACACTGACACTTAATAGGGCTGGCATCGAAATTGATGAAGGATGGAGCATAAAACAATTGATGGTATAGTAATTCTTAGCTAGCAACTTGCTGCCAAGATGCTAGGCTCTTAGCTACTTAGTTTTAATAATTTTGAGAGGTGTTCAAAACTTGTTGATTCCTCTTTCAAATTATTATAAATGTGTAATGACTGAATTGGGTTCAATATTAGGAGTAACAATTTTGAAAATAGCAACATCAGTAAGAGAGTTCTAAGCCATATGTAAATAATGAATGGGTGGAAAAGTCATAAACCCAATATGCGTCAAGATATTTTTCACAGCTCCATCAAAAATGCTCCACACATAATATCAATTCAACCAAATGGTAGCCCTATCCAAAAACATCTAAACACCTCGCACACACGAACAGGTCTTCATAGCGTCACGTGTGTGTGCGTAACATATAAAATACATAAACTTCCTGATAAATAAGCGAAGATACAACTTTCTTGTAACTAAAGGTCGGCTATATTAAATTCTGTCTTTTCTTATGTACGAAAAGAAATACTTCGTTGTGGAAATCATATTTACCCGTGTTACGTCTGTGAAAATAGATATTTTTTTGGAGCTCGCCTGTTTCATGGGAATTTAGTTTCAGTGGATGATAGATTGTCTCTTGGAGATTTGCTAATAGATTGATATGTGTGAAACAATAGGGATGTTTTTGTATACGATTATTGAGTACTAGTACTACTACTAATCCTAACTTCGAAACTGACGGACTTTCATACATGCTTTCATCCCCTATTATACCCCCTAGGGTTGGAATTTCGAGAAACCCTTTCTTAGTGGATACCTACTCTTCACAAAGAATATACCTTCTAAATATCATGTCTCTAGGACCAGTGGTTTAGGCTGTGCGTTGATATATCAGTCAATCAGTCAGTCAGGACTTTGAATTTTGAAGAAAGAGTCTTTGTTGGGGCTACTAATTTGAACAGCTTTTGTTAACCGGAATTTCAGTAGTACTCTGAAGATGACATCTTCTGATATCTCCTCTTCTATGAGTGTCCTTCACACAGCCCAATACATTGACCTCACATGTAATAGATTCATGGGTTTTTTCCTAATCCTCACTAGCTTTCAGGGACCGTCAATCTCTACATCGATAAACACCATAAAAATCCTATGGTTCTTTCCGAGAAACGACCACCGTAACTTCACCATTGTTTCACGGTATTTAAATGCAACACTTGACTACGGATACGCGTTGTTTGAATGTGTAATAGGGTCCCACAATTATATTTGATAAATTTATTTAAAGATATATTTGCATAAGCCGTGAAAGGGTCAATATGAAAGTTTTATTGGAATGTTTTTGATGCTATCTTAAATTTAATTTCATCAACTTCACTGAAGATTCAGAAATGCATATTCTTTTGTTCTTCTTTATTGTTGATATTATTATTGAAGGTTGATTTTAACAACTCCAATTTCATCATTCGTAACACACACATTCAATGTATCAAAACTAACTTATTACTAATGAATGACAACTACAGATCTTGTGAAAGCTTCTTCAAATACCAAGCCAGGACATATACCAGCATCTCTTATCTACCAAACGGCAACAATAATTTTCTTAAATTTTCCTACCATATACAAAGCTCGTTAGTAAACTTTATTGGTGTTTCTATGAAGCCACCTGCTATGCGATGTGTGATAACAGACTGTTCATTCATAACGATGACGGACGTACGTGACGGCGACCATTCAGTTGCGCCTGCGATGGTACTTGATACTTTAGGTGAAGCTGCTCCTTTTGTTTTGGTATGGGCTTGTTTTTAACGGCTTTTTTGTTGACTTGTTTATGATGATTGGTGGTAGAGCTATAAATTTCAATAGTTGTTACAATTATTTCAAAGGATTTTGATCTTTCAGATACACTCATTAGCAACAATTAATTCGACTATTAAATTTCATTTCGTTTCCCAATTTTGTTTTGTGTAAAATCGTCGAGCTACTACTAATAGATCTCATGTAATATTTGCAATGAACATCTCGTTTTAGTTTGTTAGAAAAAGACACGTATCAAGCTAAAACTGGTAAAGGAGATAAGATGTATGATAGCATTGTTTTATGCAAAGAATTTAATAAACTCAGTGTACAGATGAAAATAATGGCAATACAGAATTTAATAAAGTTAAACGTGAAGAATTTAATTTATAACTACTTGAATTATACGAGCATTAATATGCAGACGCTTGCCCGCGCAATACTGAGAAGTAGACGATGTACCTCGTATTGCTAAGGTATAAATAGACCTAACTGTACATTTGAATATAGTCGAATTTTCTAGTTTTATAATAGATTTTTACTCCCTTGTTAACTAGTTATACAGATAAATTTTAGCCGTCTTTTATTGATAGCAGATAAACTGATACTAATTGACATTTACTGATATTGTTTTAATCAGCATTTTGTAGATTACAAAATATAGATATTTTTTAAATTCGTAATTGATTTTACTGACTCTAATGATATTGTTAAAGATTGGATGTGGTGATAAATCTCAAATGAAATGATCTTTCACAGGTAGAAATGACAGGGAGTAGTATATTCGACTACATCCATCAAGCTGATCACGCTGAAATAGCGGAGCAACTAGGGCTGTCATTAGCTGGGAGAGGAGGAGCAGGTTTGAACAGTCCGGCTTCGGGGAGCGAAGAAGGCAGTCAGCATGGAACCAATAACCCTGATGGTAAGTTAGATTTTAATACATTATGAACAAATGTTCAAGGTTGGCCGAAATATAATAAAGAGAACAGAGATAATGATTTAAATGAAGCAATATTACATTTAATAACATTGGCAAAGACCTGTCATAATAACAAAAGCTAGAAAAGAGCTACAACAATCAATACTGGATGACAAAGCACCGAACAATGAAGAATCTCGAGGTCTTGTTGCAATACAGAAACTATAAATAAAAGGCCTATGTTTCTCCCATCTAGACTGTTGATAGGCTGTTACTAAAAAAGCCGTTTTATTTAGACCTATTAAAATTTAGAAAAAAGGTGTTGTAATGAATTCAGCTCTCATCAACAATAAGTATTTTTTGTCTAGACTTCACTCAACCCATTGTCCGGTTTATCAATCTATTCTCTAACCTATTAAATAGCGAATTACTTGCGAAAAAAGCCCGAAAATAGACGCCGAAAACAGTATAGCGCCTTTCAATCACCGTTAGATCTCTAAACAGGTGTCACATTTCGAGTCGAACGAAAATAAAAAAATATCGTATTACAAAATGGTCTACGACAAAAACGTGAAGAGAGACTGTCCAGAATTCAATTAAACTTTCCTTATTTTGGAGGCCGTTGCACTATCTTCAATCAGCGACAATACCGATCCTAAAATTTCACTCAGTCAGTATATCGAATCGTCCAATGTCGTCAATAATAAGTTGTGCATCAAATTGAAATTAGATTATGGAGACTTCACGGCATGTTGGGATCTTATGAAACAGACGATGGGGTGTCTGGTGGCACCTTTATTCAACAAATTAATATTTAATCTCAAAGCTATGGGAACTTATTAAGAGTTTATTGTAATTCGAGTGCCACTGCGTGTCTAATTCCGATGGCAACGTCTTCAGCTTCTAAAATTAAAAGCACTAAAAACAGCTTGGGCTGTTCATCAATTCTTTCATACAAGATGGGTGCTGACTTCAATTAAATGCCCAGATAAGCAAAAAATTCATTCGTATTATAATTTTTACTGTCAAATAACAGTGCTGCACGCTTCAATGCATTTGGAGTTTTTATGATTGTTGTGACTGTGTCTGTATTCTATACGTCGCGCGATTGAAAAAAAGAACATAGTTTTGATATACGCAGGATGTTTTTTTGTCTCCGATGTTATTTTAGATCCAACACACGCAATACTTTAGTTTTCTCTACACTTTAAATATTGCTGGGTTTTTTAAACTTCATCATCATCAAATTTAGAGTGTCCAGCTACAATCAATTGTCCTACCGTCGCGTTTTCCAAAATGAGAGACAATGCTTTATAAAGATCGGTAATATCGCTGGTTTAGCTAATATATTTGCGTTCTTGTCATTAAAAAAAACCTCTCAAAGGAATGGGGGGTTCTTTTTAGTTTATATCTTCACAGAAGCAATTCTTCGTTTATACGTAGTGAGTACTCTACGTGCTATTTGAAAATTTAGACTAGCCTAATCTCTCGAATTGATTCCTTTCGTTAATAAAGGAATACCATTAATTTACTAACGACAATAAAAATACAAGTAGCTATTTAAGCTTGATATTGAGATAAAGCCATTCGATTAATTTGTATCAGGACAAAAAAATCAATCACATAACACAACAATACACATTTGACCCAATTTTTTCCTGACCTAACGGATAAGGTCCAATTTTAATTTAGTACCACAAACACATCCAAGGGCTAGAATCGATTTCAATTTACTATGCGTTGTTAAAAAACCTATCGATAAAAAAATCAATCAGGATCGGGCTGGTTTGACAGTAGCCCTTTGTGTGGTGACGGCCGTGGTGAAACGCGGTCACAAAACAGTGGCCCGTGGAGAAACCAACACATTGTCAACTGATAGCCGTTGAGTAGTCGTTAGAAATTCGTGTGATGATGGAAGTGGATTGATTGATGGCACGGGTTCTAAAAGTGTTTGAGAAATGTTTAAGAATAGTTCAGTAATCAAAATTATTATTGATGCAACCATTGAAATTGGGTTTAAACTGATATTAAAACTTTAATGTAGGTAAATCAAGTGACACCTGAGTGTGATACAATAAAAAAACTTATGCCAAGGTTGTATGAATAGTTGTGCGCTGAGTCAATCTTGTTACGTATTTGGTACAAAGACGTGATTGAAATGGACATAGCATATAATCAACTATAATACGACTATTGCCAAAGTTGTTCATGCAACTGTAAATGAAATTGAGATATCTAGGATATGTAGGTAGCTGTTAGCAAAAAAAACGATAAAAAATAATCGGACCTATCGAAAAAATTATACCGCTGTAAGTAAAAAATTGTACAGACAAAACGATAGACATGTCTATTCAAAATAAAATAGATGACCTGACACGTATCGACTGACAGATGATTATAAAAAAATACTATAAGAAAGTCTTTTTTTCTGGTGGCTACGATTGAATTTTCTTATAAAAAGGTGTATTTTTAAAAGAAAGTTTGGAAGAAATAGTTGAAACTTTTAGAACCACTGATGGTTTTCTCAGAAGCTCGAATCAAGCTCAGTGAAATCAATTTAAGCGTGATACGGCTCAAAGTGATCACAACGCTCCGGTGAAAATAAATCTTTTAATTAGGTGTCCGTTCACTCAATCAATCAGTTCATCACCCTTAAATTGAAACGATTGGCTTGAGAGACGTTTATAAGGAATTTATCTTCTTGGACGACGTTTACATTTTTTACAAGATAAATAGGTTTTATGCTTGTTTCTAGTTTTTTTTATCGGTACTAAATAATTTTCGATTTCGCCAAAGACGTTTGGGAATTATCATTAATATGTAAACTTTTTTTTCAACAGTATCAGCTCAGATGAGTTTGACATCTAGTGGAGCATTATACAAGGGCATGGATCGAGCATTCTGCGTGAGAATGAAGAGTACGCTTACGAAACGTGGCTGTCACTTCAAGTCCTCAGGATATAGGGTAAGAAGATCAGTAGCAGTTTATTTATATTGGAAATTTGGTAGTTTTGTGTACACAGTGTTTTTTATCAGACTGGCACATGATAGGTTAATGTTATTTAGAAACATTATTCCCATGCAGCAGAAATACAAAGGAAAAATAAAATTATCAATATTTATTGGGTGTCAACAAAAATGTGCTAAGATATACGACTATGAAAATTATTGGTCGTTTTTCTTCTTATCTATGCTTAGAATGAGAATTAAATGGACGCTGAATTTTCATTTTCAATCTAGGTCGCAAGAAGCAAGGAAGGTGAACCATCCGGGAATGGAGAAAGTGGTAACTGGCGGGTGGGTATCTTATAGAAAGATATATATTGATGAAATATGAAATGATAATAGTAATGTTCAATAAATTGGATATATTTGCATTCCTAACAACTAATATGGATTTTGGTAACGCGTCTGATATGGTAGATCACGATTATCTTTCTATATTTACTAATAAATATTTAGCAAGCATTCTCTTCCCACCTATTAATAAAAGACCCACCCGACATCTTTATACTTCAAAGATCACAAATATTATTAGTAAGAATTATTGTATCGCTTGGGGTGCCCCAAGGCGGGACTATACAGCCCCATAATTTTTGCCTTAACTCGGCGTTAGGTCATAAAATGTGATTATATCTCAAAGCGACTTGCGAATACCGTACTAGGCACGTAAAATTTTCCGTAGATTGTTTTCGGGTTGTAAATTTTCCTTTTATTTTATAAGCAGTTTGCGGACACTTTCTTTTATATTAAGGGTGTACTTTGCTTCTTTATTATCTGTGAACTGTTATTTTATTTCTATTCTTATGAAATCTTTATTACAATAGAGATTTAATAGAGGCATTAGTTAATTTGGAAGTTAAACTCATAATTTGAATTTATCTTCATCTTAATGGCTCGAGTAACTCGTTTCAGTATCAATAGAGCAATTAGTATGGGTCGTTTATTACCTCTTCGTGCATGGGTTTCACGCCAAAGGCTAAGATTTTATTGGGGAAATTGCAAATTAGTTAATCCTTACATTTGATCTACGAAGTCGATTACCTGGTAATATGTATTGTACGTGATTCCAGAATCGTATTATTGTAATAAATTACTTTTCAATTCCTACGGTGTTACAGAAGTTAATTTGTTCTGTATATAAAGTTTTTGTATTTGTTGTTTTCAGACAGCGTATTAGGAAAGTTTCTGTTCTTTGTTTTTTCATGTGATTTAAAGTTTTATTAACTACAACAACACGTATAACAAATCAAAGTCTGGAACAAAATTACGAAGCTATTCAAACCAATATTTAGAATAAACCAGAGTATGATCAGACTTAATTATTATATTCAACCTGCTTAGCCTGTATTCTGTGATTTTCAAATCATTCGACAGATTCATTGTCCATTACAAAAGCATCAACTCAAAATAAATTTTCTATCTTTTCAGGTGGTTCTAATGCTTTGCCGTCTCCGACCACAATACTCCTTCTCGCACAGTCGGAAATCTCCTACAGTTCTACTAGGGATGGTGGCGCTAGCAATAGCACTACCACCACCATCGGTCCACGAGATAAGACTGGAGTCTGATATGTTCGTTACAAGGATCAACTTCGATTTTCGAATAGCACACTGCGAGCCCAGGTATTTGGAGATTTTAATCAACTATTAGGGTATTATCAAATTTATTAGACCATTTTGTTCAGAATAACATAATATTGAATTTAGATTAGATGTGGTAGAAAGAGCGGATAGCGGGAAGAGTATTTGTACAGAAGATATCATTGGAGTAATATAGACTAATGATGATATGTTTACAATTATTATAGGGCATGGCATTAAACGAAGCATAATAAATTACATGGGTCTTATTAGATATTATGTATGAGTCGGAATGATTTATATTAGTTTATTTGTAGTAATTCTGCTAATACTGATGCTTATATTTTTTGTATTTTTCTTCCAGCAGGGTATCAGAACTCCTGGGCTACACGGCTGAAGAGCTTACGGGGAAGAATCTCTACGCGCTCTGTCACGGTGAAGACGCCAATAAACTTAGGAAATGTCATGTAGATTGTAAGTATCTTTTTCTTAAATTTTCTTCGGCACTGATCATTTCCCAGTCTCATCTTTTATATCGATGACGCATATCAAGAAACACTGACGGTGAAGGCAAGTTACTTCTTCGCATAATGTGGAAGTATCAGAGTCATCTGAACCTGGAGTTTATTATAATGCTTTCTACTCGGTAACGATTTTACAATAATATAATACAAATCTGATTTATTTATTCTACGGTGTTTGTATTAGCAGACCACAGTTCGTAATGTGGCATGTGGAATGTATAATCTGAAGAATTTAAGCAAATTTATATTCTTCAATAATAATTATTTTCCTCATCACATTTGAAATACAACTTTTTGAATAATTTGGTTTAAATGCGTCTCACAAAACCATCAATTCCTCATTATGAAACGCAAATCTATTCACTTCCTTTTTCACTCCTACGACTACGTTAACTGAATCCTATTTAGAGATTGTAATTTATGTGTCTCCAAAGTATCAACTTTCCATCTATGAATCATCCAGAATTGGTAACACATCCTTGATATCGATGACTCCTGTTTTCATTAACCTCGCTTTGATATCATCAATTGTCTATAAATGACTGTGTGTCCACCCATGACCCAATATATGTGGTGAAATCCTTCGTAGGTTAATGTCGTAACTGCCGATTTGTATTCAGTTTGCTGCCTATAGAAATCCATGTCAAGTAGACAGGCAGCCTCAAGGCGTATGTGAAGCGTTACGAGGAAAATTTATGAGTCCGCAACGGAGTTTTGTGGGAATTACTTGTTTACAATTTCTGGGGTACGAGGGGATTGATTTTCCTTGATGGAATTATGTTTTTATTATCATCATCTATCCTTTTAAACTTTAAACTTATTTTAGTTAATTTGACTATGTTCTTCGTTTGTGTTTATTCACGATTATTCTAGAATTTCATTTTTATATCCTTCAAAGTACATCCATTCAATCATTCTTTAAAAACAGCTCTTTCACGAAAACCATTGAACAAACTCATATATTTCACAAACAATAGAGCAAAAACAATTGACAATAGAGTCGCAGACCACAAATGTAATAAAACTGTGTAATATAAGGAAATATTTGTATTCAAGTAATATACGTACACCTAGTGTAATATACGTATATTATTACTTTCCTACGCATTCGTCAGAGGAATACAATTTAGGCCTGACGCCGCCATGCGCCGGTCCGTCTCTACTAGAGTTGTGATTTGAATAATAATTTTTATACCATCATTTCGGTTTCCTTTCCATGAGCGTAGACGTGGGAAATGTCGTTCCTTAATGTTTTTTTGAGGTAGATTTGAGTCCTCTTTTATGATCTTCTTATGTACCTGAATTATGTGTAGCTTTATCATTCTGGAGATTTCCTTTTACGTTTTCCTTGAATAATTTTATTTTAGTCTTTTGACTTTCTTACTAAACTTATCATGCATAACCATCACTGTTTTTTAAGTCCACTGCAAAGGTTAATTGCAAAAAGTGAATATCATTAACTATTTTCACAACGTATTGCAACGTATTGCTGTTTTATTCTAAGCTTTTTGCATTCTCATTTTTTTTTGTCTAAATAAACCATGAGTCGGAATAGACTGACGTAGCAGGAAAAAATATTTAGCGATTGTTTCTATTGTTAGCTTGTCAACATCAACAGTCGTCTATTGATGTTTCATCAGGTTAACCGCAATCATTTAGGTCTTCGATTAAACTTTGAAGCACAGGTGACAACAGAGGAAACTCATAATCCTTCCTGACGTAATAATCCTGTAACCAATCAAAGAACGTACATAACAAGATGGCCGCCATTCCGAATGCCAATCACGGCTAGGCGTTAACGTCATGCGGTTCTAGCACCTTACCATTTGATAGCTTTACGAGACCATCAATTTGAATTTAAAATGTACATCTATGTAGATGCCGGTCAAATGTGGACATTCCGGGTTTGGAATAACAATTGTCCAAATTACCATAAAAGTCCGGGTGTTTGTTAGAAAGCGGGTAATTTGGTTACCACTGTATACGCGGTTTGGATTCTAGATGGACTTATTGACGACATAGTAGCGTATGATATTCAAATTTGTGCATACGGTCATAAAACTGAATGATTATGATTGTGACTTCCGACAATGTGTGTTGACACCGCGGAATGTAATTCTGACGTATTCAGACTTATTGAAGCTAATTTATAAGTTAATGGCTACTGCGTGATGCCTTATGTATAAGATAATCAACTAATTTATATAAGTTTTAGTTACATCACACGAGGATATCGATAAGCAATCGGTGCAGATACATAGATGACATATTTATTATGTCATTCAACATGAAAACCCAAAGAACTGAAATATCTCTTCCTGATAAACTTGCAAACTAACAAATACAGATCATTTGCTAGTTAAATAAGTACTTACAATATTGGTAAATTAACCCAATCACTGTGGTTAAACAAAGAGAATAATTGCAGTTTTATGCTTAAGTATACGGAATTGTCACGTAAACGCTTAGGCAGACCATCTTGGCTTTTTGACTTGTAAAGTGACCAGTATGCTTTGCACGCTTCACTGTAATCCATTTGGTCATTCATGTTTAACCAACTTAGTATCAAACATTCTAGATCTTGTGGAATTGGCTGAGGCCGCGGATTCGATTAAGTAAATAAATTGTTCTCTCGCCATTTTGGTATTTATGTCAATGATTGCATTCTAGCTCACTAAGTAATACGTGTTTAACAGCTGTAACCATAGTAATGAAATAGACAACCATTAAATAATTTGCAATCAGTTTCACTTTTTGGATAGTCTCCAAACCACAGTGCATCATTAATTAATAAATGCCAGTTGGCAATAAAGACAATACATCAACAAAACCAAAAACTGTGATGGTCTTAATGACTCACGTAGCACAATACACGTGTTCATCGCGATGTCTTTTGTGTACACAATCAATTGAATATAATAATGGTGTCTGTTTATCATCGACATATACAATTTTGTTTGCTTCATCATGAATATCATTGCCAACCTATTGTTCTAATTCGTTAAGCATTGCAAATTGAAGGTCACGAATTGGATCTATAGGTTTAATTATCATTTCTTTAATTATTTTAATATGAAGAGACCTCTTCGTTCTGCCATAATCAAATAATGTTACACATTTCTTTATATCTTTGTTACAGTAATGAATAAAGGCCAAGTCCTGACTCACTACTATAGGATAATGAACAAGCTTGGCGGATACACTTGGATGCAGACCTGTGCCACAGTCGTCTGTTCTTCGAAGAATGCCGAGGAGCAAAACATTATTTGCGTAAACTATGTTATTAGGTAAGTATTGATAATCATCATCACTTTCTGATTTGTTACACCTTTTCTAATGGTTTTCTTAATTTAGAGTCTAAATTTTAGATGATTACATATAATACGTGCTAACATAGGCTTCTTATATTTACAGTGGACGAGAATACCCAAATACTGTAATGGACTGCTGTCAACTAGAAGAAAGCGTGCAAGGAGTTAAGCGAGAAGAGACTACTGGTGATCCTGACGGAAATGGTCCACCAGATACAGATAATTCTGGTGCTCCACCTGCACCACCAAGACACCCTACAGAAAGAATCGAGCCCACGACCAATACTGACTCGGCGTCAACCGCACCCGTCCCTACAACTGACGTCACACATTTAACTAGACTGAATGACACACAACCTTTACCTCTCCACACAACACCAGAACGAACCTCACCAATGCCAGCAAGAAGACTGAAGAAACGAAAGCATACTACCGATTGTGATGAAGAAACAGACAGGGACGAAGAGAGACGGAAGTCTTCTTCTAATCCTGGAGCCGCAATATCGCCAGCGGAGAGAGACATAACCAAAACTAATTTAGCTATACCCGAAGGATCGACTGATGCAACTTCGGTGAGAGATTTAGAAAATGCCATGTCAAAACATTTGCCATCTGTATCAATGGATGGCAAGGAAATTTCGCATAGGCCAACAGATTTCTCAACTGATGCACTGCTAAAACAGCAGCAACAGAAGTCAACAATTCAGTGGATAGGAACGCAGAACCATCACCTAAACCATTTAAACAGACAAATTCCTGGAAACCATACCTCAACGCCAGCATCCGCTTTACTAAGGCAGTTGTATGCTAATAGGGAAAGCGTCATTCGTAGCAACTTTTTAGGTGACGGTAGAACAGGAGGTTATTACTCCAGTGATGGTCAAACGGGACCTTTGCCTACTCCTCCTGGAAGTGAGGGCTCAGGCTACGGCGAACAACTAGGTCACAAAGGTACTGATATAGGTTCATTGGCTTACGGTGGTTACGCGGACTACCATTCAGCTATGACTCCTCCTGGTTCAGTGTCTCCAAGGGATAAGCAGCAATACGCTTTGTCCTACGATAATAGTGCTTATTCGGAAGTGTTAAGGCATTCGTATTTAGGCGAGGCGCCTTTGCCTTTGAAGCCTCAAGCGTATTCAGCGGTGCCGGGTGCGCTGGACTACGCTTCGCCGCTAGACCAGTCCCAGTTCTTCCACCCGCCTTCATCCTTCCACCTGTACCACCCTCAAGCACACCCACATGCGCACGCTTCACACACACACCAGCCCGTAGATAAGTCTGCTCCGCCAAATACTAACTGGTATTCGTCGGGTTCATAGCCATGTTTTCGATAGTTTTTTTTTGGGATTTTTTATTGTGACCTTACGTCGGTAGTTTGTTCAGACATTTGTGTTGTTGTTAAGTTTAGTACTTTTTTGTTATCGTTAAATTAATGAGACTCAATCATGACTTTTGCTGGAGTGAAAATACTGAGCTCAATTTTTTAGAATGTAAATATGACACATTTCCTAATGGAACTTAATGGAAATTGTATACGGTTGACAAGACTTTCAAAACATTAATACTCAGATGAAACGTTTGATTTCAAATATAGATTTGAGATAACGATTTATTGTGCTATAAATTTTATGAATTACATGTGCCAAAAAGTGGTGCTCGAGGCACTTTTTTGATTTTTGCATTTAGCTCTCAACGACATTATAGGATATTATATTAAGGTGATATATTACGGCAAATTATTTAGCAATATATATTTTTAATCAACCAAAACATTGTTTATACCACCTTGAATCAGATTGGATTACGAAAAAATACAATTAAACTCTTTATCGATACCTATTTCAATAGATTGTAAACCAAATTAACAGTGTCGAATATTTGCAATTGCAGTAGGTATTTCTTTGGGAGTTGAAAGGTTTGATTTATTAAATTATTCTGTGAAAGATTGTGGGCTATAATTATAGCTTATTGCATATCATTTAAAATAAGCTTTTTGTAAATTATTGTACCATAATTATGAACATGACTGTATCTAGGCGATATTACTCTTTAATCATTGTACATTTATAGTATTAAGTATTTCTGTATATTAGTCCCCATTAATTGAAATAAGATTTCATTGTAAATACCCCTTTATCACCCATATTATTAAGTTTAAAGTATTTTTCTGACTGGCTCTAGACATTTATTTATTCTCAAATGAATTTATTTGTCATTTGAATTGTCAATTTAGAATGCAAATGTCAATTTGTCATTTTCATCAGTCAATCGATCATTCAGAATACAGGCTTTTTGACAATGTTCAAAAACTTCTAATGGTAAAAAAACTACCTACTTATATGGCGAGGAGAAACAGCGGGAAATATTTTTGGAATTCATGAGATTTTATGATTTTGTTTTGCAAAATGCATCAACCTTTATCTTGGCGATAGGTTATAATTTCCTTTTCCAAGTTTATAACTGATTATGGCCATTACTGATTACAGATAAGTAATAATATTTGTTGGAAATATACATCAATAGATTCCTCCACTTCATACTGTCCAATATGACTTATTTTTAGAAATATCCGTCATGACAAGAATCAAAATACTCAACATATTTTTTTAGAATACAAAAATACAAATATTATAAGCATATTTGTATTTTTTATGAAATCAGCGTTAGTTTCATGTGTCAAATAATTGTTTTCTGTCATCATTGTAACACGAATTTTACTTTAGGTATTGTCAGTGTTGTATTGTTGGTCCTTAATTTGAAAGCCAAAAACATTGTTTTATTATAAATCAATTGTATTCCTTATGTTATAATAATGCAATTAGATGTTATGAGAATAATAATTAAATTGGTAATATTTATGCTATTTTTAACTGTGCAATACGAGTGTAAAAGTTGTTCATTTCGATTTTTATAAGGCTTCGTTATTATATCGTAATTATAAGGCAATTATCATTAAAATTGTAATAAAGTTGTAATTATTATTATGATAAACATGGGATAGGCTTGTAATGCAATTATTTGTTATGTATTTTTTTTTTCCAAAAAACTGGAATAATTCCATCTCAGTGTCCATTATTTTATTTTAAAAATTTATCATGAACAAAAGAGGAAAAGTTTTATTTCTCCGAATAAATAATTAAGAATTTTCAAAATGGGTGGTTTTATTGCTTACGATTTATTTTAAGTTGTCAATGAAGAGTTGGCAAGATGGAAAGGAGAATGTAATGAAGGCGAAGGGATGGATGAATGGTGATCAATATTGCGCTAATATGCGATTGCTGCAATCTACAATCCTAAAAAGTATTAGATTAGATCTATTGAGTGAATGTGGAAACCGGCAGTTAATCGATACTCGCTAAAGACTACTGAAACAATGTGTAGAAAGATTTGAGCAGCGCCTCTAGTGGACAGTTTTGGAATCACATTACTTCATACAAAATGCTTCACCGTAGTCGCTTATGAAAATCGATGTACCGTAGCCATCTGATATACAATGCAGATTATGGATGAAAAGCCTACGGTCACGGTTTAAATAAAGCATAATAATATAGTATAGTAGGTAACTATATTTATACTGTACGTCACATGTGTTGATATATAAATACAAATCTCAAATAACATAGGTACTGGGTGGAGATTTCAAAATGGCATATTTTCGAAATCTCTAAATATCCGATTTGAATTGATTCAGCACGAAAAAATATATAGAACCTTTAACCAACAGACTGCTTTAAAAACCAAAATGTTATGCTTATACTTGATCGTAGTACCTATATTATTTAAATCTTGACTATTTCTCCTTAGTCAATTTAACCATCTATATTTAAATAAGCAGTAAATTTTATATTTCTTAAAATGTAATTCAAACAATGTGACTGACAGTAAAAGGAATCTTGTTGTGAGTTATTTGAATATCTTGTATGGCGCCATCTAGTGTTAGTAACTCAAGTAAGCGGACGGTCTGTTTGCTTTTTCTAACCAATAAGATAATTTCGGAGTATCTCCGTCGCCTTGATCAACAAATATTTCATTACTTTTGCACACCTTGCCTTATGAGCAGACCAATAAACAATATGTCTGTCATTTCCATTTCATTTCACTTCTAGGCTTTGTATGCTCACCACTTTAGACCACATCATCACTGACCATGAAGATTGTGGTATAAGTTTAGAAAAATAACTGATGGGTGGAATTACAGATAGGGATATTTTATCGATATTTAAATAACCCTAACCACACTGGTGCTGATTTTGTCGATTACAACTAAGCATATTTTAGTGTCACTATGTCTCTTTCTAACAAAGAGCATAAGAAAAGGATGTAAGAAATTTAGTCCAATGCTTGTTTTCAATATTAAATTTAGTCGCCATCTATCGCGGTTACGTCTAAATACCCGCAAATGAAGACGGCGTTGACTAATATGTTCTATCCTTTTTAAAATATGTTCGTAAGAAAGAGATGTGATGTGACTAAAATTATTTTAGTGCGATTTACAACAGAATCGGCACCACTATATACCTACTATATTAACCTGCCTGTCTGGTAGATATTTTTATAGGTCTCACTTATTCATTTCGAAAGAAAGATACTGCTTCTACAGATAAACTATCAGACTTATCGAAAACCTGTGAAGAACCTTGAGCTTTCGGTGAAGGAAAACATCGGGAGGAAACCATAGCACGGTGGTAGGGTACTTTGTAGTACCCACCCATCTGCAGTGTTTCTATCAGGGGGGCGGTTAAGAGATCTGGGGGGGGATCTGGGTGAGAGAGATTTATATCCCATAAAGCGTTAGAGGAAAAGGGATGAAGATATTCTCGAAAGTGTGTCGTTTTATCTAGGGGCTATTCTGGTTTCTGATTGGCTACATTAATGTGTCATGCACTACTCAATTCCTGATTGGCTGATTGAGTGCCACGTCACGGGGGGGGGGGGGGATGGGGAAACACTGCCCATCTGGCTGGCTACCACCCTCATGTTGAAAATCTGTCTCCAAGCACCTATCGGTGTGTTCAGACACCTGCCTTTGAGAGGTTCCGACAGCTGCACTTGAGAGCCAGTTCCTTCTAGGCTTTGTGTGTTTACCATCTCCGGCCACATCATCACTTACCATGGTGAGACTGTGGTCAAACACAGGCCTACACAAACTAAAAAAATACATATGGCGCATCATGACGTAGTTTGAAACATCCTGTTACGAGCGCGGTCTACTCGACTCGTTCGCTGGGTCGGTATGTTTACCGCAAAGATTTTCATAGGGCATCGTGCCTCTACCCAGATGGATAGTCGGCCTTACTAAAGCATGACATTTAATATCACTCCGCTTGAGTGGCTCCTGAACAAATCGCTCTCAGTTCGTGCTGCGCACGGGTGTCATCGCGTCATACTCGCTGTACTGATTAAATAAAAAATTTCAACTTGCGTATTAAAATACTGTCACAACACTTATAAAAACCAAGGAAAAACTAAAAAACTAACCTTCCATGTGTAAGTGTTGCGATTTCGTCACTTTTAATTACCTAAACTTATTACTTTTAAATACTGTCAATTATGGCTTGTTTATTTCGTGTTCCCATAGAGACGACTATCCTTCTGGACGTTTTAAATTCTTTGGTTTACCGTTTGATACGTAAACATTATTACAGTAGTACCAAACTAATATGGCTTACCGATGTACCTGCGCAGAAGATACATTTTCAAAGCGCGGGAAACGCTATTGGTCGGCAGCTGCCGCCATGTTAGCGCGCGCCGTGCGGACGGGCGCGACTTGCGAGTGAGACGGAACTAACAGCTGCAGTGTATTATAAACCTTATAGTAGTGATCTAAGGTTGATTGTAAGTTTTAAGCATTCTTTCTTTAATCTTCGGGGCTATACTTTCTTTTCTGTGCGAGCGAAGATTCATGACGCGCCATATCAGTTGGATACTACTGTAAGTCTATGGGTTCAACATATTTTTTATTTTCTTGATTCAGTTGATTTCACATTAAAAATAAAACAATTTTATCGTCAAAAACTATGAATATTTTAATAATTACTTTGATTTGTTTCCACAACATGTGTACATACAGTTTTATAACATTACATCAAACTCACAATATAACTTTTGTAGTGTAAATATGTTATGAAGACAGTTTTACGAAAAGATGTCATAGTAAAAAAAAAATTAAAGAAATAGAATACACAGTTTCATACAAAATTAAATGTATTTATACAAATTTACTAATATTTATTAACTGGTATATTATTGATCCTACATAGTACTTTTCATAGAATGTGTATTTCTATGGCCGCTATAACAACAAATAATAAAAAAAAACAGGCCAAGTACGAGTCGGACTCGCACACGCAGGGTTCCGTACAATAATAATAATGTAACCTTACTCAAATTGACTGTGAAATGAATAGTAGGCCCAAAATTTTAAAATACTAAAATTTACCTTAATATTCAACATTTTTATTTTATGGAATTTTCCCTTTTTGCTTGACCTTGCTTTTTGCCAAGGATAGACGGACAAGAGAGTGATCTTATAAGCGTTCATAGTTTTACCTTTTGAGGAGCGGAACCAAATCACATTAAACAAATGAAAAAAAAATTAATTTATTAACAAATTACATCAAATTAAAAATAAAGGGAACAAGAAACTTCTTTTTTATCATAGCGCCATCTCTCAGCAATCGAATGTACTACAAGGCAAACTAGTAGTATTTTTTTGTTACGCCTACTATTCATTTCATATAGCAAAGTTGAGTCTATAATACTATATATTGTACTAATCTATAGTACAATAATTATTTCTGTATTAAAACATACATTTACATACACAAATACGAAAACGGTTCCATAAAGAGATTCAATCCAACATATTACATAAATAAATGCATATTTGTCATAAGTCTTTTAAAAATGGACGGATTACAAATTTGTTTCATTGTAATTATAACTTATGTCTACATAAAATGCGTAAAAGCAATATAAACTTTATAAGCAACTATATTATCAGGCACTTTTTTGATAATAACTACTTTAAGATGATTTGATATCTTATTCAAGTCTTAAGATAAAAGATAATTAACCAACAGTTATAGTATAGGCATAACGTTTAACAGCGACGATCCCTACAAAGCGTGAAGGGAAATTTGCGCCCGAAATTATCTCTCAGATAGAGAATTACACTAATACACACATCTTAGTAACTAAAATCTCTTTCTAACCACTTACATCCATTGAGATATGTTAGTTTAGTCTGAAAGTGACTCATGACATGAACGCTATTTAACTAATCCTACTGATTAAATAACGTCACCTCACCTTGATGTTATTTTCAAACAATTTGACGTTATTTAAGTGACCACTTAGAAGTCCCGCACTAGATCCGATCTGAATCAGTGATAATTGGATTGTTTTACAAAAAACTTAAACTGACTTCAAAGTACACTAAGAAATAATCAAATGACAATGGGACCAAACGGGAAGTGTAACCTTTCAAATAAAAAAAAGAATTTTCCAAATCGATTAATAACTGAAGGAGTTATGAGATAAAACATAAAAAAAATTAATTAAAAAAAATACATTCGAATTGAGAACCTCCTCCTTTTTTGAAGTCGGTTAAAATATGGTCCGGAATAGTCGTAGAACTATTTGTATGCTAGTTTACGCACTGAATCCGATTTCCGTTATACAATTTCTCTCCAAGTGCGAAAAGCAATATCCAAATTCGGTACGAGTTTTCTATATCTGTATTTTCACAGATTCGGATCGGACGTAGTGCGGAACCGCTCTTAATCAGTTTATTAGTTAAATAACGTTTTATGAGTAAGGGGGATTATCTTAGAAGCAGTCTCAATTAAGCGATATGCCTATATTCAACACACTATTCTAATGATAAAGCTGCCTATGTGAACATAATCTACAATTATGAAATATAAAAATATATCAGTTATACGATTTATAACTCATGATATTGATTTCTTATATTAACATTGTAATAATAACTATCTACTTAAATATAGGTTGTACACTTTATTTTATTTTGTTATTATTTACCAAACTAGATTGAAGGCCAGAAACAGTATAAGAATCATAAAATTCAATCCCCTTTATTACAAAACATGGTTTAAAGTAAAACCAGGTTATAAATTGCCTCGTCTCTTTTTATTATATGACGTTAGAAAGTGGCAGTAAAACCAGTTTAAATTTTACATAAATTAAGCCCCACATTAAAGCATGCTTTAATTTTTTTTGAATTCAATTACATTAATATAATCAAAAAAATAAAACCAAATCCAACCAAAGTGGCTTTGTTTTAGCAGTTTCCGAGAAATCGATGAACAAAACATACATGGAAAATACCCTCCAGCTTTTTATGAAGTTGTTTACTGAGGTGCTAGAGATGTTTTACTATAGTGTACTGCCTATATAACATTAATTTATAAATTAAAAGTTGACTTACAACCTATTTGTGAGACGTTTGTTGTTAATATTCGATTAATATCTCGATATTTGGGGACTGCATCTCCAATATTATCTGATATTGCGAGAATACGCAAAGCCAGCAGTAAATCTGAAAATATAAAAAAAGTATTAAATATTACTAGTGGTCGTCCATAAGTTGAAATTATATGTCTGATGTGTCAAACGCATAGTAGTGTAGTGTAATGTTTCGCATTGTAGTGTGTGCAATTTTTTTTTTTAATAATGTATTTAAAATACACAATTATATCAAAACTAGCTGTACCCCGCGGTTCCACCCATGTTCCCGGGATTAAAAATAGCCTATTTCCTTCTCCATACCATAGGCTACCTGCATGCCAAATTTCTTGATGATCCGTTGAGTAGTTGAGGCGTGAAGGCGTAACAAACAAACTCACTTTCGCACTTATAATAATTAGTTAGGATTGCTTAGCTTAGCTAGGATTTCTGCTCTCTCCTATATAATTTATGGTATAGAAGGTAAGGCACAGAAGGTATGTCTGCAAAAAGCAATTAAGGATGTATACCTACTTAAAAAATGCCTTGCTAAGTTCTTGCCTGAATCTTCTCAGTTTAAATGTATTACGAACCAATGTGGTAGATTCAACTGTATGTACTTAACATTCATAAGTGCTTTATCAGGGCTTAAACTGGATAAATTACTTTTGATTTTATGCAGTGGTATGATACGTTATTGACTGGAATGTTTTGATATTAGAAGAAAAAAAAGCAAGCTAAACCTATGGAGTATGGTAAAATGGTTAATAAGGCAGTAAGAATTCATATAAGTCGCCCAGTGGTCCACCCAAGAGGCCAATGTCCCCCTTGGACATTAACTGGGGTATATAGAAACCACAGAGTAAATATACCAAGTACCGAAACAAGGATTATGCAACTGCTACACACTGTTGTTAGGCTAAAAATGAAATTATAACAATAATGTGATCAACTTACATTATATGCCATCCACAAGAAGTCCACGAGAGCGGCAAACGTTGCGTCTAACTGTAACATTATTTAGGTTATTATTGCCTCTATACAAAAATCCGGCTGATGGTAAGCGGTTACCATAGCCATATGGACGCTTGCAACACACGAAGCAACGCTCACGCGTTACCGACCCTTGCCCCCTCCCCCATGAGCTCTGGCGACTTTACTCACGCGCAGGAATACAACATAAAGTTATTTGGCTGCGGTATTCTGTAAGGTGGAGGTACTTCCCAAGTCGAGCTGCTCTTTGAGCGAATAAACGCTATGCTCTACCTCTCTCAAAACTTTACTTAGTAAGGTCAAGCAATACTGACCAAGACTGACTATCAAGGAGGATGCTTCTTATTTGTCCATGCTATATGTAAAAAACAGCCAAGTGCCAGGAAGGTTTCCGTAAAGATGATTTTGTATTTTTTTTGATGGGCCAGCTTGCACTGTTGGTTAAGACTCTGGCTGAAATTCCACCTTTCATGCCACAGGTTGTGGGTCGATTCCCACATGGAATTTGTGTGCATGAACATGTCTGTATGTCCTGAGTCTGGGTGTAATTATATTAAGTATGTATACAAAAAAAATAGGAAATGTATTATATCAGTTATCTCGTTTCCATAGTATAAACTCTGCTTAGTTTGGGATCAGATGGCCGTGTGTGAGGATATTTATTTTATTTATTTACTATGGAAATTTGTTCTTCTAGCGGCTGTAGAAATACACACTCAGTGAAAATTTCAACTGTCTACCTAAAGTATGACGGTTCATGTGATACAGACCAACAGGTCGGACATACAGACAGACTGAGGTCAGTTATACTAAGCCTTTAGTATAATAAGGTATGGAACTCAATAAAAACATAAATTTTCTATGGTACATGAGAAGACAATTCAAGGTAAGATTTATTACTTACATAAATATAATATCCTCCAAGAAGCCATAAGCCAAATGTTAATTGGAATGCTATGATGATACCGAATGTAATGAGCCATGGAAGCATCAGTCCACGCATCCATATGTTGATGCCAATTATCTGGAAAAGAGATAACACATTTTTTTATGTGAAGAGTATTAGACTACAATCTCACCATGGTAAATGATGATGTGGCCGAAGGTGGTAACCACACTTGTGCAGCTGTGATTGACTGATTTTAAACTTGAAGCCAGGTGGTTACTACAAAGAATCCTACCATGTTTTGGATTCCACATTATATTTTTCTCCCTGATAGCTCCACCACATTGATGGATTCAAACTCACCACCAGCGCTTCAGTATTCTACGGCATAATGACTGTGCTTATTGCCTTTTAATCAAAATAATCAGCATTGTTGGCTTTGTGCTAGTTACATTAAGTTTAGTAACAAATAATAAAACAAAAAATTACTTTTTTGTTTGGAGTTTGCTGTGTGGGGATCTTACCCCCACACCAAAGGATATGGGTTTGTTTCCCATCTGCAGGTGTGTGTAACAAACTGATCATATTGTGGTTGTTATCCTCAACAAACACATTTACAAAGAGAACTTTGATTACCTTACAAATTCCAATAAGTATTTAATTAATTATTAAATTGACTTACCATGAATCCCGATGAAATAATAAGCACTGCCAGTATTATGATGAAAATTATCCCAAATACTTGCAGAGCTGAAAAATTATAATTAGACATGTTCAATTTTACAGCAAAACAATCATCACATGAGGATTCACCTGTGATCCCGAGGGATTGTATGTTTGCCCGGGATAAAAAGTATCCTGTGTTTATCCAGAAAATATTCTATTTGTGTGCCAGATTTCATTTAAATCCATTCAGTAGATTTTGCGAGAAAGAGTAACAAACATCCTCACATCCATACAGCTTTCACATTTATAATATTACTTACTGTCCCCTGCGGTTTCATCTGCATTCCCAGGACAAAAGTACCATATGTCTTTCTCCATACCATAGACTGTCTGCATACCAAATTTCAATAAGATTGGTTGAGTAGTTAAAACGTGAAAGCAAAACAAACAAGACAGTATTACTTTGAAATGTATGGTGTATTTATGGACTTCATTTAGTTAGCCTAGTTACTTACATTTTCTAACGTCAGCTTCAAACAGTGGATTCCAGAGTTGTGTGGAATCACCGCCATCCATTTGATATGCAATAAACGTGATCAGCACGATACTTAATGCTACAGTATACGCCGCCACCGCTCGACTCCCAGTCTTCACATTCGAAGACCAGATGCATGGTGACCAACAAGACTCCAATAGCACCATCTTGCTGAATTAATTTGTACTTGTGTTTCTTTGGCACTCGATAATGCACTGCTGTTGATTCTGAATTGAAATAAAGAAATTTGGTAATTTGTTTAGAAAATTCAGCGGTAAATGAAAGCCACACCTAGAAGTTACAGTTATTTTAAAAGTTGTTTTATGAGACAAAAAATGTTTATTCAATAGCTTTTAAACATTAATTGTATGCGAATATGGTTAGGAAACGATTTTTAATTGATTTTACCTTTTATTTCTTGAAATTCACGAATAAAATTTATAAATTATAAAAACGTAAACAACTTTCTTTCTTATACGATTGCGTTCCATACACTTGCATTACTTGCCTTGCCTGCAGCTGCTGCGTTATCGTTATCGCTTTCTCCCTCGTTTTTCGTATGTTTAAGACAAAGATAGAGACTTCGAAATTAAATGCTGAAATAAGTTTTCCTGGTGAATCTGGAACGTAAAATTGTTGACAGCCGTTTTAAATTGACAGCTCATTGACAGCTTAAAATACCACAGATAAAGAAACTTTACGTTCTGTTTTACGAAATTACCGTTTTGTAACATTTTATTGCATATATATCGCATTCGCAATAGAAATATTTGATTAATTTTATTTACGCAGCGCTACATTAATTTATTTCATAAAAAGCCATTGCAATATTTTTATAAGAACAACGAGCGGAAGCTCATTTATGAATCTTTTGTAATACGTTTATTCTATTTAAAGTTTGTGAGTCGGGTTTGTGAGAGACAACACTTCTAGCGTAGCGTTTGTATATTCTCGTTGACTCTCTTTAGTAGTTGAAACATTTTCATTTAACTTTTTCGTGATTATGATTGTTACTGGCTGGTAGGATGTATCTATTTTTATACTTTGTTCATCAGAGAGAAATATAAAAAAATAAAACTGAATACCTATAAAAACAAAAAAACGGCCAAGCAGACTTACGTCTGAGTTAAGTCTGAGTTTGACTCGCTCACCGAGGGTTCCGACAGTATATAATAATCATCTATGGTTCCGACCATTGAGGAAGTAAGTTCCAACCTTCCTAGGACAAAACTGTTATAAAAATAACGAACTCAACTTTGCTATGTAAATGAATAGTAGCCGTAACAAAAATAAAAACTACTTTTTTTTATTGCCGTTGAACAAAGTGACTAGATGGCAGTACCTACAGCTTTTCTTTCATTAATAGTCCCATTAGTTTGCCTTGTAGTAGTACATTGGATGGCTGAGAGATGGCGCTATGATAAATTATAACGTTTTGGTAATTTAAATTTTATTTCATTTTTACCCGACTGATTACTTAATGTTTGATGTTATAGCGGCAATAGAAATACTCGTTCTGTCAAAATTTCAATTAAGTAGGTATTACGGTTCATGAAATACAGCCCGCTGACAGACAGACGGACTGACGAACGGACATGTGGAGCCGAGGCTTAGTAATTTGTGCACGGAACCCTAAAAGTAGTGAGCACGCAGATAGCTGCGTGCCCTAATTACTACTACCATAACTAATTCACTAACTAATGAACTAATTCATAGGAATTAGTTCTAACCAAGAACATAAATACATACGTATACCTACATGTTTTGTTTTGTTGTTTCATGTAGTGTGCACATTAAAGTATATTCTATTCTATTCTACATAGCTCAACGAATTAGCAAGCTGAAGTGGCAATGGGCCGGTCACATCTGCCGCAGAACCGACGCCGACGGTCGATGGAGCAGACGAGTCTTAGAGTGGAGATCACGTCTTGGCAAACGTAGTGTGGGGGCTCCCTAGCCCGATGGCCTGACGACCTCGAAAATGTGGCCGGACTGGGCTGGTGCGGGTGGCAAGAAACCGGAAGAAGTGGCGCGCTCTGGGAAAGACCTATGTCCAGCAGTGGACTTAAAAAAAAGCTGATGATGATGATGAAGAACATATATCCCATGGTACAAAAATATATAAACTCTAGCCCCCCTTATTCATAATAAAGTTATCAAACGTTGATTAGCTGAAATTCCGAAGTCTTTATCTGACAGGTGACATTTGGTGATCGAAAGAGTAAGACGGGGCACACTATTACACTGATTTAGAGCGATAATGAATAAGGGGGTTAGTCTTTACATGCTTTTACATGTTATCATCACAATGTCTTTCTAGTCACGAATAGGTTTGAAATTAAATAGCAAAACTCTCCTGGGATAATTTGCTAATTTGAATAAATTAGCATTGAATGGATAGTCGTGACTAACTATAATAAGTACTAAATAGAAAGCATCTGGTTCAGGTAAGATATAAATTAGGAGTTTAGGCTACACTATGTTAGTTATCTAAGTTACTACAAAGTTATACAATCAGCTGTAACAGTGTGGTATTATTAGACGGGTAAAATTTCTCTACCATGCATTTTTTTACTATTGGCTGTGTTTGACCACAATCTAATAAAAATGGTAAGTGATGATGTGGCCGAAGGCGGTCAGCACACAAAGCCTTGAAGGAACTGGCTCTCAAGTCTCAAGTGCAGCCGTTGGAACACCCCCATAGGTTCTCAACTTGAGGGTGGTAGCCAGACAGGTGGGTACTACGAAGTACTCTACCACCGTTTCCTTACGATGCTTTCCTTCACCGAAAGCTCAAGCTCATTGTAGGATTCGAACCCGGGACCTTCGTCTCGGCATTTGACGTCACTACCACTGAGCTATCATCACCATTAAAATTATCTAAGCAGATTATGGACAGTAATAGCTGAGTTTCTTGCCGGATTCTTCTCAGTTGAAGGCCGAGTTCCGAACCGGTGGTAACTTCAGGAAATTTGACCTTCATAAGTGCCCGTCTGGGGCCTAAATTGAATAAATGGCTTTGACTTTGACTAAATTACCAAATTTACTGTCCATAATCTTAGCTCAAAATGCACCCACCCCAAACTGAGATTCTGGATCCACTGTCAAAATGTATGGGGCTAGTCCCTTAATAACTATAAAGAGGTTCGATTAATTCACGTATTGATATAAAGATATAAAAGAACTGAGAAGCATGGCTGTTAAAATATAGATATAAAACAAACAAGTGCGAGTTGCTTTCAATAACAATGACCGAGCAACATCTCTCGCGTTCCGGGAAGTACGCCGCGCGCCGTGCCGCCCGCGCGCCGTTACATCGGGTTAGGTGGGGTGTCAGTGCGGGCGAGCATAGGTAGATTGTCACCAGCTCAAGTGGCTTCCTATTCGCCTTCGCCGGAATGCACATATTCTTACCCTTCTATATACTATTCTATTCAATCCGTTTGCTCCTGCTTATCTCAAGGAACGTTTCGTGTACTATAGTTCTCAACTACATCTTCTTCGCAGTTCCCTTGAGCTTCTTTTGAAAATCCCTTTACATACTTCCTGCTTCGTATCGCAGTCTTTTTCTGTGAAAGCTGTAATGTTATGTTAGGTTTTTGAACTGTATTTAAGAAGTTTACGTATGTAGGTATTTAATATACTGCACCACCTATTTTAAATCTATCCTATAGCCCTAGGTTGCCTGGAAGAAATCGCTTTAGTGATAAGGCCGCCTGAATTGTTCGCACTTTTGTTTATTATTTGTTATTTTTGTACTCTGTTTTTTATAATTGTGTAAACAATAAAGAATTTTTGTATTGTATTGTATTGTAGATTCTGGCTAATGAAAGTTGGTACTGAAATGAGGAGTTTTCTTATGATAACTCTATGCTCGAAATACCTGTCACACTATTGATAATTCGAACCAATTTGAACCTTAAGTGCACGATTTGACTGGAGATTCTGAGGATAGAGGTATCTTAAGAAAACTCCTCATTATTTGCAAACATTTTATACGGCAATGATATTATAAGTAAATATGTATATTAGCTAGGCAAAAAGTTTAAAATGAAAGGTTAATTTTGGATTTAATATTAATTGGTCCAGATAAATTTGTAGCTCGCTGATACTGGGACCCAACAAGAACCTTTCATTTTTGATACGAGAGAAATAAGATTACTGCCTTTCGTCGAATGTTAGGTATCTCCTACATAAATATAATGTACATATTTAATCAATTACGATAAAATACGTACGTATAAATCTGATAACAGTCTTATTTGGCAGCTTAAGAATCTACCTTGCATTCTTAATTCCACAGATTGTTATCGAATTACCAACATAAAGAATTTTCGAATCGAAGAGTGTCTTCCGACTTTCTAACAAAAACCGAAAACGAATTCTAACAAAAATTACAAAAAATAGTTTTTACCATTTCATTAGTAATGTATTCAATTGTTGAAACACCTCAGATAAACTAACACAATATGTAGGTGGTTTTCCATATTGTATTACAACTATAATGTCTCTACGCTTATCTTCTATGATCTTCTATGACAAGGAAATAAATTTTCTTCTCAGTCGGGCACTCTTGTTAGATTGGTCGTGGTGCAAAAGATGGTGTACATGGAGGGTCTTCAACGCCAATGTTCTCCTTTACTAGGGTTACTGCTTTTGCAATGCTTCTCCATTTATGGCGGTTTGTAGCGCTGCGAGAACACTGTACCATGGTAGATTGGGTTACCGTCCTTATAAGATTAGTCCAACGAGCGGGTGATCGGCCACGAGATCGTTTGCCTTCCTTACCCTGGTCAACAAGTCTCTCCATCGAGTGTTCGTTTCTGGAAATGTGACCAAAGAACTTGAGAATTCGAAGCTGCATAGTCGACGAAAGCCTATCTGTTATTCGAAGCTCCTTGAGGATCGAGTTACGATAAGCCGTCCACGGAATTTTCAAGAGGCGTCTCCAACACCACATTTCCAGTGCGTCGATTTTCCGGCGATCTTGCAGTCTTAAGGAATTAAATAGATAGGCCTAATTTCGTTAATTAATACCCATAACAAATTGATTCGGGCTAGGCCCTCTATCTCTGGGCCTGACATCAAAAAGTCAAAGATAGAAACTGCGTATCGTTTCTACGTTGTTGTGGTGGACACAATGCAAATTCCAATCAGCCTCGCAGGGGTTCAATTCTTGTTTTAAATATTTTTATTGCACTCGATATTTATCGAAAAGCTTAGCGACACCTCATAAGACTCCGTGCCATCAACGAATTTTCTGACATGCTTTACTGATGTGGATGACGTTGGATAGCTTTAAGATTTTAGCAGTCTTAAATTCTAAAATGCAGCTATTACTTAATCTGTGGTTGCAGTAAGTAAGTAAGTAATATTTATGATCATCACCAATGAGTTTATAACATAATGCAGGATCTACCTAAGCCTTCTGTTTGACTTGCCAATAAATCTGGGATACTAGAGTACATTTTTAGGGTTCCGGACCTTGAAACGAAAAAACTAAACCCTTATAAGATCACTCTGGTGCAAGTCCGTCCGCCTGTCACAGAGGCTTTACCTAGATAACACAAGTATCTGTATGAAAACCAAGCGTGGCATTTTTGACTTCCTACTATTTCGTCATTTTCGTCACAAGCACTATTTAGCGACGGAAAACAAACTCAACATGTGTGCCATTTTTTTACTAGCTACTATGACGTCTATTTAATGACGGGAAAAACTAAATCAATTCAAGTACACCGATGCATCTGGCCCGCAAAGAAGGCGCTCTTGCTTAATCTAGGTATAATCTATATCTGTGTTCGTATTTTCGATGAAATTCAATATATTATATCGAATGTGCTTTATGGAAAATGCGAGAATCGGACCCCTTATCCGAAGTCCAATTTGAAAGTGAGTTTTAGGAATTCTGATTCCGAAACAATCCAATTAAAATACTCGTGTGGAATTATTTTCCTGTTAACATCGAGTGGCAAACCTCACTTCAGTCGAAAATTTATCGCTTGAAATGTTGTTATGCTGTCTTTAGTTGTGGTAACTATAGTTGATGCTTGGGGTATTCTAATGTTGAATTTGAGGGAACCAATTGACTATAGTACATTCTAATAGGAGATTTTTCTTTAAGTATATGTATGAACTATCTAGGTTGCAAGAACCTACCCTACACTATCTACCGCCTGGCTACGGCAAGCCCCTCAAGCCAGGCCCGTGGTGGGCCCGCTTAGGCAAGGGCCCGGCTGGCAAACGCCACCTCGACTATATGGCCATCCAACCCTGCGTACCTATATCCTAATCCTAACTAATATTATAAATGCGAAAGTGAGTTTGTTTGTTTGTTACGCCTTCACGCCTCAACTACTCAACGGATCATCGTGAATTTGGCATGCAGATAGCCTATGGTATGGATAAGGACATAGGCTACTTTTTATCCCAGGAACGTGGGTGAAACCGCGGGGAACAGCTATAATACAATAACTCTATCGCATGGTTGGCTACCATCCTGGAAAATTTTAAGTATGTTCCAGGATGGTCAAGATATTACGTTTATTTTTCCACTATTCATTCTTTTCTTTTATCCCGTTGCTGTATGTCCGTAATGTCATTGGATATTTTATTTATTGACCTCAGGGGCCCATAATTACAATTGTGTTCCAATGATCAGTGGTGTAAAAATTTACAGATATTTGGTAGTCTAATAATTCAATGGCTCGATGGCAATGGAGTCGTAACAGTATCGTGTCCGACCGAATGTAATTTTAAGTTAAAATAGTAGACTTGGCCCCCAGCAGTGATAGTGGCCCTGATTCTGTTGTTCACAACTAAACTAATTTTAATCTCACTATGTCTCTTTCTAACAAAGAGCATAAGAAAAGAATGTAAGAAATTTAGTCCTGTCAAATTAGTCCAATGCTTGTTTTCAATATAAATTTAGTCGCCATCTATCGTGGTCACGCCTAAATACACGCAAAATAAGACGGCAAAGATTAATTTTACAACTTAAAATATGTTCTATCCTTTTTCAACAATGTTCGTAAGAAAGAGATGAGATGTGACTAAAATTAGTTTAGTGCGATTTACAACAGAATCGGCACCATTGCCTCTTACAATACTGTCAACTTAACCTTATTTAATTTCACACCACCTACTATTTTCTATAAACAGCATCAGCAGCAATCCGCAGTGGGCATACGGAGGAGACAGTGCTTAGCAGTGGGACATTATTAAATAAGTGCTATAAACATCACTATCTTTGCCAAAACTTTCTCGGCAGTAGATATAGATAAGTCTCGGTTACCACCTGTCATATCTGTCCACACTTACCCTAATTTCTTTCAAAACAAACACTTAGGTAGTATTTTATAATAATTTATTATCGTATTGACATTGCACACAATATTTTGCGACACTATCATGAGACGTGCCGTTGTCAAACATTTACCGATTGCAACCGATTCGAGATAAACCTTATCGGTTCTAGTTATCGGTCATGACTGCTCATAAAATTTCTAGGCCTCAACAAAGCGTTAGGTATTTTCCTAATGCTAGAAGTTTGATGACTACATCGGTGTCTGAAAACTGTCTTTTCATCAATGAAAATTCCTGATCATCCCTCTGTCCAAAAAAGTTTCCTCCAGTAGATTAGATATTCTTCTGTTTTCTCATACCTTCTTTTCTAAAACCAGTTTTTTTTTGGTTTAAACTAGTTACTACAGACACGTGGTCCGTACTCTTTTTAGATTATGTTTTACAATTTTTATTTTTTTATTTTTGACTGTTTGACGATCCGGGCGGGCGAGGAAAACAATAGAAATCTATTGTTATTTTTTAACCGCAAGTCGAGGGATAACATTTTCACAATTTGGACATCTTGGTCCGCGTAATAAATAAAATATTCTAATACATTTATACTATCTGGGATACATATTATTAGCTTTTATGTGTTTATTACAATACCTATTTACACTACATATTACTATTGTTATTATTTTGATTTATAATATATTATACTTATTACTTATTATTTTCTACAGTTTGCATTTTACAGTTTAGTTTGCTTGCTTGTTAGCCCCGGAGGAAATCCCCACGCGTATTTGAGCTTCTACGACATTATTGTCTCTATTTTTCATGGCCATTTTTAGGTTTTGAGAGAGGATTTGGTCGATTGTTGCTGCCAAAACCAGTTTATAGTTTCTCCTTTCCACGAGATCCTTCTCCTATCATCAAAGCTTCAAGATTTCGAAGATACAGCTACGCCAGAAGAAGACCTCCATACATCGAAAATAACCGACCCCTATACGTTGTCACCAAGCAACTTCCAGCATCATCCAACAGATGTAGGTACTTGAGAGTCTATTCCCACTTAGGCCTATGCTTACCATTGATCGTGGTGAAATTATAATCAAACACAGGCCTTTAATACTTATGCGAATCTGTTGTATTAAACACAGGCTTTTAATACAACAGATTCGCATAAGGCCTGAAATTTTACAGTTGCCTATTTACCGTCAACTCTATTTTTTTTTAAACAACTAAGTCGGTAAACAAGCATACGGCCCGCCTGATGGTAAGCGGTTACCGTAGCCATATTGACGCTTGCAATACACGAAGCATCGCTCACGCCTTACCGACCTTTCCCCCCTACCCTATGAGCTCTGGTGACCTTACTCACGCGCAGGAACACAACTTTACACAACATAAAGTTATTTGGCTATGGTATTCTGTAAGGTGGAGGTACTTCCCCAGTCGAGCTGCTCTTTGAGCGAATAAACGCTATGCTCTACCTCTCTCAAACTCTACTGTCTATACTTCATTTTTGTCATAGTTAGCATGATCAATAATCTTTTAATTTATAATCTACACTGGTTCTAGTAAATTAGCTTTAGATTTTAATACTAGATAAGCCTTGGGCGTGATATCGAACATAAAATCGCCCATATTTGTATTTGACCCAAATATTACGTCGCTTTTAAAGTTTCTTGGATAATTTTACACTTTAATGTTATAATTTATGATTTTATTTACGTCTAATGTATTGATAGCAATAATTATATAATCCAATATGTAGGAGTAATGAATAAGTAATTAGTAATTAATAATTTGATGTAGGATTAGTTAAATTATTAATTGTATTAGTTAAGAATTGTATGTAAAGCAAGCTAATAATTATATGATAATAATAATTGAAAATAAATGTAAAATATGGAGCTGCATTTATAAAATAACCTGCATTGATTAAAAAGGATATTAGTGAATATAAAAAACGGAGATTAGATTATTTTGGAATGATTGATGAGCATAATAATATAGCCCGTTTAATTCACGGTGAGGTGTCCTCTTCAAAAAAGGTGAGTGATTTTGCAGGATCGGCTCTGGCCATTAGTATTACTGGTGTCCATAAGTGACGGGGACCATTTAACATCAGGCCCAATTAACATTACAAAAATAACCAGGATCCTTCCTCTACAGCAGCAGAGCCTTTTGACAGCACACCCACCGTTAGACGATGCGAGAAACAAATTGTTTTACTATATTTTTTTTATTTTGTCTGTTTTGTGTTTTATATATAAATTGTATCTAGTTTTTAATCTTACTGTACGTTGTAATATATACGTACTGTACGTTGTATCGGGTCTATTCGCGCACAGATTATTATCAAAATTGAATTTTGACTAACCTTAGTACTCTAAGTTTCTTGTTTTACTTTTATTTGTTCTGTTAATAAATCGTTTTTACATTTACCTTTTTTTACCTCTATTATTCCATTATTAAAATGTTGATAATAGACGTCTTGGGGTAGCTAAAATAAATAGAGTCAACTTTCTTAAATAAATCACAGGATGTTATTATGTTGTTGTATCCACCATTGTCGTTAACGCTGCTGGTTTCATTGCATCGAGTGTCTAGGTCAAACTAACCTGTGGTAATGTAGAGACATTCAGACATAAGCTGGGGATGGCTTGTCTCAAAATGGCCTTACAATTTATTAGCACAAAAGCCACAGTAACAAATATAGTTCACAAAGTATATCACACAGTCTTGAAGTGAGACACGGTATCTTGCTTGATCGAGCCCGGTCACGATCGCGCACTCGGCGACTTCGGACCGGTTGGATCAGTTTTAGATCGGCCTGCGCCCGCGCACCCGCGGCGTCGATTTTTGTTGCCGGCATTCGAACGCATGATCGAATCCTTTTTTTTTTTCATCACAAAACATTATAACATCCTCCAATCTCTGGATTTTGTACATCTACACTAGTGAATAAGTGATTGACTTCGATTTTATGTCATCACGCTGCAAGGGACCAGTGTGGTCTCAGTGTGTTTTTTTGCATTGCAACTTTTGCATTCAAGTCCTGTGTTGTGTTAAAGTTTGGAACGAGTGAAATTTGTATCGGTACTCGTCTCGGTACCTCGTACCGATTAGTTCGGCACATCAAGTTCATTGTGAGAATTATCTTGAATCAAAAAAGCTGGTAAGTGGATTTATGACATGGGGCACTTTCTTTATTGTTTCCATTTTGTACTTTAAGTCGATCGCTATGCGAATGTGGTCGTGTAAGGCATATTATATTGTGTTATAGATGTATAATATCTGTATAATAATGTTAAGTTATCGGAGAGAGTTGCTTAAGTAGATGTCACGTTCTTGGAAATGTATTAAGTACCTACATATTGACATGCAAGTTTTATGTCACCGGACATAATATGTTTTATTTAATTACACCTGAGGTATGGACAGCTTCTTTTACGTTAATTAACGTGGTTATCGTTCTTATTCATTATGTAGATCGACGTGGTTGACAGGAATGAGTCTCTTTTGAAAGAGTATCTAATCGAACGAAGGATATTTCTGGCATCACTCATGACACAAGATTTTGACGTAATTCCTAAAGACAATGCAAAAGTAAAAGCAAAAAATGAAATTATGACGCTGAAAGAATTATTTTTTAAACACAAACAGAAACAAATTGATGGAATAAAAAACAAAGGGTTAACGAGTAAAGAAGAATATGTAACAAAGAATTTATTTGAATTAAAGTAACTATAAATATAATTTCTATAAAATGGAGAAATACCATTCTAAAAAAGGCTCATACAGGATTAATATCGCAGTATCTTAGAAAATCTTTATAGCTTCTCAAAATTATGTTTTTATTAACTAAAGGTTAGATAAGAGTAATGCCTACCCTTGTGTTATGGCGTGACCTTACCATGAAGATGATATTCCAAAAAATGTAATTAAAGTAGCAATTTGTGATGTTTGTAATATGTATAGCAAAACAATGTTGTTCAATTATCAATTCAATTTGATTCTGAATAACAGAATAGTAGTCAAGTCTCCTGATATTGCAGATCCAGAATTAAGATTTCATAATTCAGAAATAGCTATAGCCTGATCAGATAATATTGAAATAGAAAACAAGTAAAGAAACAAGTTTGTAAGAGGATATGTACAGGAAATTATAACTTATATGATGATAATGATCAGTATCTAATCTAAATATACAAAGATAAGAAAAAATTAATAAATGGTGGGATTCTTATTGGAACGATAAGAATCCTTTCAAACAGTATAATAATGATCATATTGAGAATTCTAGAATCCCGCTGAAGAGTTTAATGTCTTCATTAATTCCTTGTATATGTCCCTAACTTTGCTTTTGTTCTAAGTAACTACCTTTGGTATTAAGTACGAGTATGCTTCATTTTAGCAGTCAGTCTAGATTTCCACGGAAGATTATATTTTGTGCTAGCACCGCGGCCACTTCTGGTCCTATTAACAAGATTTATGTATGTTTATTCCAATATGTTCTGTTATTTATCTTTTTCACGCGGCATTCTTATCTTATTCACCAATAATATTATATTTAATCTGATTCGGTATCTTATTTATCACTATTGTCATGATATTCAACTCCTATATACTTATTATCGAGTATAGCTTTCTAAGCGATATTACTCTTTTGACAATTATCAGTAAGCCACCAATTGCAACCTAGTCTCTCCTGTAAAACGTAGAGTCTTCCTCTGATCATTTCGTCATTTTATTACTTCATCAGGTCTAAGGTCTACTTCACCTGGCTTGAACTCCGAATTATGCAAATGACTACAGAATGTATAGGTACTCGTTCTTTTCTCGAGTTCTACAGATTCCATTGTGTGAACTTCAATTTCAATTAGAGTCGTCACATGTAATGTTTATCCATCTAATGTATCAGTTGAAAATTCAACGTAAACATCACATACATAAACGCCTTTGTGTTAATAATAGCTTCGTCAAATATTTGCGAATTGTGAAGCCTTCTCTTTCGGTTATTATTATTTGCTGCTCTTGGAACTAATTATCATTAAATAAGATATAAAAATCTGAATGACAGTTATAGAAAACTATAAACTTAAGACTTCCGTTAGACCTGAATATCACATTTATATGATATAGTAAATCAATGTGTTAACGTTAACATCAATATATCTAGAAAGATCGTATTTTTAGAAAGATTGATCATCAGCTTAGCAGAGGTACAGGCCATGGTTTTCTACACAGGTCCAGTGTGGATTTGCCAATTTCACCCCAAAAAATGGCTCCTTAGAAATGCAAGTTCCTTAAGATGCTTTCATTCACTCAACAGCCTTTGGTGAATTTTTAAGCAAGCTAAGAGCTGAGTGGTAGGGGTAAGTATTTGCAGTTGCACTTTCATGATCGTAGGTCTTTGAATTCACCACTGAGATATAACATCCATCATCATCACCTACCTGCTCTGTTCCAAATAATTTGTGGTCGGCGCAATATATACGCTTCTATTGGTCCCTTCTATCCGTCATACCAGCATCCACTCTTTTCTTACCCATATCATCTTTCACACAATCCATCCATCTCTTTTTCGGTCTTCCTCTTCCCGTATATCCATCCACTTTCATATTCATAACTCTTTAGCCATATCATCCATCAAGGTTACATAATTATTTTATTTTATCACCCGTACTGCTGAGGATAAGCCTCTTTCGTAGCACTTCTTCCAGTCCTCTATCTTCGTTATCTATTTGCTACCGCCACTCTCCTCAGGCTATCTGTCCGGGGGACGTCTTACTCCAAGTCTACATTTTAACTGACCGTATTTAAAATAAAGTTCAGACTGCTTCACACTGTAAGAGGATAATTGGCTTATCTCATCAAAAATATGAAGATAATGTAAGTACCATTTTTAAACGGTTACATCACCTTTGGATTTTCATGTACCATTCCAGACAGTATTGTACTATCTCAAATTGAACACAGATTCGTATCAAATGCCATATGATAAACGATATGTATGAACATGACGTCACCAGCAAAAACTAAATGAACCATTATACAGCTAAGCGTATGTGCTAGTGTTTTGAAAGCTTTACGTACTGTTTGTATGTTTCTTTTCATCATAAATCTGTTGATGTATTCAGTTTCAATATTAATATAAACATTTTTGTGTGTTCAGTTGGTTGTGATTTATCATGCTCTGTAGTGATTTAAGGCTTGAACGTGATTGATTGTGTTGTATCCACTTCAAAGGTTGAGTTCTTTATAATAGTAAACACGTTGTTAATATTGGAATGATCTAAACTATAACAAACTTGAGTTTTAATGTCCGAATTAGGTACTAGTAGAGACAGTACGCATTCTCTGATAAGAAAGTAGAGTTCCTTGCGATGGTTTCTATGATTATTGATTATATTAAATCTATTGCCATAATCATTAATTTTAATATAAATAGCTCATGTACGTATGTATACTGCTACGATAAATGCCTCACAAGGTACAATTGGTGTGTCATAGAGCTTTAAAATTCAGCTGTATGTTTAAAAAAAAGATTATATAGATACATTTGCTAAGAACCTAAGAAGTCGTAGCTTTAAGAGGAAACGCTGGTGGCGTTTGTTCCATACAAACTTAATCCTCAGTTTCTTCTCTGGATAATGACACTAGAGCTATGATTATTTTACCATGCAATCTGTAGGTACCACTGTATGTCTCTCGGTTGTGTTTTTCTCCATAAATTAATTATTATAAGAATTAGGAGCCTTCTAAAATGACAAAAACTGACCAGTTTTACTGTCCTTATCCTTATAAAAAATAAAAGGAAAACCGACAGACATAGCCAAAGCCCGTCTTATTATATTCCTGAAAAAATAAAATAAAACGATCCAGTATTGGAGGAGGAAACTGGATTACGAAAAAGCGATTTCGTCTATTTTAAATAGGTATAATCGATCCCCCAGATACCCCAGCAACACCGCGACAGCAATAGATTTGTTAAATACCTATTCTTCAAATTTCATGCAGCCATCTTTTCTTCTTAAGTGTCATAGGTTTAAGGCGATCATAGCTCAGTGGTAGTAACGTCGGATGCCGATACGAAGGTTTCGGTTTCGAATCCTATTGAGCTTTCGGCGAACGCATTAGGTGGAATTGATTTCAAACAAAATGAACGATATTGCGCTTCTTCGGGTAAATTGTTCGATGTTTGAAATACATCAGATCGTAAATACAAGTAGGTATACCATAGCACGGTGGTAAAATACATGGGCAGGCGGGGCATGACCCCTAAAACAGTGGCTTATACGTCGATACTGATGAAAACCTAACACGTGCTGGGGACCGCACAATATACGACACTGGTCCCTATATACGACAATGGTAGGGTACTTTATACTGCCCGCCTGGCTCGCTATTAAGCTGAACACCCGTTGCTTCTTGGCTTTTCAGAAGTCCCACTTACCATCAAAAATTCTGTTTGTTGATCTTAAAAAATATCCACAAAAGACCGTTTCAATTCGCCATACCCCATGGCCATACCGTTTATGTTAAATGGATGATCAGTAAAACAAGAATGAATTTGTACTTACAGGAGTACCGTTACAAGAAATTTACCTTATGATTTTCCTTATCGATTACCGGGTACCTTAAATATCAGAGCGTGAAGATTGATGGGTCGCCACTTAAATTATAAGGTGGTAAGTGAAAGTCCAATAAAAAGATTGTAAGTAAAGCCTTAATTAAACGTTAAGTAAGAGACGCGTAAGTACAGTAGCTTTTGAGCTTCGGCGAGCTTTTTGGAACGTGTTGTGTTTGTGGTTTTAATCGGTTGATTAGTTGTAGTTAGATTTGATTTTATTGACCTCAGAAATACTTATTTCTAAATGATTAGAGCGATTGATGAGAGATCTTTGTGAAAAAAGATTTCAAAAAAGTCTAAGGAATACTGGTAATTTACATACTATAATTTATTAGAAGTAGGTATAGAACTAAAGAGAGAGATCATCATCTGAAGAATTTGCGAAGAAATTGTTTTTTTATTTTTTATACCAACAAGCATACGGCCCGACGGATGGTAAGCGGTTACCGTAGCTATATGCACGCTTGCAACATACGAGGCATCACTCACGGGTTACCGACCCTTCCCCCCTCCCCAATGAGCTCTGGCGATCTTACTCACGCGCAGGAACACAACAAAGTTATTTGGCTGCGGTATTCTGTAAGGTGAGCGAATAATCGCTATGCTCTACCTCTCTTAAAAAAAGTGTAAAAGTTGTAAAGTTCTTAATTGTAACTTATCTGGAGTAATCGCAATTTGTACCTTCAAAACAAAATAACTAAATTAATACATGTTTTTATTGTGATTGACTTGGGCCCGGTTTCAATAATTTACGGACCGGTATCGGTTAAGATTTATTAAAATTAAGACTCTTATATCTTTACTAATAATGAAGCAAAGACCTTAAAGCTTTGCATAGCAGACCCTCCCATATGTAAGTAGCTATCACAGGTAAAATTAGCGTACGAAATGATCTATATGCCCAGTTTGGCAATAAAAAAACCGACCATTGGTGAGCAAAACGATTCGTTTTTATTTATTGAAACCGGGCATTGGTTGGTACCATGATAACGACCGCCATGTGCGAAGCAGCGTTTCGCACTGTCACAATAATTACCACAAATAAACTCATATTGACAGCACCATTGGAACTTATCCATTTTGATAGAGCACTGAATCTATTAGATATTAAAAATGAATATCTGCCACGGGACAGAAAATTTAAAGTCATAGTCATAGTGCCTACAAATACTTGCGTTACTCGGTTACTCAGCATTTCTTTGTATCTTGGCTGAGCACAGGCCTCCTTTCACAAATGAGGGTGAAAGGGAATGGGCAGACACGCGTGCCCACTGCGGATACAAGTTGCGGAGTAAAGTTACTAAATGAATAAAATATTGTACAGAAAATAACAAAAAATGTGTCAAATCTGCTGTTCGAATCGAACAAAGACAACAACAAAAATTAAATAGTTCAATGTAAAAATAATGACAATAAAGTGTGTCAAACACGCTCCAATGAGTAAAAATAACACGAACGAAACGGTGTCTGTTTAGTCTGATAAAACTCATTAGATGACATAACGTTCTACTATACTGATTGTCTATTAGCTCTGGAAACATAAAAACATCAATGAGACTATAGATGTTTGTGACATAGGCATAGGTAGGTATTGTCGTGATCTTTTAAATACGAAACCTAACGAGACCCATTCCCTAAATATGTTCTAAAAACATTCTTATTGCAATAAGCGAATTCTCCAAATTACTGGAAATATGTAGCTGAGTGCAGTCTATAGGGAAGTCAGTTCACAACGCGTGTCAATACCAAACATTACAGTATTACCCAACTGATAAGGCGCGTCGTGAATCTTCGTTCGCACAACGAAAGTATACTTAAAACTTACAATCAACCTTAGATCAATACTATATGGTTCATAATACAGCGCTAACATGGCGGCAGCTGCCGACCAATAGCGTTTCCCGCGCTTTGAAAAAGTACCTTCTGCGCAGGTACATCGGTAAGCCATATTAGTGGCTACTACTGTACCAACTTACATGCTAAAATATTAGCTCAGCTGTGCGATATTCAACCTTAAGTGCGTCCCAAATGTACGCGATTGTACCAGACGTTATTTAAATAAAGAATAGTTCCGTTGTCATTTGTTTTTATTGGCGACTCTAAATGTTACTCGCTCTATGCCTTTTTATAACAATTATGTAGATTAGTCTATAGTTTACGCGCTATAGTATATATACGTATAGTAGTGCAAAAAAGTCATTAGTTACACGTACGCGCGTCCCTGACGAACGAAGCGGTGACTTTTTTTGCCAACTGTACACAGAATAAATTAAAAGCTATTACGATCATTTAAGATAATCATCTTGAATATTGATAAAGTATAAAAAAATGTGGTATGAGTTAAGTCAAATAAACAATCGATACAATGGGACTGATGATAACAAAAAATAAGTCGCAATAAAAAAGTGTGGAAATTTTAAACTCGAAAATTGAGATAACGAAAACCAGAAATAATAAAAAAAATGTGTCGAAAGCACTAGAATAATCTGTCTGACTAATAAAGCTTCGATCAAATAGCTAATAGTTTCATCAAAATCAGCTCAGCCGCTTTCAGACGATATCCTTTTTTTTAATAACAGTATACATAAGACATGTAGAGCATAGCGTTTATTCGCTCAAAGAGCAGTTCGACTGGGGAAGTATCTCCACTAGGGTTTTCTACCCGGGTATACCCGGGAATATTTAATTTTCAGTACCCGGGTAATATCTCATTGCCATAGAACCGGGTACCCGGGTTCCCACTTTGATCAAGGAATTCATAAAAATAATTAAATCATGAAAACCCCATGGTCTGTGGCACCACAATTCCAGAACACCTCCTTGAACATCAGTCAAAGCATCGGGATCCTTGGCGTCGACATTTCTAGCGACGTTTTGTTCCGAAGTCACTTGGAAGACAAGGTTAAGCTGGCATCCAAAAAGCTCGGAGTACTCAACAGAGCGAGGCAGTACTTCACATCGGGGCAAAGGCTACAACTTTATAAGTCACAAGACCGGCCTCATATGGAGTACTGCTGTCACCTATGGGCGGGAGCACCTGGATACCAGCTTGGGCCTTTAGACTCGGTTCAGCGACGTGCCATCAGAATTGTTGACGATCCCGAGCTCACAAGCGGTTTAGAACCTCTCAGTCTGAGGAGAGACTTTGCCTCTTTATGTGTGTTCTACCGCTTGTACAACGGAGAGTGTTCTAAAGAATTGTTCGACTTGTTGCCCACTGCTACCTTCTACCATCGCATCTCCCGCCATCGACGGGGAGTCCATCCTCACACATTGAAACCAGAATTGTTTCGAACTGTGCGGGCCCAAAGGAGCTTTCTTCCGCGGACGCTCAGATTGTGGAATGAGCTCCCCGCCGTGGTTTTCCCAATGGAGTACAGCATGGGGTTCTTCAAAAAGGGTGTGAAGAGATTTCTTCAGGGTCGGCAACGCGCGAGTGATACCCCTGGTGTTGCAAGCGTCCATAGGCTACGGTAACTGCTTACCATCAGGCGGGCCGTAAGCTTGTTTGCCACCTTAGTGGTATAAAAAAAAAAAAAACACCCGACTTAATCATTTGAATTCCTTGATCGAAAACCCTAATCACTACCTAACATAATACCGCAGCCAAATAACTTTATGTTGTGTTCCTGCGCGTGAGTAAGGTCGCCAGTGCTCTTTGGGGAAGGGGGAAGGGTCGGTGACGCGTGAATGATGCCTCGTGTGTTGCAAGCGTTCATATGGCTACGGTAATCGCTTACCATCAGGCGGACCGTATGCTTAATTTAATTCCCAGTCTCTCCAACGCCACAGTGCAAAGTTTATAAGGCCGTGCTAACAATGTCTGGCGTCGCACAAGTCATTCTTAGAAATGTATTTTTAACTTTGCCATTGTACATTAGTACTTATTACTATCTGAATTATCTTATTTGGCAAAAATATTTGCTCACCTTTGAGTGTCACACCGCCCACTTCTTTATGAACGTATATTCACACTATCGTACCTTGAGATTTCTAGCTTGGACCATTTAGTCAACGGTCCCAAATGTCGTTTAGAGCACCTAAGCAAACAATAATATTATGCAACTATAGTTAATAGCTGCATAAAAAAGGGACACTTACACTCGTCTGCGAATTTCTCAAGGCCCATAATTGCGTGATAGTACTCCTGATAGTATTGCCCCGCTCATCGACCTGAGGGCCAACCACAAGTTCTTAAAACAATATAATTATAACCTTATTAGTCTTTTGTTCTTCTTTGACATCCGACGTCAAACCAGGACAAAATACAAATAAGGTTATTCATTATATTGTTTTAAGAGCTTGCGGTTGTTCTAGGCTATATAGTGTTCCCTATGCCTGAGGAGAGATTGCCTCCTTATGTGTGTTCTACCACTTGTACAACAGTATTCTGTATAATAATCATCTATGCAGTAGTCTGCCTGACTTGACGTCCTTGTCCGTGACGACCTTTTACCATCGTATCTCTCGCCATTGAAGGGGACGCTCATCCTCACATGTTAAAACCAAAATGGTCTCAAAAAGCGAAGCGACTATTATCAAAAATTGCTGTCTGTCTGACTTGACGTCCTTGTCCGTGACGACCTTTTACCATCTTATCTCTCGCCATTGAAGGGGACGCTCATTCTCACGCGTTAAAACCAAAAAGGTCTCAAAAAGTGAAGAGACTAAGCGAAGAGTATTGTAATAATAGGTCATTAATAGGTACTGAAAAAATAGTCCAACAAGAGCATGGTATGGATCAACCGCAAAGCAAACTCAAAAATGTATGACAAAACATTTGCCCAGTGTGCAAACATTTGCCTTCGACCCGCCAGTGTCGCGACAAACTTTGACTTATAAGGACTGCGGTATTTCACGAATCATATAACCTCACTCATATTAGTTTAAACTTTTGAAAGTTCAGAAATAGATTAGATACAAATTATTCAGTCAACAATGTTAACCACGTAGATGTAGTTTTAAGCATGTTTAGCAATCCATAAAATTTACGCCGTGTGAAAATATTTTGTTCAAATAGCATTTTACAAGATGTTAAAGGAGATGGAAGATTTCCCGGCATTTCGATCATATTTTTATTTCTATTAACAGTAAAACTTTAGTTGCTTATATCTTCGAAACGTGACTTTGCGAGGTTTTGTTACAGAATATTTCTTGATTGTATTGATGTCAGCTCTCGATTTGGACAATTTTTTTGTGGACGCCGTTATGAAAAATCTCTCTAACCCTTTTTAGTGAAGAATTTAAGGTTTACCAAAAATAAACTAGCGTTAAGTGATGTTCATTTTGATGTAAGATAGAATTTAGAAGAGTTAAAGACTTAAAAGATTCCGATTAAAAGGAGGCCAAAGAGTATGGTATCATGATGTGTGAAAAAATTTGGATTTCACAGATTTAAAAATGGGAGAACATGAAACACATTTGACCCGTAAGTCAGTTGAAGAAGAGTCTGAATCTACTGCCACCTGATTGTGTGAATGATGTGTGAAAAAAATGAGGATATGACAGATTTAAAAATGGAAGGACATGAAACACATTTGACCCGTAAGTCAGTTGAAAAAGAGTCTGAATCCACTGTCACCTGATTATGTGAATGATGTGTGAAACAAATGAGGATTTGACAGATTTAAAAATGGAAGGACATGAAACAACGACCCGTAAGTCAGTTTAAGAAGAGTCTGAATCTACTATCACCTGATTGTGTGAATGATGTGTGAAACAAATGAGGATTTGACAGATTTAAAAATGGAAGGACATACAACACATTTAACCCGTAAGTCAGTTGAGGAAGAATCTGAATCTACTGTCACCTTCAAGTCCAAGTTAAACAAGAAAGTTCAAAAACATAATTCGCAAAGAATGCGGTCAAACAAAGCAGATGTCTCGTACATCAGTGATATAACTACTAAAGTATTCGCAACGGCATATCTTGAAGTATGTTTGCACTGATAGGGAGTACAAATATTGATAGCACATAACAATAACATCACGCGTGTGTACGCTAGTCTTTTGTTCTGGGAATTATGGATAATACTCAAAGCATCAAAATACCAAGAAATTACCAAGAACCAAAGGCCAACTCTGCTATTTTAGCTAAAAATCACATTCTAAAACGATCTTATTACAATTCCATTGCCATGGAGACGCTTTTGAATTAGTAGACTATCAAACCTGTTAAATCTATCAATTTTGACAAACACTGATAGTTCATTGCACATATTCCAGAATAAAAGGGAGATGGAGCACGCGGAATACGAAAGTGAAACAAAAAACACTTAAACTGTAGCAAATACAAACTGGAATACGAACACCAGGCATCTGATTTTGAATTTGAATTTGCTTATTTGGCTTCACTTTTGTGTTCCGTGTGTTCCATCTGCCTTTTATTCTGTAATCTGTGGTTCATTGGAACACAATTGTATTAGCCGACTATGGGCCCCAGGTGGCCCCGGGTTTGCGTGGAGGTAACATATCTGGTCATGACTCTGGGTGTAAATAACTTCGTAATGGAATTCGAGGTCACTCAGAGCTATCATCGCCAGTTTGGGATCAATGGCTAATTGTAAAGTATGTCCCAGGATATTAAAGGATTTAACTTCTTAATATTCTGCGTAGGTTTTTAGTCTCGCGGTACGAAGGCTAAGACACCTCGTTTGCCTTGAGTAATGTAAAGATCTGACACTGGATAAATGCAGTGATGACTGCAGATAGCATATTTAATAATGTAGGTGTATTCTATATTAGGGCGGCCTAAATACACATCAAATAATATATCCAGATTGAGAATCGAAAAAAATTGCCTCTAACTGTTAGATGCTAAATAAAATAAAAATAAATAAAAATGCAAAATATTGGTGCCGATTCTGTTGTAAATCGCACTAAACTAATTTTAGTCACATCACATCTCTTTCTTACAAAACATTAATGAATAAATTACAGTTTATTAAAACTAAAAAAACACGCTTTAAAAAGCCCTGCACTAAAAAGTGTTAAATAATTATAAAATTGAACCTAAGTATATTCCTTGTCTATCCCTTAAGGGCCTAAATGTAAGCAATTTTTGTAATTAAGTTCAATATTTGAATGAAAAGCGTGTGGCGCTTTTCAGTTTGTAATTTACGATATTTCTTCATGATAATGATAATGCTTAGAAATTCTATTGGGTTTCAAGGAAAAGCGCCCCACGCTTTTCATTCAAATATTGAACTTAATTACAAAAAAAAATGCTTACATCTAGGCCCTAAATAGAACATATTTAAAGCTGTCAAATTAGTCTTTGCCGTCTTCATTTGCGGGTATTTAGACGTAACCGCGATAGATGGCGACTAAATTTATATTGAAAACAAGCTTTGGACTAATTTGTCAGGACTAAATTTCTTACATCCTTTTCTTATGTTCTTTGTTAGAAAGAGACATAGTGACATTAAAATTAGTTTAGTTGTAAACAACAGAATCAGGGCCAATGTTTCGTATTTAAATTTCTCCTGATTTTAATTGAAATAGTTCATCAAATGCTTTCATTATGAACGTCACTATGACAGCAGAACGACGAGGAGTGAGCGTAAAACGTATGTTTACCTGCGTAAAAAGGTGGCCTGTTTTATGTAGTCGTATAGAACGGAGACGCTCTTTCTAGGTAATGTCTATTTCTAACTTGTTGGCCTAGGGGCCTACCACAAGCTCATAAAACAAGGTTAAAATAACCTTATTTGTCTTGTGTCCTGTTTTGACGTCGGATGTCAAAGAAAGACAAAAGTCAAATAAGGTTATTTTAACCTTGTTTTAAGAGCTTGTGGTTCGCCCTCAGGTCGTGGTGTTCCAGAGAAATATTTATCGCCTTGGTACGTAAATTCTATAGAATATTAGATTTATTATCTATTGGCATTAACAATAAATCATTAATTTATTTAACAAATATGTAAGGTCACTTTGGGTTTTATCAAAAAAATTATTATCTGCGATCAACTTTAAAATTATCATTGCAAAAAAAAACATGAGATATGTTGATTATAAATATACATATATTCTGTACATATGCATGTGTGAGTGTAATTAAGAGCCATTCAACAATGCGCAGGCGCCATTTATAACGCTGACTTGGCAAATATTTGTTACTAGCTGTCCCCTGCGGTTTCACCCGCGTCCCTGGGATAAAAGTAGCATATATCCTACTCTATACCATAGGCTATCACGGTGCTCAGTTTTAGCGCAATCGGTGCAAAGGTGTTGTCTTGAAAAGGTAACAGACAGACAGAGCTGTCTTCCGCGTTCCCGGGATAAATTTTTTGCTTATGTCCTTACTATTTGCGTGCAAAATTTCATCGTGATCAGTTGAGTGAAGTGAAGTGTTATGTGGAGGGAGGTGTGAAAGCTTAACAAACAAACAAACTCGCATTCGCATTTATAAGGATAGTATAGATCAAAAGTCATAACAATCACTATTTCTTTTTGTATCTCGAGTTGTTGAATAAATTAAAGTTAATAATAAAATTACTAATGAATTAATAAATTTTAATATGGTCGATGATATTTCAATTTTGAATTCGACTCAAATTATAGAATTAAATTGGGAACAATTAATAACTTCAGATACTGTTTATACTGGATGCTGTCCTGTCCAAAGGTAACGCCGACGCTCAGATTGAGTGGAATGAGCTCCCGCCGTGGTTTCCCCAATGCAGTATAGCATGGGGTTCTTCAAAAAGGGTGTGAAGAGATTTCTGCAGGGTCGGTATCGCGCGAGTGATACCCCTGGTGTTGCAAGCGTCCATAGGCTACGGGAACCTTTGTTGGGTCCATATCTGCAAGTAAATCAAGCAATCATATAAGTAGCTGAGAGGTAGAGCGTAGAGTTTTCTCTCAAAGAGCACCTCGACTGGCCAAGTACCTTACAGAATACCGCAGCCATATAACTTTGTTGTGTTCCTGCGCGTGAGTAAGGTCGCCTGAGCTCATTGCGGAGAGAGGAAGGGTCGGTAACGCATAAGTGATGCTCCGTGTATTGCAAGCGTCCATACCGTAACCGCTTACCATCAGGCGGGCCGTACACACAATTACCGACATCGTCAAAAAATGATTGTTCTTCGGTGATTTTAAGTTACCTACCTGCTACTTGTACATGAAAAAAGCGTTTAGGAAAAATGCGAATAGAAAAGACAAAACAGTCACCAACTTAGTTGCCAATTAAATTGATTAAAATCGATGTAATAAATTAAAACTCAAGAAATACCTGCAAAGAAATTAAAATCCATCAATCTAACTTAGGTTTCACATACAAAAATATACTCCTTTTTATTCTGACACGGAATATGAATGTGTTAACAATTCTGGAAGTTCCAGCAGGTATGTATAATATAAGTTTTGGCACGAGTACCGCACGTTGTCTATGTCATTATTCGCATGTTAATCTTATTACTAATCATGTGACCATGCGGCCATTATTTAGGAGACACTACAGGGTCTTGGCAATCGAAACTAGTTGTATTCTTGTGTGAATATTGATATTAAATTATAAATTTTATTGTTTTTGAAATTACTTGTAATATTACTAGCTTTTCGTCCCTGGTTTTATCGACCCTTAGTATCATCGCTCACTATATAATCACCGCTCCATCGCAGCAACGGCCCGGCACCGCCTCAACTCAATCCAACCGCTATAGACTAGGAGGGCACGACAGAAATGGTAACGATAAGGTAAATGGATGAAATCGGGTTCATCGGATAGAGGATACCTCTCTGATACCAAATAAGTCGGTCTGCCTGCGCCGATTGGTTGCGTTATCTAGATATGGCGCCTGAAAAACTGTTTATCGTGACCAAAAAAAAACGATAAGGTAAATGGCTGAGCTCGACGTAGAAAGTAAGTAGTAGTTGTACTGATGTTAATATAAAAAAAACTGACCAAATTTTCGGTTGCGTTATCGAGATATGGCGGCTGAAAAACTGTTTATCGTGACCGAAAAAAAATGATAAGGTAAATGGCTGAGCTCGATGAATCATGAAAGTATTAGTGCCTACTAGCTTAGTAATAAAAAAACTGACAAAAATTTTGGTTGTGTTTCATAGTTATAAGCGATCTACGTAATAATTATCAATATGGATAATTTTAGTATTTAACGGTATCACGGAATTTACATTGTCAAAAATATGAAAATGTTATTAGTACCACCCCCTCCCTTTATATCCCCCGCTACCCCGCCTGCACTGAGCGGCATTCACGAGTCAACAGACATAGTATAAGATTATAACATTGCTGTGAAAGATATTTTGCACTAGTTACCTGCACGAGCTTACAGGCAATTTCAGGCAACGCTTCCTCGCGTTGTTCACGTATTATTTACTCTTGATTTGACAAAAGTGATTTATTTAAAATATGTCAGAATTAATGTACCAGGTTAGTGAAAATAGTGTAAAAATGAAAAAGTTGTGTTGTTTAATGAGAACTCTTTAAAAAATCATTATCGTCATCAGCCTATTATATCCCATTGCTGTGCACAGGCCTCCTTTTACAAATGAGGGTGAAAGGGACTGGGCAATACTCCACCACGCATTGGTGCGAATTGGTGGAGGTAGGCTAGTGGTCAACCTACTGTTGGAATTTTTCAAGCCACCTAGGAGGCATCCTACTAGCTTAACGACTATCATAATTATGCGATAACCAGGACCAACGGCTTGACGTGCCATCCGAAGCATAGAAACGCTCGATTTGAAATACCACTAGGCCCATCTAGGTACCAACTACGACAGTGGTAGCCGATCGATTAAGAACGGCTAATCATGCTACACCACGAGCGTATTAAAAAAAGTGTTACAAATTCGAGGTAATCGTAATCTGAAGTACGCAAACATAAAATTACCAAATAATTCAGATTGTCATTGCGGTTATCATTTATCATGTTATAAAAAGTTTAAAGCAGTTAAAATTACGTCCACTTTATTTCATAAGTTTACTAAGAAAAACGCAGTACCAGATACACAGTTGAAGAAATTCTACTTACAGTGCCTAATATACCGAGCACACCTAAATATTTATATTATATAATATTCTTGCTAAAAACAAAGATTATCAAGATCCACTAATGGAGTTATATGACGATGAGCCATTGAACAATAAAACATGAGAAAAAATAGAACAATTTGTTTGCGACATGGATTATGATCCTGTGTCCCCTAGATGGAACAGAGGGCGTCCACAGAAACTCTGGAAACTCTGAAGACTTCCCGATCTCCTTCGCTTCGTCAACAGTGCGTCGGCAGGTTTGTTTGGGACGGCCACGCTTTCGTTTCCCCTGCGGATTTCAGTTCATTGCCTGCTTGGGTATATGGTTGGGGTCCCTTCGGAGAGTGTGGCCAATCGAGTTTCATTTCCGACGCTTGATCTGTTGGTCGATCGGTATTTCGTAGCAGCGTTCTCGTAGCTCTACGTTCGAGATTTTCTCGGGCCAGTGGATAACGAGAATTTGGCGAAGGCATCGGTTGACAAAATCCTGGAGCTGGTGCGAGATGGCCATGGTTACCTTCCACATTTCGCATCCGTACAGAAGTACAGACTTCACGTTGGACCCTAATATCTTGAGCTTAACTCTTCGGGTCAGCTTCCGAGACTGCCATAAGGGGCGCAAATGCGCGAAAGTTGCTCGGGCCTTGGCAATTCGATTGTTTGCGACATGTATGGCTACAAAACTATGTCAGTTCAGTCAACGAAGATCGCCATAAGATGCTTTTAAAAAAATCAATTCTAATAAAGAAAATGAGAATTTTTTCAAGGGTCTTATGAATTTCGATGCTTCTTTAATGCCACCTTCAAAAGTAGAATTAGATCAGCAGATATTACGTGCAAGATATGTATCGAACATATGGAGCAATGCCTGTTGAGAAACTCCCAGTAGTCTTTCGCCAGTCAATAAATTAAAGTAAATTGTCGATTCTATAATAATTGTAAAACTATCGACACATTAAAATAAAAATCTAAATTTATAAATATTATGGGAAAGTCCGAATACAATTTTTGCAACAACTTTAATGTCTTAAATAACTAATATATTGATTTCAAATTTCCAAACAGCAGTTATTTTTTACGTACGGTAGATGGAAAATAATTGTTGGCGTGTTGCCGCCAACAACATCACTATAGGTTCATGCCTACCAGACAACTAAGCATTTATTTCATAAACTATGAAAAAAGATTAATATAACCGCTCAGTGTAGGCGGGGCGGTGAGAGGTATAAAGGGAGGGCGCCCCCCTCCCTCACTGATATCATTTTCATATTTTTGACAATACAAATTCCGAGAAAACCGTAAAACACTCAGATTATCCATAGTGATAACTGTTACGTAGATCGCCTATAACTACGAAATGCAACCAAAATGTTTGTCAGTTTTTTTATAACTAAGCTAATATGCACTAATACTTCCATGATTCGTCGAGCTCAGCCATTTACCTTATCATTTTTTTTCGGTCACGATAAACAGTTTTTCAGCCGCCATATCTAGATAACGCAACCGAATTTTTGGTCAGTTTTTTTTAAATTGACATCACTACAACTAGCACTTACTTTCTACGTCGAGTTCAGCCATTTACCTTATCGTTTTTTTTTGGTCACGATAAACAGTTTTTCAGACGCCATATCTAGACAACGCAACCACTTGGTGCAGGCAGACCGACTTATTTGGCATCAGAGAGGTATCCTCTATCCGATGAACCAGAGTTCACCCATTTACCTTATCGTTACCATTTTTGTCGTCACCTCCTAGTATACTAGCTGCTAGCGCGCCACCGCCGGTAAAATTGGTGGTGCGGCTTTAGCTCATCGCTCACTTTGTAAATGACGAGACGTAGCCGTGCTGTTATAGTGAGCGGTGACCATTAGGTGTATAATTTAGGGTAATACTTCACATGATTTAGATCTTGAACACTATTTAACCATAATATTCATTGGTTCTTCAAATACGCCTTCTCATTTAGTAGACAAAAATGCTAAAGTGGTACCTATTCGTTAAACATATTCAAATCAACGTCCATTACTACTACAAAATGGATAAATCATCAATCTTATTTAGAGATACCTCGTTAACCTATTGATTGTTTTACATTTTTTCTGCCGACTTCCAATTTGACACGCACTTTAGGTGTAGGCAAGAATTTTAGGTGTAGGTTGGTCGTTTGTCGTTGATTTGCGACGTTTGGCATAATGTGGATGAGGTGTATTCTAAATTTAAATACTTTGCTTTTAAATTAATGTTTCGTTCGAAAACTGAATGTTCGAATTGTAAATTAAAGTATTAAGGGACCAAATTAAAGAGAGAACTTTGAGATTATTGTTGGTGGCCACAAAAATGATAAAGGATATCATTATTATTATAAATTTTGACCTGATGTCTTCGTTATATTAAAATATTATAAGTTCATATTATAGGTATACGTCAGAAGAAAACAATCTGAATTAAGTATAACTATGTTAAAAACAGCCTAAAACATAGCTGTAAAAAAGTTTTATCACGACTAACATAAATGTTCTAAAAAATATTAGTTCACGTTGTTTTTTCATTAAAATAATGTTCTTTATTGATGAATAAACTAATTTCGATTAATCATTAAAGTCTACAACGACACAGTATGCATAGAATGTGGTCTTTAAAAAAGATATATTGCGTAAATTAGTAAAGAAATAAAAATAAATATAATTGTTAACGTGATAAATATTTAAATCTTGGTAAATCGACATATTTAAAATGCCTATAAAATTTCTAACGTTTTTATCGTTTAATTTGCTTAATTTATACATAACTCAATAAAAAGTGATGCTTCGGAGATTTGAAGTTAATTGGTTTGGTTTTCACATCTAATTATTATTGAGCTATCAATGTAAGTTGGTTAAAATATGACTTGAGAAAAAGAAACAGAATGGAACGATATGATAAAATTTTAATTTTGTAGTAAATATGTAACTGGCAGTCCAAATGTTTTTGTTTTTTTTTTTTCAAATTTATAATTCTTTATCTTTTTAAAAACTAAAACAACTACTAAATATTTTTGTTTTTGTTTGTCGTATGACTTTTCAAATTGCTAGGGTTTTTCTTTCTCATTCGAAATATCAACAGTGTCTTAGCAGGGCCTAATCTGAATAAATACTTTTTTATTTGAATTAAGAATTTTATTGTATATGACTAGAGGAAGAATATTTCGGTGACTTGTTATTACGATTAAAATAACTTGTCAATTTTTTGTTGCCGTCCAAACTATTTTCGCTATAGGTAATAGATACATATACAAATATCAAGTACTTACTTATGCAGTAAGAGGTCATTGATCTTCATATCTCACATGAATTCTTGCCAAAAGGCAGATTTTATGATGTTTGAAGACTAACATTTGTATTTATTTAAGTTTTTACCAATCCTTGTGTCCATAAAAATCTAACGTGCAAGTTTTAAGCAAAATAAGTTAATTGTGAACACCACAAACAGTTTTTTATGCTAGAATAGGTGCCTAAGTAGTAGAATTTATTTAAACAAACTTAATTACATAAATTATGTTAAACCATAAGTTATTACGACAGAAAAACCAAAAAACTTTTTTTAAATAATACTGGATGGTTACTATTTTTTTTATTTTAACAGGTAGTTCTTTAGATTGGTAATAGCTAAGTAGTAATACTTCCGTAACCATTATTATCTTATGCAAAGGAAGAAAGAAAGAAAGATACACAGAATACCATTGAATTAAAAAAAAAATCTCTTCCCTACTACATTACTTTGGTGTATTATAAGTCTAGTAGCTGTGTGTGCTCCGCGGTTTTACTCGCGTTATTTTGTGTCGTAATGTGATATTAGCGACTGAGGAATCGGAATGCGAGTTCCATAGAGAGTGAATTAATGAAGTATTGAGGTACTTTTAACCGTTGGCTAGTGCTGATATTGAAGTATTCCCATTTGCGCACCGATTTTTTTAGCACCGATGCTATTCCCTTTTCAGCACCGATTCATATTTTGGATCGGTGCTCAAATGGGAACAAAAGTTTAATACGAAATCATTCCCTTTTGAGCAACGATGGTTTTGTAGCTTCTAGTGTTGTGGTGTTTAATAAAACGTATCGATACAAATTAACAGTTTTATTATAAAAAGTAAAAAGTATTATCGTTAGAGCACCCATTTTTAGAGCATCAAAACTATTCCGCTTTGAGTACTGATCAATATGTTAAGTTGGTTGTCAATTGCTGAACAAAATATATACTTACTGTTGTTGATAAACACTATTATTACTATATATATTATATGTATAATATATATTGTTTTGTATTATTTTTACTAGGTAATATCTTACCTAGTAAAAATAATAAATTTATTATAAATTTATTTCTAAATAACTAATCTTAATTTATATATTTTTGGAATCTCCTTTTAAGCAAAGACTAGCTTGTGTTAGATAACCTAGGTACTGACTAATTATGGAAACATAATGTACTCTCCATTTTACTTATATTAAATCTCTCTCTTAATACCTCAAAAAAATTATACTTAATTTATAAAAAAATAAAAAAAAAAAAACCTGGTACCATTTTTTCATAAGTAATAATAAGTATACATTTTGTGGAAAGAATATATAATTTATGTTGTTTTATAACTAGGGAGAGCTCCTTCAAGCTTCTGTTGTACTGGTACTATTTAAAACTGTGGTGTTTAAATAAAATATATCGATAAAAAATTAGTTTTATTTTACAGAATAATTTAATTGTTTATTATCAATAACAGATGAATATTAATTATTTATTACTTTCCTAGACTAAAATTTTCTCAATTCGAACAAAACACAAACAGTACAAGTCACCATACGTTTTTTATTATTATGAAGATCTTAGGTAAAATTATCTGTGATGATTTTAGAGCATCGGCTAATATTTTAAATTGTATCAGTATAACAGAAGTTTGAAGGAGCTCTCTCTAGTAAAAAAACAACATATATATTCTTTTAACTTATGAAAAAGGAGAGTGCTCCTTCGAGCTTATGTTATACTGGTACAATTTAAAATATTAGCTGATGCTTTAGAATCGGTGCTCTAATGGGAATATTCAATAAAATAACGTAAGTACTAAGTCTTGGTACCATTTTTTCTTTAATTACCAAGTATATTTTTTTGGAGGTATTTAGAGAGAGATCAAAACACCACAACACTAGAAGCTACAAATCCGTCGGTGCTCAAAAGGGAATGATTTCGAATTAAATTTATGTTCCCATTTGAGCACCGATCCAAAATATGAATCGGTGCTGAAAAGGGAATAGGATCGGTGCTCAAAAATTCGGTGCGCAAATGGGAATACTTCCTGATATTGGGTGTCACCCGAAGGGGATGACACCCGACTGTAAAAAAAACTTGTGTGACGTCTTCGTGACGATGCGGCGACGTTTTGTTGCAAACAATTAGCCATAAAATAGAATCAATACAATAGAAATCATATCATATTTTGCGTTTATACAGTTTTTATTATTTTAAACAGTTTTCATTTTTGGGATTACACCGATTTCCGCATCGGGTGCCACCCATGCCAGCTACTCCGCTGCTTGGGGGACACACACTTTCTTATCATCATCAGCAACTCATCATTCCACTGCTGAGCACCGCCTTTCATAATTGGGTTTGAAAGGGAAATGAGCAGATACTCCACCACGCATACCCACTGCGGATCGGTAGAGTTAGGCTAGTGGTCAACCTACTGTTGGAATTTTCAAGCCGCCTAGGAGGCCTCTAACTAGCATAACGACTATTACAATTCCGTGATAGCTGGGACAGCGGTTTCCTTGCTTCAAAAGGCAAGTAAAGCTGTTGGTTTACTTGCCTTTTGAAGCAAGGAAACCGCTCGAGTTGAAACATCACCCGTCTGGATATCGGCCCATCGGTCACTTAACTTTACCGATCGAATATCCTAGGATATTTATTTATTTAATGTCTAACAGTGAAAAAAGACGAATTCAGTTTTAGCAACGGATTACCATACGCTGGTCCCGTTATACTGAGGTGTTATTAAAATTAACTTCTAAATCATTTAAATCAATAAACGGGGTATATATCAAAATGTCCAAACAACTTACTAAAGTGGTACCAGTCCCCGAATAATGTTTAAGCATAAAAGCCTAATGTGACGCTATTTCGCTTGATTGGAACACATTTGTATTAATCCTTTCTTGTTATTTTTTTTATGTGTCAGTTGTAAATTTATGGTTCCACTAATTTGTTTATGGTAACTGCAAATTTTTCTGTCGTGTTTCTTGTGGCATAATAAATATGTAGTTTTGGCCGAAATGTTATTAATCCTTATCAAAAACATGTTAGATATATAAAGTAATAAATGTAGAACAAAATTGTCAAGATACCACAAATTGAAAAATTACTCAGATATAATAATAACAAAGCCCCACACCCAGTCGAAGCCAGGGCAGGTCGCTACTTTATAATATTAGAAGGACAGTAAAATAGGATGGGATTGAAGTGAAAATCTATATAATTATTTACATCAAACATGTTTTTTTTTTGTCAATATCGTTTTTGTCTTATCTCTGGAACAGGCAGATTCGAAACTTTTTTCTGATAGGTGTATCTGTATGCCTACCCTAATCGTGTATTATTATTATTTATGTATATTCGATGGACGTTTGCAAGCTTCCAGGACTTGGGCACATCCTCTGTGACTTGGGTACACTATACGGCCACTTTTCAGAGAGTCTGAATAGGCGCATGAGAATGAAATAATGTATTTATTCAAATAGACCTTAACAGGCACTTATGAATAGTCAAACTCTAATAATCTAATGCCTTTAATACTACCGCCGGAATCTCGTCGGGGCTACTGGCCTTACGTCTAGTCCACGCGGCACTTTGAGTACCTCTTTTTGTTGTATCGGACAGCCAACATTTCGGAGCTGCAGTGAGGAAGACGAGGTGGAGGTTGACTGTTGGCATCTAGAAAAGAGCTGCTAGCGAAAAGGTTTGCGCCTAGATCCGCCTTTTCCTTTGCACTATGGGACAGTGATCCATCAGGCATGGTCAGTGGAGGTAGTAACGAGCGGAAAAAGTTCGCTTCAACCGATTTGGCCAGGGACCAAAAGCTAAAAAGCCTTACTAACTGTTAATTCGAAACCAATTCGGCCAATATGGCAGAAATGAGCCTTTTTTCCACATTTTTACATACAATGATAGTAAGCCGGTTTTCACTCGAGACGATAACGACACCGTAAAAATGTTGTGACGATTTCACAGAACCATACATTTACATTGGACCATACATTTCTATGAACCGTTTTCACACACAACGACACCGCACTGCATATAAAATAAATCGTCACGACATTTTTACGGTGTCGTTATCGTCGGGGTGTTTAACACCTTTAGCCACATCATCACTGACTGACTAAGGTGCAATTGTGGTTAAACAAACCTATCCAAATTTAAAATCTTATACATTTATAGCCAACACTAAATGGCCACTTTCTTTTCTCTTTTTTCTAGTGAATAAATGTAATTCGGCTCCTTTTTCAATTTGTCTAATTTACCATTAAGTGTTGATATTGATAAATGTCTTAAGTTGTACCGTTTTTAAAAGCTACCAATTAATCTTTTTACACATGAATATTTTTGCAAAATGTCTACCACAGCCGTAAATTATGAAATCATCAATTTGTTTCTCCATTTCAATTCAATTAATCATTCCATGTTTGTTTAAAACTAATTTTAATAACATGTCCATATGTTTATTTTGTTAGTGGATTTTATTTTAGTTTTTAAGAATTAACTTTTTATAATTTATTTATATTCCTTTTTCAAATCTAAAACCTTTCTAAATTCGTAATCGTGGTGCCAATCAAATATTGGAATTAATTTCAACCTAAATATGGTATGGTTTCCCTCACGTGAAAGAATCTATAGTAAAGAAATTATCGAATGTTATTTCCATTCATGAAGAATTATTATTTTATTATTCCATTAGCAAAGAATAATAATGTTATTAGCATATATTAGTTGTTCATTAACATATAACTAAGCTGTGCGATTCTATTAAAATTTTATGAATGTGGAATTTTAACACCTTTTTTTCACTGTTTGATAAATTGTTTGTCCATTTAAAAACAGTGGATTTTTAAATAATTGATTATAAAATATGTATAAAAACAAATAAAATTTGAGTGTCTGTTTGTATAATCAAAATAAGTAGGTACTATCGAGATGAAGATGCTGAGATGGGCAGCAGGTGTAACAGACTTGATCAAGTGCGAAACTTAGAAAAACGCGACCATCTTAGAAAAACTTACAGAAAGTAGGCTTCGTTGGTATGGCCACGTAATGAGACGTCCTGAAGACCATGTGGTTCGGCAGGCTCTGGCCCTACCGAACTCAAAAAAGAAAAGAGGAAGACCCCAAGCCACATGGTGGTCTACAGTAACCCGCGACTTGGAACTAGCCCAACTCACAGTACGGACAACCCAGGACAGACCATCCTGGCGCATGAGAACGAGGAGAGCCGAACCCAAATAATGGGATAAGGCAAGGAGGAAGAAGAAGATAGAGAAGCTAGCATAAGCAAAGGTTATGTCCTTTTTTTAGAGTCAACTAAAGTTCTCTTGCTCAATGTAGTAATAGCAGTTCTATTCTTGGTATTCTATTTTTTCCATATTATTATTAAGATATAGAATGCATCCTATCCTCGAGCCAACGGGGTAATCCTTCATCTCCCTATTCATATAATTATTGTCTCCATCAAATGTTCTGTCTAAAAATCTTCGGAAACATTATTCTATGTATCTATGTTCTAGGTTTTTTATTTTGCTTGTTTGATATCCCTAGAAATTGCTCTTTAGTCATTGATGCCAACGATTTTAGACGAGATTAAATTCTCGCAAAAGTGAGTAAGTTGAAGATTGGAAGCGATGATAGCAACTCGGTTATATTGGGTAGAGACGTCTATTGTCGTGAGGGGTCGTGAATTCGAATCCTGCAATAAGCTCGAGCTTTCGGTGAAAGAAAAAATCATGAGGAAACCAATGCACATTGGTTGGATAGCGACCCTCTAGTTTGACCAGTAGAGCCTAGATGAGATTGAAATTCCAAGTATTTCTAATAACGAGCTATAATCGATAGTCGACGTACATCTGCAAAAAATATTGTTGCAAAATCGAGTGTGTATCGTCATTAAATCAGCAACCTCAAATTCGAATCGTCAATAATGTGCGATCCGTACTGCGAAATTGAAAGGTCAAGTTACCAAGTTCGTTTAACTCTACTCTGGAGGCCTTGTTAGAGATGTTTTGACGTTTACACATTGACAAGTCATTTATACCCATTTTAAATTTACCGTTAATCCATACTGGACCTTATTGACATGCAACAAGACTTGTATGAAATCGAACGAGAGTTTAATAACGGCAAATGTAACTTTGTGCTTACACTAGAGCACCTGTGTCGTTCTAATTCAAGACTTATATATATTAAATTAAGCTTTCAATTCCTGTAAAGCGATACGCTGCTAAGTTGCTTACGGTCTGTCTTTATTTATTAGTCTCACTAAAAAGTTGTGATTGTAAAAAGTATTATAAATCATATTATTTTGATGAGAGAGCGCACTGTACGGGTTGACAGTTCGGCTACTGGAAATAGAAGGTTTTTTAACGTAGCAATTTTTTTTATAATTTATAAAAAAAACATCATATACAGTTAGACTCGACGTCATAAATCTTTACTCATTACGAGCCGAGTTGGCTACACGCATTTTTTTAATTCTATGTATAAAATCTTATACAACCTCGCACCGCATGTCGATAAAATCCTTCAGAAACATCGATGACTTTTTAACAAAATACTGATCGATTAAAATCGACTATTTTGAATAATAATTGAAAGATATTATACGAATCATACTCAGTCTCTGCTTTAAAAATTACAAGTAGCAATAAGTAAACGTTAGACATAATTATTGTCAAATTAACAACAAATATGTACAAAATACAATCTATATATAGACAATTTCCTCAAGCCTGCTGCTGGTTCCGATTAACGGCAAGGTTACCAGAAGGCTGGCAGCGTTTCCTCTTTGGATAGCCAAGCTGACGCGTTGGCGGAAAAAGCTCCCCGCCCGCTGGTCTTCGGAGGTCTCGATCAATTTTAATGACAAATTATTGTGAAGATTCTGCTTGTGAAATGTTTGTGGCCATTCGTGAAAATACAAACCGCCGTGGGAAACCAATTGCTTAAAAAATCAGTGCCTGTGTCAGTGCATCATAATCTACCTACATCGTTACCTCCTCTAATAATTAAAACAATCATTATTTTAGTTTTAATTTGACACAGGAAATCAAACGAGGTTTTTATATGTAATTAAAAAACAAACATATAATAATTATGACTTTCTCATGGGAAAAATTGGCAGTAGCCAAACAAATCCTTTCCGCTTCTTCATTAATTAAAATCAATAAAAAATAATAAACCCATTAATCAATATTAGCATAAATATAAAGATAGAAAATTATAGTCAACATTGATAATTTAAATCAATGTTAGACCACCCAACAATCGTGAAACAACTAATTTGCATTAATAATCAAGACATTAGTCGATTTTAAGAAGACATTCGTATGATATATCGATTTTATTTGAATAAAGAACTATCGATTACAATCGCTTAATCAATTTGTGTTTCGCTCATTCATAATTATGGGGATTTCAATTTAAATTTCGAATTAATTTTATAACCGTTGATTAAACATGAATTCAATATTAGTCGAATACAAAAAAGAAACTTATTTATAAAGCAGGGTACATACTTGTATACGAGTATGCGTAAAGGTATAAGTATTTTATTTTTAACAAATTAATCATAATCAGTCACCAAATCATAAATCTTTCCATTTCTACAGAAACCATAAATTTTATGTATACGTGTCAACAGATAGCATGTTACAAGTGTATTTTCAGCATACTATGACAGAACAGAAGACCTACGTGTTGTAAAAGTCATTGTCTCAGGCTAATTCTAATTAGATAATTACTATTAAAAAACGTTGATATTTTTGGCATTCAACCAAAATAAATAATTCTACGATCTTTTTTTAAATTATCACAAATTTAACATTATTTTAGCATTATGTAGTCTTGCATTACAGGTCCCGCAAAAATGGTGTGAAACCGCTTTTGTGGGTAATTGTGGGATTGGATTCCCTACTTATCGAGTTCTTTTTTTTTTTTTTTTCTTTAATGGCGTCACACGGCTTGTGTATTTTGCCAATTTCAAGTAATATTATAAGTTCTAGTCACAATGAATCACTTTTACATAGTCCTTAGTCAGTCACCGTCCATAATAGTCATGTTTTAGTACAATGGTGGTCATTGTACTAACACTTATCACGGACTTCTTGAGACAACTTGAAAAGCCACGATACACATAATTCATTTCATTTCACTTCACTGGTGCACATGTATTGATCTTTATTGGATAAAATACCACCGATTATATGCAATAAAACTCATAATACACGAATTTATGAAAATAAAATGAAAAAGCGTCACTTTGCAAGTTCCGCCAAAAAGTCTATCGAGTTCTTATTATTTATTCATTTTTTTTTGTATTTCTCAATTTGAATAAAAATATTTTTGATGTGTATTGGCTTATACTCGTAGGTATATTCTATATTTAAGTGTACATAACCTATTTAAGCGCTCGTGGTGTAACATGATTAGCCGTCCTTAATCGATCGGCAAAGTTAAGCTACCACCGTCGTGGTCTCTACCTGGATGGGTGACCGCCTAGTGCTATTTCAAATCGAGCGTTTCGGTGCTTCGGAAGACACGTAAAGCCGTTTGTCCTGGTTATCACTTAATTACGAGTCGTTAAGCTAGTTGGATGCCTACTAGGCGGCTTGAAAAATTCCAACAGTTTGACCACTGGGCACGCGTGGTGGAGTATTGCCCATTCCCTTTAACATTATAGGCTGATGATGATGATGATGAACCTTTTTAAGGAATATTAATTTCAAATCCAATTTTATTTTACAAATCGATGTTATGTATTTCTCTGAATATCATTCGTAATCACCGTACTAGACAGCCGGATTAATAATCATCACAAAGCTAGATCCAAACACTCAGACAGGCAATTTGTCTTCAGTCTTATCTTTACATCTCTCAAATCACCAGTAAAGATCTGACAAAATGATAAAGTGTAAAGCTGGCATAATGTAAAGTTACCTACTTTTTTATTCTATAGGCTTGCAAAATTTATCTGTAATATGACGTGTTTTCCGCCCTGCTGGTTCGTCTGAGATCCCTATATTTCACCTTAGGGGCATTGTGCTATTATTACTTTTTTTTTATTTCAACAGGTTGACAAACAGGCATATACCTAATACTTGAAGCTATCCTAAGCAAAGGTCATGCTTTATTTTGTTAAGAGTTTACTAATATTCGCTCTAAGAACAGTCCTACAGAACAATAATTATTTTGTTACAGAACAATAATAATTAGTCGTCTAAGCAGACGGTATAAACACGCAGCGCTAGAAAGCTTTTAAGGTGTAGTTTTCTCGCGACCAAAAGGTCGAAAGCGCCGTGGTTTTCATGGCGCTTACGTGTTTCGTTCAACGTTCCACAATAACAAGTGCGGTCGGACTTGAAGGAATACAGAAGATATGTGGCGTCTTCTCTTTAGCGTAAATTTTTTGGAAAATACAAACTCAAAAATGCTCTAAACTCGTTTATTCAACATAGGCTAGGATAAGGCACCTAAGAACGTTACAGTTGACTCTACCAGGAGAAAAGGAGCTCTAGGTCTATTGGGTTAAGAAATGAAATAAAGTGACTAGATGTATAAAATATCAACTCGGATTACTTGTAAGAGAGCCATGAAGTTTGGATAGTTTCTTAATAGTACTCACACAAAAAAAAAACGATTTATTCTTTCTTTTGAGATTGTGGATTGATATTTAGACACTATATAATATGTAAGAAGTAAGGATTGATCGGATGTTAATTTCGGACGTAAGAAATGACTTTCCGGAATTCAGGCCCTAAAGGGTAATTTTTTAATTCACGTGTGAAACCACAGGGCCTATAGCTATAGTCATTTATAAGTGAGCAAGTGCACTTCACAGTTTTTTCGCGTCAACCCAACGTCAACCACTGACAGCACAGTGGGTGGATTCCCGGTACTCGCCAAAAATACTATTAAATTCTAGTCATAAAAATAGTGACTGTTTCCAGTACAAGTAAATAATTATGCACAGTTAAATTAGGTTCAGATATGAGGAAAATATTTATTTTGAAATTTTTAAGTATTTTGCTTGAATTCACTATGTAGTTCTAAAAGTTCACCTCTATAATGTTTGGTTATTTTGTTTATTATTATTATTAAAATATTATAAATTCATAAGTATCATTTTTGCCGCCGCGCCGGGGCACACAATTGTTGTCAGTGAGATTATAATGTGAATTAAGTAAAAAGCTAAGCATGTTTTGAAAAGAGTTATTGCTGATATTATTGCCAGCTCTTCTCAGCAAATGCAATCTTCTGAAACGTCATTATAGTAGAAAAGTGGGTACTAACCAGTGTTAGGGGCCTTATTTTACCATTCGCGAGCATTATTGTTACGCCGTATGCTAAAATCTGCATAACACGCTTCTATTTGAATAAAAATAATTTAAAATCCTTCTTTAACTAGTGATTTTTACATATAGATAATTTATGGACTTTTTATCCCTAAAAAACGTGGGAGAAACCGCGGGGACACTATAACAAAAATAATTACTATGACTGTTCTTTTAAATAACTCGGTCAACTTTGTAATAAATACAAAATTACAATGTTATATCCCACTAACTTATAAAAGCGTAAACGCTCCCAAAAGTAACCAAAAATAATTCATGTACTTTTCACAGCAGCTTTTATTATAAAGAACAACAAAATTAAATCAGCCAACATTTTCATGACTTTCAAAGTTGAAACTTTAATGTTAGGAATAAGGTGTTAATTCCCTTGGCAGTATGTGTCGACTAAAAAGTCTTTTTTATAATCGCGTTTTAAAAGTGTAGCAATGCATCCCCGCCCACGACTAAAAAGTCCAATATTAGACGTTGTTAGCACGGTTTACTACGTACAGAAATAAATTTGAACAAAATGTGTAAATGAATTTACACCCGAGACTTTGTGCCGACCTTTTTTGGGGAAATCAACATGTTTTGTTTAAATGTATTTTCGCTGAAGATACCATCTGGTAAGTGCGTGTTTTGAGTAATTATGATGTGAAATGTGTTTGGTATGAATTACGATTTTGGTTTGTTTTTAAATGAAAAGTAATTTACAAGATAAACTAAAATTCTGCCCCGTTTTTTAAGGGCATCTAATATTTATTCCCGGGATAAGAAAATCCAATGTGTTAATCCAATTAATGCCATATGTCATCCAAATACTGAGAGAGGTAGAGCGTAGAGTTCCTTGTCCATCAAGGACCTTGTTCGATGACCACAGCCAAATAACTTTATGTTGTGTTCCTGCGCGTGAGTAAGGTCGCCAGAGCTCATTAGGGAGAGAGAAAGGGTCGGTAACGCGTGAGTGACGCCCCGTATGTTGCAAGCGTCTATATATCTACGGTAGGTAACCGCTTTACGACGCGCCATATCAGTTGGGTAATACTGTAACCCCACTGCCGTGATCGGTGCGGTGACGAGCTAACAAGATTTTGGTGTTAAGAGTAATGTATCTTTCTGATTAAAAATTCCTCCTTGCTGATTTCAGCAATGTCAGGATGTCAGGAAAAATCCCGTCGTCTGGTAACCCTACCTATAAGGACACTTTTAATCCAAAGAAATTATAAAATATCACGTACGTAATAAAACTGCGTGACGGAATCTAGCAAAAAATAAAAATCTAATTTCTCAGATCTATTAAAATATTCTTTACTGCAATGTGGGAGGAGAGTGGGCTAAACACTCTCAATTACACAGCGTTATGTTAAGTGTTAAATGTTCATAAAATATTTATAAAGATCATCCCACTTAAACAGTATTATCATCCATCATCATAATGTGAATCACTTTCGACAATATTTTTTGGTGTTGACACAATTAGATACAAATTATAAAAATTAGAAAAAATGTCTGCAGTAAGAAGTAGCGTACTTAAAATAACGACGGAATATAATATTTATTACGTAATAGTAATTTTTAGTAATATCAGAGAATTATACCTTTATTTAACACAAATAACAAAATACAATCTATATATAGAAAATTTCCTCAAGCCTGCCGCTGCTTCCGATTAACGGCAAGGTTCCCAGAAGGCGGAGGGAGTCCCGGGTGGGGTATCCATTTGAACTTATCCTAAACTTTGAAAAAAAATTACGCCATTTCGGCCTTTTTTTTCTTTTTTTTTAATTATCTTAGGTTACACCTTCTTTAGTGTTCCCTATTCATACTACAATCTAGCCTTAATATTAGGCTAATAAGTAATTTATATTAACATAAACTTCTATATTGACTATATCTAAGTTAATGTGTCCATTAACACTTTTCTTATTGAGGCACTTTGTTCTTGTGTTTTTTATACATATATAGCACTTGGACTACGTTACACTATTATAACTATCACTACACTAACTCAAACGGTTTAGTTCTTTTGAGTCGTCTCACTATGTCTGTTTGATGGAGGAGCTGGATTGCCTCAACGTTCACATGATGATGAAGCCGGTTGTGGTGAGCTTCTGCATATTTTTTAATCACTGTCTGTACGAGGTCTACTTTTAGGTCCCGATGGAGGTCTCGGCCTCTTTTGCAAAAAAAAAAATATGATAGTAATACAATCCTGCAACGTTGTTAGTGTTTTACTAATAACCTTAAATTGTACAGATATTTAGATATATAGAAAGATTTACAACTCTGTTTCTGTTCAAAACTAAAATAAACATTAAATTCAAACAAATCAACAAAACATGTATATCATTTAACACAATGTATGCTAATAACAGGAAGGCGTACATTTTTCCCAATGTGATATTGCCAAGAAAAGGTGCAAGATCCAATGAAATGGGTTTTCGTGGAAAAGTGAAATTGGCACAAAGCCACGTGTGAAATAATGGACCTGCATACAACCGACAAGAACGGCAGGGGACTATCATTAACTGCCCACTTTAGTAATCCCAGCACTGAAAAAAATGGACTACAAGTGACTACAAAATTTTATTTAACAGTAACACAAAATTTGACGACCAATAACCTCAACAGAGTGACTTGCGAACTAAACTTACCAGTGACAAAACTAGTTTTTGTTCGTTACTAAATTATTTGATTAAATGTAACTAAAGTTTGATTAAATGTAACTAAAATTAGTTTCCCGACAACAAAACGTCAACTTACATAACTAGTTTTGTAGATAATTTTTTTCAGTGCAATAAAGGATATTCATCGCTCGCCATTCTGTTTGTTTAGGGTTCCGAACCTCAAACACTCTTGTCACAGCCAGCCGTATATTTTAGTTACCACTAGTGCTATTTTTTTGAAATATTTTTAATTTTTAAGCAATTAGGTACCTAATGCTATATTGCAAATTAAAAAAATGATTTTTAAACGAATGGCACAGCTCAAACCGCAGGATGTAGAAACTTGACATTTTGCACACGGGTTCCTTATAACGTAGACATTATGACAGGAAGGATTTTTCAAAATTCAATCCCGAAGGGGGTAAAAAAGGGGATCCCAGTTGAAACAGTGGAGCAGGTTGTGTGGGAACCAGTAGATTGGGAACTGGGAAGCTAGTAAGCTTTCTTAGCGGTCCCCTAGGATACTCAAGGAAGATTTCAAATTTCAAATGTCTAGGTCCTTTAGTTATGGTTTAGGATGTGCGTTGTCAGTGTAAGTTTCATTACAGTGCGGCCACGGGAACGGCTGATCTGATTATGATGGGACTTTCATTAAACGATGCCTAAGAAAATACTGAACCATCCTGTGAAAGTCCCATCGCAATAGGATTAGCCATTTCCAAAATTCCGCACTTTGTAGATATTATACAGTTTTTTAAGCCAATAGACTATGGCGCCGATCCCGCAGCGAGAAGTCTGGAGTTCTGCGTTCGGAGTTCTACGTGCGTTCTCCTTGACCGCCGCGGTGGCTGTCTGTAATGTCTGCACCACTCGCTGTGGGATCGGCATATTATAAAGCTAATAGGTAGGTATACTACGTCATCAATGTTTAGAAATAATCACGCATGTGTGAACCTGGTAACTTAACCCGCAGCACCAGGTGTCTTATTACTTGAAACTAACTTGAGCTCTGCTTTAAATTAACTTACCATTATGTGTCATTATGTAACACTGACAGGTACAAAACTGAACTTTTTAATCGTTAATTACATCGATATTAAAATACCTACATATTAAAATATTATAGATCCAAAAGTTTGAGTGTATGTATGTTTGTTACCTCTCAGCTCCGTAACGGCTGAACAGATTTCGATGAAATTCGATGTTGTCTACTTTAGTTCCGGTACACTAGATTCCTCGGGAGCACAGGTAGCGAATTCACGAATCAAAATGCCCCATTCTTTTACAAAAAAATACGCTTTTTCAGAGAGGTGTGAGTGATGCCCTGGGTGTTGCAAGTGTCCATATGGCTACGGTAACCACTTACCATCAGGCGGGCCGTTAGCTTGTTTAACGACTTCGTGGTATAAAAAAAAATGGAAAGATTTCTGAAAATATTCTACCGGTAAAAGTCAACATTTAGGGTCTAGACAGACGGTAGTGCAGTTGTCGTGCAGTTCCAACGCCAACTGCACACCGACTGCAATCGGGCTGCTCGGTTGGTTTGCAGTTTTTTTTTCTTACAGTCATACTAACTGCATTCAATCTGCATATTTGCAGACAGAGTGCAGTTGAAATGCAGTCTATCTGTCTACACCCTAACCCTGAAAACATCGCGGCTTTCAGCTCTCAGAGCTACTTAACCCATGTCTCGAACTAAAGAGATGATCAAAATCCGTCGATGAACCCGATCTCAAATGTAGCGACCGTCTATTTCCGAAGTTTGGATTAGTGTTGCGTAGATGTGGTAAGAAGTGTGAAATTGATTTAATTTATAATTATGATCGCTGTGGTTCCGTATGAAATTCATTAGTTTCTTTTAGAATTTTATGATGTCACAAAATTGATGAAGGAAAGAATATATTACTGTGAAAAGAAGGGACACCACACCCCAACGTGATTTGTCGTCGCCAACCGTCGTCGCAACGTAATAACGTGACAGTACTCCAGGGGGCCAAGTCTGCTATTTTAAATTAAACAATGACATTCTGACATGTTCCCATTACAAGTCCCTTGCCATTGATACAATGTGCGCGTGGTCTACTACATTAATGATAGTTTTCGAAGTTATTGAATAATTAGACTGTGAAAACTGTCAAATCTTTCAATTTGGACACCACTGATGGTTCATTGTGGAACACAATTGTATATAACAGGTGGATATTTCGAGATGGCATATTTTCGAAACCTATGTGGCGTAGTCATGCTGAACAACTTTTACTATGGAACCAAAAGTGAATGCTCAAAAAAAGTTTTACTTTCCATAGTAAATGTCAACCTTGCTCGATCAAATGTATGAAAAGTAAAAAAAAAATTCCAGTATTCAGTGTTGGTCCCATAGTAAAAGTTGTTCAGCATGACTAACCCAACATAGGTTTCCAAAATATGCCATCTCGAAATCTCCACCTGTTATATAGGCCCCTGATAGTTTGTCCCGCCTATCGACCAATGGTCATACACACCGATTACCGTAGGTAGCTTTTATAAAGAATTTCTAATCTATTTTACATGCAATATTAGGCAAATTCTCAAACCCAAATTCTGTAAATATTTTCACACAATTTCTTTCTCTGAAATTATAATATCATCAGCTATTAACCAATGGTTTTCAATTTCATCGCGGTACCCTAACAACTAGACATGCTACAAATAAATCACTCTCCTTTTGAACTGCTCTCGCATCAAGTCGAGAGATTTAAGATAATATTGCCGTCTCTTTTAGATACTGCATATTTTTGTTATGATTATGATTTACTTTGATATGGAGGGGAAACAGAAATATTTCGAGGCTTTTAAAAATCATAATATTGACATATAATGAAACTAAGGCTAGGATCACCATAATTTTAGTTAAAAAGTTGATAACGTAACGTATAGGTAACGTGTCGTAACGTTAATGTTAACGATTTTTGAAACTCAAAAATATAACCACGGGTCAGTCGGGTAAAACCAAACGAAAATAAAAATCATCTACAAGTTAAAAAAATATTAAATACGAGTTACGTTACAATTCATGGGATTTTGAAAAAAAATTACAATGAGAGATTGAAAACGCATTATTCAGAAAACCTTCAAAAACTGTGCGTTTAATCAAATTGATAAAATAAGCAAAGTAAATTGTCTTCAGAATTTGGATCGCAGGTCACATATCTTGCGGTTTGTGGCCAAGCCGCACTACACGGCCACACTCGGCCATGAGTGTAATGTTACTCCGAACCCTAACATTATCATGACATAATGGTTTACAAGTGTCACGAACACTATTGGTGTCCGATCGTGTATCTGACCACAGCTTCATTTGGAGCTGTTCTTAATATGCATTAAAATGCGGTGCAGTGATGCTTTGTAGGTTAATTTTCTATGCCTGTATCTTTATTATAGATATATCTATTGGCGCATAGATTACATTATTGTACTAGTTGCGCCCCGAGGTTTCACCCGCGTTCCCGAGGCATATATTGCTTTTTCGGGATAAAATATGTGTTAACCCAGAACATATTCTATTTGTGTGCCAAATTTCATCCAAATCCGTTGAGTTCGCGTTGAGTTTAGAGCGTGATTGAGGTACAAACATCCAAACTCACAAAAATCCAAACTTTCGCATTTATAATATTAGTGAGATGAGATAGTGAGATATTAGTGAGATTATCAAAATATGATTTCGGCTAACGTCGACGTTTCGACCAAGTTGCATTGATCGAGTTATGGAGTGGACTGTGGTTGTATGTATTTTAATTTTAAGTAGGTAGTGATTCGGTAATAAATCAAGTATAATATTATCAATTTTCCTGGAAGTTAATTTTCATTTGATCGTATTTCAACATTGTCATTCCCCAAATGTCCAATTTTAAAACAACCACCAAATCTTGTTATACTATACAAATGTCCAAGTCGGAAGATGAAAAACGAAACTTAGCAAGATAAATAACTAGTGTCTTAGCTGATTAAAAAACTGGCTAAGTGTGAGTCGGATTCGCACGCGAAGGGTTCGGTAAATACGTTTCTTGTTTGGCGCCCACTTTAATTTTAAATTCATTTCATTTATTGGAATAAAATATTTTAAATTTAATTTAATTATTATTATTTGTTGTTATAGCGGCAATACAAATGCATATTCTGTGAAAATTTCAACCGTTTATCTATTAAGGTTCATGAGATAAAGTCCAATGACAAACAGACGAATGGACGGATGGACAGCGCGGATGCTTAGTAATAGGAGGTAATAGGATCCCGTTGGCGCCCTTTGGGTACGGAAAACAAAGAAAAAATCTTACATTATAAACGAAAAACATTACGTATTGGTAGTGTTTTACAAGCTTTTATTTAGTTTCACCTGTCCCGTACTCCCGTTGTCTGTAATGGAATTTTATAAGTAAAATTTGACCCACTTTCCGGTTTCCGATTGAACTGAAATTTTGCACAAATATGCAAATCGCATGACAATGCAATATTATGATGACGTGGAGCTGATCTGATGATGGAGCTGGAAGTTGGCCATAGGAACTCCGTAATAAAACCACATAACCCCATAGAGTTTTGGCTCGTTTGTTTCGTCTTGATGAGTACTTTGTCGCAAGTACAGTTAACAAAAAGTACATTCACTAAAAAAAAAGCTTGCAAATTTCATTTTTAACAAAGAACTTGTTTCAGATTGGAACAAGAAGTGAGTATAATCCTACTAATTAAAACCGTAACACGCAAAACAAAGAAAGAAAGAAACTTACTTAAAAAATACAATTATTTATACTTACTCCTTTAAAGTAGTAACCTTGTGGAAGACTCTTGAAGAGCTTTATCTTAAAGCTACATAAAAGATAATTCGTTTTAATGATATCAATTAATTAAAATTACTTCCAACATGAAATAAATCTGTGCCTTAAATGATTTTAATGTATTCGTTTAATCTTACTTTGTGCATTTACAAAACATGTTTAAATGTAATTTCAGTACATTGAAGTGAAATACTTCCTCAATCCTTGGTATGTATTAACATCTTAATTTTCCATTCCAAATTGGACACAATACTTACCGAGTTAAGGTGTGTTTTTTTTCGTTTATATATTAGGTATAGTATTTTTGACTCAACTTAAACTTGACGTATTATTCAGACTTGAATATCGTCATCTCTTTAGTTCACTGCTGGATTATAAGCTTCTATTAAGCTTGCCATTCTATCCTTGTCATCCAAATCCACGTGGGTCACTGTATTTTTTGTACTCTTGTGTCATGTCTTGTCTTGTTGTGTCACATCGACTAAAAGAAGATAAAAATGTAATCGCCAAAATTGCTCTTCAATATGCTATGAAAGCGACCTCTACCGTAAAATTATGCAACTAAAACGAGCTGTTATCCCCGCCCGCCCATCTGTGGAATGCTAGCCGCTTAACCCGTACCGCCCGCCCTATAAATAATACTTAAACTCTCCGATAGATGTCGCCTCTGATGTATTTACGATGGAGGAACGATGTGAAAGAAAAAATATTTGAAGAATTTGTTAGTTTTTTTTCCTTAGTTTATTTAATAGGGAAACTAATAATAAATTAAATGGAGATAAAGTGGAATGGTAGTCTATATAGATTTTAAATGTCAGTAGTGATTCGATACTCATTTACCTATAACTGTATAGAGCAGAATTTTAGCGAAATTCTGTCTTTCTCCCATTGACATAAGTAGTCTTTTCCTGAGACAAAATATGATATACCATACTAATAATAATAGCTGCGAAACTGAATTTGTATATTTGTTACCTCTTGACGTCACAACGGCACTACCAATAGTGTTGAACTTTGGCACACAGATAGATCATAACCTAGAATAATATATCATCATCATCAGCCTATATTGTCCCACTGCTGAACACAGGCCTCCTTTCACAAATAACGGTGAAAGGGAATGGGCAGATACTCCACCACGCATGCCCACTGCGGATCGGTGGAGGTAGGCTAGTGTTATCCTACTGTTGGAATTTTCAAGTCGCCTAGTAGGCCTCCAACTAGCTTAACGACTATCACAATTAATTGATGAAGCACGGTAACGCTCTATTGGCGGTCGCCCATCCAGGTACCGACATCGAAGATGGCACCTTAACTTTGCTGAAACGCTTCATAACTAAAGCATACATACGAATAACATATATGGTACTTTTGATTCCGGGGAAATATTAGATTTCTCGAGATCGCAAGAAAAATCGCGGGGCAAAAACAAGTACTTAATAAATGAAGACAATTTTATTTATCTCAAGAGATAGCTTGAGATTTGCCAATAGATTTGAAGGGGAAATTTTATCGGATTTGATATATGGATGAAAATACTAATAAGGAGGAAGGTCTTTCTTACCCAAACATCAGCTAATATGCAAAGGTCATCGGACCTCCTGGAGCACTAACCTTTTCGTGGTTGTAAACACAATGCTGGTGTATAATAGCCGTGGCAAATCGGAAATCGTGTCGTATAGATTTTTGCAATGACCTCTGTTTCGAAACTAAATTGTGGATTGCACTTTAAATTCCAATATTTACTAACAGAAATATTGACGTTTAAAAATTATACAAGGATTTAGTAAGGATGATACGATTCGATCTCTACGTGACCCCAAAGATTATTATAATCACTTCGTGGAGATCCTGAGTTCTTTGCTTAGAATGCTACAATACTGCTTTGTTTACGTTCGGTTCATTTGGAATTATAAAAGAAACTGTTATCCTGCTAATAATTTTGT